>JAQYXR010000018.1:0-436937 GCA_030545055.2 Neoaliturus tenellus | reverse complement strand
CCAAGAAAACCTGTAAAACGAAGGTTTGTGTCATCCACTTTGGATATAAGTGCTACAGAACCAAGAAAAAGAAACAAGTCTGTTACAGGTACAGGTTTAATGAAGAAACTGTATAACACAAATGTGATTTATTACAATAATATCAATAAATTGGTTGATAGAATGAAACTAATACATGAAGCTAAAGAAGCGGGTCATACTGGATTGGAAAACGAATGGGTGGCTTTAGTGGATGAACTCCGAAACCGTGGGGTAATCTCATAAAAATGCGTTACTCCCTAGAATACTATTCAGTTGCACTATGAGTGTCGACAAGTTCGGACGTTACTCCTCGGATGGGTTATATTATGCCAATAGTTTAAAAAGAAGTGCTGGTTTACCACAAACACCTGATGGAGATTATGATATGAGTAATAAAAGGTTAAAAAACATAAAAGATCCTACGGATGAAAACGATGCAATAAATCTAAAAATATTAAAGGAAAAGATATCGCCAACATTAAAACTACAAAATAACACATATGACGCAGAAGATCATAGAATTATCAACGTTGGTAAACCAAATCAAAACGGTGATGCGATAAACAAAGGTTATTTGTCATCTGAATTAAAAAATACGTTAAAATTCAATGGGAAAACGTATAGTGCCAACAATAAACGTATATCCAACGTAGATGACCCTAAAGATGCAAAAGACAGCGTAAATAGACGCTATTTACATTCTTTGATACCTGAAAAGACAAAAGATGGATTTTCTTTTTATAAATTTGTTATTAACGATATAGGTTATCCAAAAATGAAAATGATGCTGTAAATCTCAAATATATAAAAGATCATTGTGTCATACGTGATGTGGGAGTTATCGATTGTCTTGGCAATTGTTTGGCGAATGTAAAAGATGGTTCAGCACCATCTGATGGTGCAACAGTGGGTCAAATGAAAGAGACTTTAAAACAAGAAACAACTGGATTTGCAAAACGAGATGAAGTATTATTAAAGCAAGGGGATGACTTTATTCAAGGTAATGAAAATTTCGTTTATTGACATACAAAAACGCTTATTGGGATTGCAGGCATGGAAGGTTATCAAATGTGTCATGGGGTCATGCTGATAGAGACGCGGCTGCCTTAGGACAAACAGTACATCTAGATCCAAATAATTACTATGCGTTTTTTATATGTAGTAATAAAAAATTAAAAAACATGGCGCAAGGAAGAGAAGCAAATGATGCTGCAACTGTAGGACAGACTATCACATTATCACAAATGGATAGCAAAGTGTATACTTGTAATAATAAACGTATAACAGACCTTAAAGACCCTGAACATGTGGATAATGCTGTCACTGTTAATTTTCTTGTAAAAGTTTTAGGAAATGCATTATTTGATGTATACAATCATATTGGTATTGGTTCAGGTCGTACTCCTTTGTTGGAATCTGAGAGAGGTACTTGGATTAAACGGGAAATTGTTCAAAACTATTTTATCAACCCTCGTACAAAAAAGTTTAGATCATCGGATTGGGGTGATTTTGATATTTAATAAAAGAACACAATAAACGACTTCATTTATGTCCAACTTGTCATAGAGGTAACACATAAGTTGTACATTGCGATTATAAAAGGACAATAATGACGTTCCAGTACATCAGTCCATATAGAGACACTGTAAGGAGAGGAGGTGGGATCACGTCCACAGCGGTTTCTCTGTTAAGTAAAGCTTTAAAACGAATTCCAGTAGGATCCATAGTAAATAGAGCAATAGACGCATTACCATACGAATTTCATATACCGGGAGGTTATCAGTATTGCGGACCAGGAACTAAATTGAAAAAACGACTGGAAAGAGGCGATCCTGGCATAAACAAGTTAGATCAGGCTTGTAAAGAACACGATATCGCATATTCCACGTTTGCCGATTCAAAAAATAGATCAATAGCTGACAAAAAGCTTGCGGACATAGCTTGGCAACGAGTAAAATCAAGTGACGCTAGCATAGCAGAAAAAGCAGCAGCTTTAGCAGTAACAGCAGGTATGAAGGCTAAAACAGCAGTAGGAGGTGGAAGAAGGAGGAGAAGGAGAGTAAAAAGGAGGTCAACCACAAGAAAACATGGAGGAAATATAAAAAGAAGACGACGATCTACAAGAAAAGGCAGGAAGAAGCCCACCGTGTGGTCAATGGTAAAAAACGGGGCAGGTCTTTACCTAAGACCTTATCGTGCATATTAAATGAAAAAAATCAATTGGTCATACCACATAAAGCATTAACCAATATTGAATTATTTAAATATATTTCCTGTTTAAAAATACCATTTTTCCGCGGTGTGTTTATGAAAGACAGTTTACCAAAGAAAATGTGGCAAAATGAGACTGGAATTGTAAATTTGGATAATACTGAAGGGCCTGGCACCCATTGGGTTTGTTATAAGAAACTAAATAACAATGTATATTATTTTGATAGTTTCGGTAATTTGCCACCACCAAAAGAACTTCAAAATTACTTTAAATCTGCTAAAAACATATATTATAACTATAAAAGAGAACAACCTGATAATACTTCAATATGCGGCCATTTATGTTTGGAATTTCTAGCTAAAAGTATCAGTCACTATTGAGATGTCTTCCTATACGGTATCATTAACAGGAAAATCGTCCACTTTACGAAGTATCCTTTTTCCAGCGTTACGCTTGCAAAAAGGAAGGTTTTGGGAGGCGGCACTATTGGATTTTACAACTTACAACTCTATCCCCAATGTTACGGAAGGTAAAAATAACGTATTGCATTATTATAAGGGAAAGGATGCCAGTGGAAAATTTACAGACTTACAAGAGTGCAGGTTACCCACAGGTTCTTATGAAATTGATCATATAAATGAATTTTTGCAAACTAAAATGGGAAAAGACAATATAACATTAAAAGGTAATAACAATACGATGAAAGCTGAAATTACTTCCAAATATTATATAGATTTCACTCAACCAAACTCAATTGGTGATTTATTAGGATTTTCCAACGATGAGCCTGTTTTAGAACCAGATGTAACACATTCCGGTAAGAAAACAGTAACAATATTAAAAGTCAATAGTATAGACATAACTTGTAACATTATACAAGGTGCTTACAGGGATGGGGCTAACACCCACATCATACATACTTTTTACCCAAGTGTACCACCTGGATTTAAAATTGTTGAAAAGCCACAAAACCTGGTATATCTACCGTTGAACACCACTTTCATTTCAGACATCGTGTTGAGCGTATTGGATCAAGACGGTAACTTGGTAGACTTCAGAGAAGAGCCTATTACGATTAGATTACATTTAAAATCGACACTTTAATACAAAACCATGGGTTTAACATTTAAAAGCGAACAACCTACGGGAAACCGCATTAGTAGCTCTTCAGCTGTGGAGGAGTTAACACGCGAGAACATTCGTTTCTTAGAGAGAATTGGATTAAAATTAACCGAGTATGGATATACTGGATATAGCGCAGGGTCCAACATTCGACGAAACCCTATGGGAAAAAGAATATCACACCCACAACCCTTACACTTCATCGAAATTAAACAATAACGATGAAATTCGTATTCCCATACAAAATCAAGACATTTACACACTACCATGTGAAAGTTACTTATATATTGAAGGACAAGTTACTAAAAAGGACGGTACTACTGTTGGTACAACAGTTCCATTTATAAATA
Organism: Neoaliturus tenellus; assembly: GCA_030545055.2. Lineage (NCBI taxonomy): Eukaryota > Metazoa > Arthropoda > Insecta > Hemiptera > Cicadellidae > Neoaliturus > Neoaliturus tenellus. The sequence continues at coordinate 433,232 of JAQYXR010000018.1, read as the reverse complement.
ATCCTATGGCTTTCCTATTTGATGAAATTAGATATGAAATATCAGGTGTAACAGTTGATTCCACTAAAAAAGTAGGTATTACGACAACTTTAAAAGGATTAACATCTATAACACCCAATGAAACCAATTTACTTAAACCTGCCGGATGGGTATTACCTACAATTGACACGATCACTCCAAATCCAAATGGATATTTTGATTTTCATATTCCATTACGTTTGCTGCTTGGTTTTGCTGAAGATTATAGGAAAATAATATTAAACGTTAAACAAGAATTAGTTTTGTTGAGATCTTCTAACGATAAAGACATTATTAAAGCTGCAGATGCTACTACAGATGCGACTTTAGAATGGAAATTAAAATTAGACAAAATTGTATGGAGAGTTCCACATGTTAAATTGGCTGACGAGCATAGAATGCTACTTTTAAGAAAATTAAAAGCCGATCGTGATATTGTTATTCCATTTAGAAGTTGGGAATTTCATGAGCATCCCAGTTTACCTACTACGGATCGACACACTTGGACTGTTAAAACATCGAATTATGTAGAACGAGCCAGGTATATTATATTTGGTTTACAAACAGGTAGAAGAGACGACATTACTAAACATGCAGGACAATTTGATCATTGTGACTTGAAAAATATTAAAGTTTATTTAAATTCACAATTCTTTCCATACGACAATTTAAATGTGTCATTCACTAAGAAGAAATACAGTATATTGTACGATATGTACGCGAGATTCCAAAGTTCATATTACGGTAAAACAAATACACCTTTATTACCACCTGACAAATATTTCGATGCCTACCCAATAGTTGTAATCGATTGTTCTAAACAAAATGAATCAGTAAAGTCTTCAAGTGTGGATATAAAAATAGAAATGGAATTCAACGATGCTATACCGGCTAATACAACTGCATACTGTTTAATTCTACATGATAAAATCGTAACATACACACCTTTAACTGGAATTGTTAAAAATGTATTGTAAGAACCGGTTTTGTTTCATTCCGCGAGTATAAAAGCAGAGCGTACAGACCGCTCCTCATCAGTTTGTTGCCTACTGTTGTATGGGTAGCATCGTATTCAATATGGCTTCTCCTAGTGGTACACCTGAAAATGTGGTAGATATTGAGAAGGAGATATCTGAGTTTTTAGATCCTCAAGGTCACCAGGAAGGAGGTGAACAAGACGTTTGCGGACAACTTCACGCCAGTAATAATGTTGAAGAAAAAGGTAAAAGAAGAAAGACTATACAAAAGAGAAAAAGGGATATTGAAGATAATATTTCTCCAAACATATTGAGTGAGGTATTTTTGCGAATATTTTACCCAATCTCTTCCAGTTTGGATAAAAGTGTTTTAATCGGTGTTATGAAATCTACAGATTATTCCCCTACTGTAATTTTAACTCATGGACCCAAAATGATTTTGTTTACGGACAGTGCTTGGGAATCGTTTATGAAACATTTGCATCTACTAGAATGCTATTTAAGTAGTAACATGTTTGGAAGAAAGACAAGAGTAGGACTTTTGGATTCAAATGTGGAAATTGATATCATTAAACAACGTGGTGATCATCAGCTACGGTTTAGAGACACAACAAGACATGATAACAAAATTCAACTTAATCGAGAGGAGTTTTTCATTTTAACTTGTGCTACTGAACCTATAACAAGATACTTGAGACAACTGGTGTTTTCAAGTTCGATTATTAAAGATTATCTGGAAGACACATTGGACAAACAACCGGACGCACCTATATTATACGGACCTGTGGATACTTCTATATTTAATAGAGTTCCTCATGAAGTACAAATGTGGAGACAATTGGAAAAGTACGCTCAACTACATAAGAAATCAGTAAAACAGGAAGAAGAGGAAGATGGAGGAGAAGAATCAAGTGTTAGTGATGAAAATGAAAATAAGGAAAATATAAAGATGGAAACTTAAATGACAATGGTTAGTTTTTAAAACAATAACCAACATTTTGTGGGGTTAGGCCTATTGGGGACGGTGCCCACGTTAAATATACACCAACGCGCCAACAACTGTACGGCCTGGTATAAAAGTAGTACCTACCGTGGTGTGGAAATCAGTTGACCTCCTGACTTCGTAATGAGCAGACGTGTGACCTTCAAAATGGACAAGGGAGAAGAACAACAAGTAAAGTCCAAGCCTGGTATTATTGAGTTTCAAGCGTTTCGTGGTAATGATGATAGATTCATTATAAAAGAACTTGTGTTTTTGGACATGAATACAAGTGTTCCTTATTCGTTTTTATTTAAACCACCATGTTCTTATTCGTCTTTAACTAGTAAAGCCGCTACTACCAACAGATGGATTTCAAAACACTTCCATCATATCGATTGGTATGATGGTTTTACAAGTTACACGGACTTGTATCACATTATGCATCACTTTTCAGACAAGTTTACCAATATTTACACAAAGGGGCTGGAAAAGAAAAGATGGATCGAAGGATTTACTCATGTTCCGGTTAATGATGTGGAATTGGATAAGAATTATCAATACATGCTGGAAACCATATGTATTTGTACAAAAAGCCCAGAACATGATAAAGATAGACATTGCGCTTTAAAAAATGCCTATAAACTCGCCTCTTACCTTCAAAGTGGGGAATTGGGGAGTGGTGGGGGTAACGGAGAGTATATAAGTGGGGAGCAGACAGGGACCTGGCATGAGTATTACTCGAGATTCCGAGACGACAACATCTCCGAGCAAGAAGACGATCTGTAACCTGACCATGGCATCTCACCAGTTCCTTCAGACTTTGGTCGAGCAGTTCAATGCTCACTCCAAGTCAACAATATTACCTGTAAAGAAGTGCTCGGAACTAAAAGACGAGAAGCACTACATAATCCATGCTATGAAGAAGATGGAGACTACAGTTGGGGAGGCCATCTGCTGCAGTCTCAGCGAGGCACCGTTTACTCCGGGGGATGAACCAAAGTTCCAGGTGTACCTGCCCAAGAGATTCGTCCATCTTCTACAAAACGAGGATCTTCGCTCTATTCAACCCGGGTGTCTATACCTGGTGTCCCACGGCTGCACGGGTAGCAATTCTACAGAGTTGACCATCCACATCGCTGACAAGCAGCAGTGTTAGATTTAAGTTTTAATGTTGTACATATGTTGTTGTTGTAATGTTTTATAAATAAACGAATCATAAAAGACAAAAAAAAATAAAAAAAAAACAAAAAATGCAACATATCAATATGTGACAGACTTCACGTATTGATATGTTGCATTTTTTTTTAAACTTCGCGGGTGACCTTGACCTTTGACCTTTGCATTTCACAACTACCCCCACTACCGTAATTACCCCCACTACCGCACTAGGATTCAAACCTGCTTGGATGCAAAGAACGGTCAGTCTGTTGCCAACTAGCAAACGATGAGCACCTTGTACGAGCTTTGCTTACAACGAGTTATAACTGACGCATCTTTATTCCAGACGGCTTTACGAGATAATATCCCTATAACAGTAAAGCAGGATATCGAGGAGTACAAGAAAGATAATAGAGGGTATTCGGGATACTCCTGGTATAGGTTCCAAGACGGGGAAAAGTTTTGTAGGCCTTGTGGCAATGCTGCCGTCAGAGACCTTCGACGGTTCGTACAGGAAGGTGGTAGAAAACAGTTTGGATTTCTAGCACCAATGTTTAGATTTGAAAACTACAAGGACACCTGTGCTATTTGTTCCATCCCTTTGTATCAATGGAAAAAGTTTAGAAGTGTTTAATTGCATCTTCCATACCCCCACCACCATCACCCCCACCACTTTTCCATGTACCTCCAAACGCTGTGCCTCGGCTTCATTTCTACTCCAGCAGCCAACCTAGCAACATCAGGATGTCCCTCAACGTTAGTTGCGCAGGTTACGAGGAGGTGAGCATCAAGACTCAGCAGGAGCTAAACGACTTATACAAGGAGTTGCAGCTGATGGTGGCACGAGGCTACCGTATAAATGTGCAAGTTTACGCTTGCAATATACGGAACACCCGGCAGTCAAAGGAAGAGCCTGGACACTCCTCGACGGCTTCCTCACCAGCGTCCATGAAGACCGAGCCAGACAACTTGGACTACTTCAGCTGACTAGCAGTTGTATTTCTTGTCCTAACCATTGTAGAATATGTATATTTTTTCATTATATTAAAGAAGTAAAAGAGCAGAAACACCTATCTTGTTACTGACATATAAGCTCAGTAACAAGATAGGTTTTTTTAAAACACAATTTGGATGACCTTGAAACTTCCCCCTCCACTGCTTTGTTACCCCCACCACTTGACTATTGGTGTACATGGCACATCGCGATTGGAAACCTCATTCCATCTTCAACAGCCACACCGACAACATCAACAATGGCAAACCTACCAACAGATGAAAGGTGTCCTCACGCATGTTGTGACTTCGTCCACGAGTTGGAGAAGAGGATGCAGGAGAGGGCGATAAGAAGAAAACAGATCCACTCAGAAAATATCATGATAGTCAACGGCTATCTTTTATTGTTCGGCCTTATTATGGTTGTACTTTTCATACTGTACGGCATAGTCACATGTGTCGGCAAGGTTGCAGAAGAAAACGCTCGCCACCATCAATTAGAAAGTTTCAATGTTACTTTGTAAGTTTTCCTTTTTTTAAAACTCCGTTTGGATGACCTTGAAAATTCCCCCACTACTCCACCACACCCCCCACCACTTCACCATGTTCCTGCATGAGCATCACATCAACCGTCATTCCTTGTCCGACAAGCAACCATGGCAGACAACAACACCATCAGCCAAGCTGACTCCACTACTGATGTCGGTACAAGTACGGGTTGGACACTGTCGGTCGATAGTGTACACTATTTGGAGTCAATTTGCGAACGTATGAAGGAAATACTGCGGGACAACCCTGGGATCATAATACAAATGAATTTAAATTATGATTGGTCCCAAGTTAGAATGCAAGGGGACGACAACAACGGTCAACAATCTCCACAATATTCGCCCATGTCCCCGATCTATCCTTACGGCGAGTCTGACGTCGATGAAGATGAGGCTGATGAAGATGCAGGGGACAACGAGGCTGAAGAGGAGTAAGCTTCATTCCTTTTTTTTTAAAACCTAAATTGGATGACCTTGAGAATTCCCCCTCCACTATTTCCTTTTTTTAAAACCCAAATTAAATGACCTTGAAAATACCCCCTCCACGTACTTTTGGTTTACCCCCTCTACTTTTCAATACTGTCACCACAGTCTGTAGCTCACATCATTCCTTGCTTAGCTATCATGGCGGACAGCACTCTTTCTCGAGTTGACTCCACTACGGATGAAGAATGGCCATTTTCCTGGAATGTTCATCTGCAAGACTCGGCAGAAGTGGATATGTTGCATGAGAAATTGGTGTATGTATTAAACGAAAACCCCAACATTGAATGTAGAATGACTATGGATTTCGATGCGACAGGGGTCCACACTCAACCTTCCACTTCCAGCCAGCCTGAACCTCAGCTACAGCCAAAGAACTTTACACATCTTTACACTCCAATACGGCCGGAGGATGTGGTTATCAGCGAGGCAGACTCTACTACAAGTTATATTGAACCAACGAATTGGAAGCTTGTTGTTGACACCTTACACAAGGTCGACTTAGTATGTGACAAATTAAAGGAATTGATGATGCAAGATCCTGGTCTTCGTTTTAAAATTGATTTGTTTTTCATCTGGGGAGCACCTGCACGGGGCTCTTCGTCTGACAGCTCCCTAAGTACAACGGATGAGGAGGAGGAGGAGGACGACTAGTTATCTTTTTTAAAACTCCGTTTGGATGGCCTTGACCTTTCCCCCTCCACTGAGTTTATTTAACGTGCACTCTCAACGACTGCAACATCATTTCATCGCGCACCTTCACCACAGCAACATGGAGAGTCAACTCAACTACTGTTGCGAACGGAAATGTTTTTCATGGCCGAATGACATTGATGTTGCGGATGGCCTGGCGTGTAGAAAATGTGAAGCTTTTGGTCAATGCATGTGTAAGTGCAAGTCTTGGAAGAAGCCGAAACCGGAGTTGAAGACATTCCATGTGTACCAGATGAGAGGGCATAAGTACACTTGTTGCCCTGAACGTTGCATTGAATTCACATTAAAACAGCTAACTGGCTGCAAATTGTGCAACAATCATTTTGCAGGTTTTTGCAAACATTATTTAGGAGCCTGTCAGTACAGATCAACTTGGCATACAGAAGCACTCACTATCAATGAAATCGCTATAGATATACAAGAGTAGTCTTTCTACTCTTTTCTTTTTTTAAAACTCCATTTGGATGACCTTGACCTTTCCCCCTCCACTCACCTTAGTTTATATAAGCTCCATTCCTGCTGGCCACGGCATCACTTCATCTTGCTCCCTCGCCAAAGCAACATCAAGTATGGAAACTAAGCGTGTCTCATGTTGCGAGCATAAGTGTTTAGAGATACAAGGCGTCGTCCATTGTGCAAAGAAGCTTTGGGAGGAAGAGACAGGGACAACCTATTGCTGCGAGGGCAAGTGTTTCCTACTACCAAGATGGCAAGTGGACGGGCTGGCCTGCCGGCAATGTGAATGCTTCGGATGTTGCAGGTGTAGATGCAAGAACCAACAGCTGCCACCACCGGTACTACAAACTTTCAAAATCTACAAATCCAACTACTTTTACACTTGTTGTCCGCAGCGGTGTATTAAATTTCATTTCTCCAATCTTACCAATTGTCGGAAGTGCTACGGACAACCTGATGGGTGGTGCACCTGTTTTCTGGACTCCTGCCGCTACAGATCGGATTGGTTTACAGATCCGTTGGAAATTGATGAGGTCGCCCAGGAAGCACAAGAGTAGTCTTTCTACTCTTCAACTTTTTTAAAACTCCATTTGGATGACCTTGAGATTTCCCCCTCCACTTCCCCATATACCTAGAGTACACAGAGCCTGACAGTCAGTCACTCGGTGGCTGTCGTGGGGTGCGCATCGGTGTCGGCGCTCCGTTGTTAGGTTTTCAAGGTCACAGTAATATCAAATTGTTGGTGTTGTTCTGGTTCAAGGTCACCTGAGGGATAACCGATTGCCCATTTAGACAGGGTCATGTCAGAAACTCGAGTTTAACTTGGCACTTTTGCCGTTTCTCGTCGAAAATTCGCTCCAAGTGGTCAAGGTCACGGGGACTCTGACTGAAACTCGGAGCGTAGTGCGAGAAACGGCAAAAGTGCCAAAAAATTTTAAGTTTCGGCGTGACCTTGACCTCAGTGGCGTCGGTGACGTCATTTTGATGACGTAAGGGGTGATGACGTCATCAGCACGTCATTTCTGTGACGTCATGGGTGTGACGTCATAGAAATGACGTCATTAGTGATGACGTCATCGATGACGCAATCGATGACGTCATCGATGACGTCATCGGTGAGGTCATTGACCTCGATGACGTCATCCCTCAGGTGACCTTGAACTGGGCCAGCACCAACAATTTGACACTACTATTCTAGTAACACATGAGACTATCTGATCCGGTGTAGGATTAGTATATTTTCTGAAGTCCGGTTTGCAGCATATACGCTAATAATGTATCCTTTTAACCAGGATATCCCTATCCTTAAGCCTGTTCTATGTCACTTCATTCGTTAACTTTGTAAGTGTGCGGGATTAAACTAAGCTATTGAGTATCTTCAGGATATCCTGTGACATTACAAAAAGAAATATTTTTTGTGGCTCATAGAAGTATATAAGGAAGAGGAGAAAACTACTACTGTGCTCAAAGAATTGTTTGAATCGAAAAATGTAGGCCGATGCATTGCCATTCAAGGATTAACGTGAACTAAACTTGATTTTTAAGTAGGCCTATGGTATACAGTGATGTGGTTCAGTAGTGACTTAAATAAAGCCTTAAAATTAAATGTGATTGAACTTGACTAACACTGAAATTACGTATATTGACACTTCTATATGCAATTAACTTGAAGTCAACTATGAAGAGACCAAGAAATTCTAAGCAAATTCATTATTTTTCAAACATGTTGAAAGTGTTTTTATCTAAGAATGTAGTTTTCTGACGGCACAGCCAGTTTGTCACTCTAGGAACGATACGGCAACGCATATTTCGAAAATGTTGACTTATTCATCATTACGAAACAAACGCCTGGGAAACGGCTGTTGCCTAACCTCCTGAGCGTCTCTTGTACACAAAGGCCTTTCGTCTCAGCCGCATATGTTACCAGCCTTTGGTGACGCATGGGAACTACTCATTACTCTTACCTGCTTAAATGACAGGTCTGTTGCATACATTAGGAGCGATTACAGTAATTATATAGTACTTTAAAAATTCCAAAACTGAATTCAAACTTTTAAAGTTTTATTTAATTTTAATTAATGCACATTCTAAAAAACTGGAGGGATTTGTTTATCGAGGTTTTCATCTAAGATAAACTATATGTTAGATTTTAGAGCACTGAGACTTATTGCACTAATTTAATTGTATTTTTAAGAATATAAAAAATTATAGTTTTTTTTTATAATTTCTTTTATTTGAGCCTCTAAACAAATGGAACAACAAATATTATGGGAAATGCCTCCAAATATTCCCCCAAGTAATTCATCAATCTCTACATTATCTTGAGGGAGTTGATATTATGTAATGAAAATGTTGCTTAGCTTAGGATTTACAGCATTAATAACTCTTTTATCAAGTTAAATGGATAGTAACAGTTATCACTATAGCACTATAGTTAAGAGGTAAAGCCAATTTCAAAACTTGTTATACTTTGCTCTTTCTTTATCTATCTATATATTAATACGCAAGCATGTTTCATTTCCTCCTTTTTTCTCACCTTGTGTGCATCGTAGGATAAATCCGCGCATACCGTTAGAAAGGTATAGTCATGTAGATGAGCAGAATCACATTCTAATTCACATCGGACTCCAAAGCTACGCTCCACAGGCTTTCAATGTTCCAATGTTAATCTTATGGAGAAAGGAGAATTGAATGAATCATCAGACAGCTGTTGTAAAAACAACTGCTAGAAAATTAGGAAGAACAGATGTTTTAGTTCTAAAATGTTTTTAAGCTTCTTGGGTCAACACCTCCTAGAGTAATAAGAGAAGGCCAGACAACTGAAGATCATTACGTCATAAAAGTAGGCAGATGTGTTAAATCATTAGTTCCAACTCATGCTTTAGATGGCGCTGGTTGTCCCAAAAAAACGGTAAAACATATAATCTTGTTTTGATTTTTCGTTGTTTGTAAACAAATAAGTTAGTCATGACAGATGAAACCCCGTCGACTGACAGTAGCACATCTGTTTCCTTACATCATAACATAACACATCAGCCTACTTATATGACGTAACGAATTTCAGTCGTTTGGCCTTCTCTTATTATTCTAGGAGGTATTGCTTGGGTCCAGGTGAATTGAAATTTCGATCGAATTTCGATCAGGAGGCGATCTCTAGTCTTAACAAATATTCAATTGTACTCTGATTAGATCTGTATAACCTCCAATTCATGCGAGGAAAGAGAAGTTATAGACGTATACTTTGCCAGTTTGCACCAATTCCGCAAGTACTGTAAACAAGAAATTCAGCTTCAAGAGTTGGAGAACAGGTTTGAAACAAAGTATCAGAGCCAAACATAACCTTCGAGTCAGATGAGCAATGGGCAGCTAATAAGCGATGTCAATGAACTACAACTGCAGATCATTCAAAATTATACAAAGTTTTGCTCGTGCGACAAGTAACTTTGTCGTCTGTCGTTTGATTAGCATTAAGCAAAATAAAACTGTCAAGTGGTGTGATCTAGGACCGGTCCAGTCATCGTTACAAAGTGTTCCAGCCCATTTGCATACTTCAGGTTCATTTAGTCCTCCCACAGCTACGGGCTCAGCGCTCAGGGATAAGGAAAACTTACGACATGCTTGCAATGCTGTACTTTATTTGACTTGTGGCGTCTCTGGTGACTTGGCACGCATATCATGCAAGCCAATGCAAATTTATACGCAAATTGTGGATGCAGAAGATATTGTAAGACTATAATCTACTTGAATTCGTTAATTTGTATTCAGAGTTTATTTAAGTCGCTCAAAGTGCCAGTCCCTCAGTGTGAAGTGAAGAGTACCTTGTGAGTCACAAGGCTTTAGGCCTATAAAACCATGATGAAAAGAAAGGCTGTTTTGAAATAAGAAGAGTGTAATTTAATAATTAAATTAAACACTGTCCCCAGGTGTTCAGAAATATTTCGCAATATTGGGCAATATTTCGCAATATTGGGCAATATTCAGCAATATTGCGTAACATTCAGAAAAATGGTGCAATATTCAGCAATATTGAACAATATTCATTACTATTGAACAGTATTCATTAATATTGAACAATATTCAGCAATATTGAACAATATTCAGCAATATTGAACAATATTCAGCAATATTGAACAATATTCGGCAATATTGAACAATATTCATTAATATTGAAAAATAATCAGCAATATTAAACCATATGCAGCAATATAGCGCATATTCAGCAATATTGCGATTTTGGTTAGTTAATGCTGAAGATATTCCTTTTCAATCTTATTCCAAAGATATTCGGAGGCTGAAATTGGAAGCCATCTTTTTAGTTACATTAGCCAACTTAACGAGGTCAAGTCAAATATAGTGTGCTAAATGGGTGAGTGTTTTTCCATTATCCTCAACATTTTACCGATAACTGTCCTTGTTTCTATAGTAACTAATCCTTTGTTTACAATTAATAATAATTGCCCTATGTGATCTTCCACTTTATCCTCACTTTTCAGTCGTTTCCATTGCAACCAGTCTCTCCTTTACAAATGCATCGATCAAATACCTTAAAATCAAAATCGATATATATTAATAGGCAAGCATGTTTTTTCTCCTTTTCCCCACCTTGTATATGTATTGTAGGAGAAATCCATGCATAGTCTACAGCTTATGATTCACGGCCTCCAGAGCAGAGCTACGCCCTACAGGCTTTTAAGGTTACAAATAGCATTCATTGACAGAATCATTAGCCAGCTGTTTAAATTACAAATGATAGAAAAACAGTCCAATCAATCAGATGTTTCTGTTATAAAATGGTTGTTTAAAAATAATCCTTTCCAGAACAAGTGAAATAAGAGAAAGTGTGTGTGGTTACCATCAGAAAAGGGGGTTTTGGGTAAAATGGCGATTATCATATATGTGCAAAGCTGATGGATTCGTTGGTGTTTATCGTATGTGTATGTTCCTACGTGTAGTTAACCCTCTTTGAGCCCACCCACTACAGAACAGGTCAAACCAAACCAGCTGTGGTTCTTGGCTCCACCAGGAAAACTGACGAGTTGACGACCATCTGCGGTTAATGTGTGGCGCTCGCACCTCGCACCTGCCGCGAACGCAACACCATCAGACCTACACAGCTGCGGTCAGCGCCATTTGCTTCGGTTTGGACGAAATAAGAACCAATTAATTATGAACTCTGGGTCTCCAGTCGACCACGAGGTGTGGATTACCTCCACAGCCGGCGCTGTATCCGTGCTCTGCGTGTTTCCTTGTTGGTCCCTAGAAAACTACCTGGTGATAAGGCACGAAACCTGGACAAGTATATAACCGTAGAGAAAAAATTGTTTTGAAAATCCATCACTATTTATACTACATATTTGCTGGTACAGAATACACAGATCTACTAATTTATTTGATTTAAAAATGGTCACTTTAAAAGTATAAATTCTACTTAACAGTCTAAAAAATGTAAAATGTACAATTTTTTTGCAGAGGGATGAATTTTAGTTTTTAGTACAGTACCAATATACCACTCTGAAATTTTTTTATTAAATTTTACTTAAAAGTCCAAACAATTGGTTTTAAACGGCTTATGAACGATTTGTATTAAAATTGTCTTAGTTATCTATGGTTTAATGTTGTAAAACAAATTACCCCCTTAAAATAACATTCCTCAAAAAAATATATATTCGCTGAGGGATTTTGTTGCTCACTGGGGTTTTCAGATTTTACAAAACGGTTGTATATATCGATAAAAAATAAATATATATTATTGTGAACAATAGTAATTTAATTAGGGAGAAAATGTGTGCATTAGCAAAGTTTCCAAGCGCCACTTATAGACCGTGACTTCCTTAGCATTTAATATAATTTTTATCTTGACTTTGGACATGTACAATTTGGGGTTTTACAAGAGACAAAAACATTAAAAAGAGTTTATTAATTTGCCCACATACTCTCTATACAAGTGTCGATTTGACCATACCCTCTGATTTGTCGCGTCGGTCCAGTAGAGGTCGGCTACTCTGTGGTCTGGTCCAGAGAAGATTGGAAACTCTGTCGCGTTGGCCGAGTAGAGGTTGGAAACTCCGTCGCGTTGGCCTAGTAGAGGTTGGAAACTCCGTCGCGTTGGCCGAGAAGAGGTTGGAAACTGTCGCGTTGGCCTAGTAGGGGTTGGAAACTCCGTCGCGTTGGCCTAGTAGAGGTTGGAAACTCCGTCGCGTTGGCCTAGTAGAGGTTGGAAACTCCGTCGCGTTGGCCGAGAAGAGGTTGGAAACTGTCGCGTTGGCCTAGTAGAGGTTGGAAACTCCGTCGCGTTGGCCGAGAAGAGGTTGGAAACTGTCGCGTTGGCCCAGTAGAGGTTGGAAACTCCGTGTCGTTGGCCGAGAAGAGGTTGCAAACTGTCGCGTTGGCCTAGTAGAGGTTGGAAACTCCGTCGCGTTGGCCTAGTAGAGGTTGGAAACTCCGTCGCGTTGGCCCAGTAGAGGTTGGAAACTCCGTCGCGTTGGCCTAGTAGAGGTTGGAAACTCCGTCGCGTTGGCCCAGTAGAGGTTGAAAACTCCGTCGCGTTGGCCCAGAAGAGGTTGGAAACTGTCGCGTTGGCCCAGTAGAGGTTGGAAACTCCGTGTCGTTGGCCGAGAAGAGGTTGGAAACTGTCGCGTTGGCCTAGTAGAGGTTGGAAACTCCGTCGCGTTGGCCTAGTAGAGGTTGGAAACTCCGTCGCGTTGGCCCAGTAGAGGTTGGAAACTCCGTCGCGTTGGCCTAGTAGAGGTTGGAAACTCCGTCGCGTTGGCCCAGTAGAGGTTGGAAACTCCGTCGCGTTGGCCCAGTAGAGGTTGGAAACTCCGTCGCGTTGGCCGAGAAGAGGTTGGAAACTGTCGCGTTGGCCTAGTAGAGGTTGGAAACTCCGTCGCGTTGGCCTAGTAGAGGTTGGAAACTCCGTCGCGTTGGCCTAGTAGAGGTTGGAAACTCCGTCGCGTTGACCGAGAAGAGGTTGGAAACTGTCGCGTTGGCCCAGTAGAGGTTGGAAACTGTCGCGTTGGCCCAGTAGAGGTTGGAAACTCCGTCGCGTTGGCCGAGAAGAGGTTGGAAACTGTCGCGTTGGCCCAGTAGAGGTTGGAAACTCCGTCGCGTTGGCCGAGAAGAGGTTGGAAACTGTCGCGTTGGCCTAGTAGAGGTTGGAAACTCCGTCGCGTTGGCCTAGTAGAGGTTGGAAACTCCGTCGCGTTGGCCTAGTAGAGGTTGGAAACTCCGTCGCGTTGGCCGAGAAGAGGTTGGAAACTGTCGCGTTGGCCCAGTAGAGGTTGGAAACTCCGTCGCGTTGGCCGAGAAGAGGTTGGAAACTGTCGCGTTGGCCTAGTAGAGGTTGGAAACTCCGTCGCGTTGGCCGAGAAGAGGTTGGAAACTGTCGCGTTGGCCTAGTAGAGGTTGGAAACTGTCGCGTTGGCCTAGTAGAGGTTGGAAACTGTCGCGTTGGCCGAGAAGAGGTTGGAAACTGTCGCGTTGGCCTAAGTAGAGGTTGGAAACTCCGTCGCGTTGGCCGAGAAGAGGTTGGAAACTGTCGCGTTGGCCGAGAAGAGGTTGGAAACTGTCGCGTTGGCCGAGAAGAGGTTGGAAACTGTCGCGTTGGCCGAGAAGAGGTTGGAAACTGTCGCGTTGGCCGAGAAGAGGTTGGAAACTGTCGCGTTGGCCTAGTAGAGGTTGGAAACTCCGTCGCGTTGGCCGAGAAGAGGTTGGAAACTGTCGCGTTGGCCTAGTAGAGGTTGGAAACTCCGTCGCGTTGGCCGAGAAGAGGTTGGAAACTGTCGCGTTGGCCTAGTAGAGGTTGGAAACTCCGTCGCGTTGGCCGAGAAGAGGTTGGAAACTGTCGCGTTGGCCTAGTAGAGGTTGGAAACTCCGTCGCGTTGGCCGAGAAGAGGTTGGAAACTGTCGCGTTGGCCTAGTAGAGGTTGGAAACTCCGTCGCGTTGGCCGAGAAGAGGTTGGAAACTGTCGCGTTGGCCTAGTAGAGGTTGGAAACTCCGTCGCGTTGGCCGAGAAGAGGTTGGAAACTGTCGCGTTGGCCTAGTAGAGGTTGGAAACTCCGTCGCGTTGGCCGAGAAGAGGTTGGAAACTGTCGCGTTGGCCTAGTAGAGGTTGGAAACTCCGTCGCGTTGGCCGAGAAGAGGTTGGAAACTGTCGCGTTGGCCTAGTAGAGGGTTGGAAACTCCGTCGAGTTGGCCCAGTAGGGGTCGGACACGCTGCCGTCGGATGTGCGGCCCATCGGCGGCCGTTATATAACCCCCGGCCACAATTATACCTGTTACATAACACGCCACATGGACAATGGCGTGTAAACGGACACCACTCACACGTACGTCACGTCTGGGAGTCCTGACCCCCATTACTGTATTGTCCTTTGCGGTCTCGTGTGTGACCTTATATGCTTATTGATTTTTTGCTTTTTTGTTATTGAATCTATTATGTAAAACAGAAATTCAAAATAAGGGTTGCTTGATTGAAAGTATTAAAGTATTGCAGTGAAGTGCAGTCAAGTGTTCATCAGTTGCAATATACAGTATAGTAAGAGATATATTCGTAAGTCTCAAGCAACAAGTGATAATTTCAAGCATGAATTTTCATTTTTAAGCAATAAATTAGTTCTTAAGCTATATATAATCAGAATATAAGTGACTCCGGAAATGTCTTCCTCATCAAGAAGCAAATTTAAATTTCGATCACAAGTGGTATTGTTAAACACGAAGTTGTATTCTCTTTGTAATGTGATTCCGAAAATATGAGCTACAGATAGAACCTAGGTAGTTCTAATTTTAGTTTTCAACTTTTTGTCTTATAAATTTTGTAATTGTTTTAATTTTTTATGTCTTCCTTTGCCTCTTTCCAAATTACCCACCAATGCAACGTTGCTATTATAAGCTGGTCAAAACATTGATCTAAAACCAATTGTTTAAAAGTAAAATAAAAGTAAGAGCCTTTTATATTCAAGTTGTATTTTTAATCAAGAATTTCAAAAACAAAAAAATGTAGTTATTACGCATAAGCGGGTAATAACAAAAAAAGTTCAGCTCAACACTTTGTCAGGAATATGTTTCGGGATTAGGATATCTTGTATAGCAATGTTATGGAATGAAGTGCAATTAAGAATGAAGAGGTCATTTATATAACTTATATTGAAGTAATATAATTGACATTGAAGAGTAGTCTTTCGGTAAAAGAATACTCCTACCAAATAAAATATTTCATGCCTCTAAAGTAACACAACCGTCACTCTTTATTTATTCATGTTTTCCTTATATAGCATAGGTGCGGTGTCGGCCATCTTTAGCCTTCTTACCGATACTTTTTTGCCAGAATTTGTGATTAAAAGGATGTTATAACACCGATATTGGACGAAGAATTGAAGAGGGGAGAAAGAATGCTTATTCAATTTATTGATTGTTCTAGGGGACCGAGCATTTGTTCGGTAAACTTGTAAGACGATGTCGTTCGCTCCGCTCATTTCAGGCCAAAGGGGGCTGTACTCTGAATTATATTTAATGAACCAAGAAAATTTAATGGGAAAATAATCTTCCCAATGGTGGGGCCAGCTCCAATCGTTTACTCCAAAGTTTTATAGTATAATATTTTGAGAAACCTCTTTGGCGCGGAATATTGATTGTCCCCTCTTTGACACCGATGTGTAAGTCAAATTTAATCGTTGTCCCAGCCGGAAGGTGTAGGTGGAGGGCGCCCGAGCGCGTCGCCTGTTGCATGCCTGGTGAGGTATCGGGTGGTAGCTGCATGGTAACCTGCCATTACATAACGTGTGGCAGGGTATGTTGATTCGCGTATGAGGGGGAAAGGCCTCTGAAAACGTGACCTTTATATAACGGGGCGTGATGACGGGGGGAGGGGGCGGGGGCGGTGTTCCCAATTGTACGATAAATTTCTCTGATCTCTTCCATCGCATCGTCCTGCTGCGATACATGATCAACCTCGAACGAAGCAGCAGCACTGAATTGCTCATGGCACATCTTGATCTTGATCGTAACTGTATAGGTAACTTTCCAACAAGAGAAAGCTTTTACTTGAAAAGAAATTACGAAATGCTGTTGATGTGTTTGTGTCAGAGGTAGCCTATTAAAACGTTAATTTTACGCACAGTTCACGTTGTTGTATTCACTAGACTACTAAATTCAGTTTAGATTAAAAATATTTACGTAGAAATAGGCATACTTAGTAAAGGTCCAATTGAAATATTGTTATTTTCTCTTAAATACTATGTAGATATTCAGATTTCTTGCACTGTGAAGTTTATAGAAGGAACTGTAACCTACTGTAGGTGCATTTCAACATTTTCAGGTTCAACTACAATTTTTGTTCGTTTCCGTACTGACCGAATGGCGAACATGTCCACCATTTGATAGTTTACATTTTGTTTTTTGTTAGTATTTAAGTCTATGTAGTAGAAACCATTTGGAATGAAACTGTTTGTTTAAAATAAATGAGTTTTGTGTTCGCCCGAACAAGTTCGCAACGAATGCCCGACCTTTGGGGATAAGTCAATAAGTCTTTATTTGGCCATTAGATACAAATAGTACACTAGGCTATGTCATTTAAATAAGAAAAAATAAAACATGTCAATTTTCGTGCTAATCAGTCCACTTCAAGCAAAACAAAACAAAACAAAACTTGCAAAATAAGTGTTCATGCACAAGCCATGCAAAAAAAAGTATCACACAATTAATTACTTACGTACTGTGGTTAGTTGGTTGCAGTGTAGGCATACACTTGACTTCTTATTACTAAGTGTTAGCATGGATGCCTAACAATTCACAACAATTCCGTAAAATCAGCTTGATAATCTATACTTATTTAATACGCTAAGGGTTTTTTTGTCTTGAGAACTCCTCCTACAATTTTCAACCGATTTTCAAGTTTTTGGTGTCGTTGGATAGGGCTTGGTCTGTAGTTGTTTCCGCCAAAAACTGATGAGAATCGGACTGAAAATAAAGGCGCTATCCACCATTGAAATCTCAAAATTTCCCATTAAAATAACATTGGGATTGAATAAAGCATTTTAAACATGTGTTAATAATCAGCTGTAAATACGTGTTGTTTTGGTGATTACAGATACTCACAATATTGGTTTGGTCGGAAGTCATTGATTTAAAGCTAAGAGTAACATTTTTATTGTATTAAAATAAATTGCTCGATTTCGAGCAACACGTTTACTATAGTCCGTTTTTTTAAACCTGATCCTTCTCGAGAAAATTGGGGTGGGGGAGGGTTTAAACTGTAAACAAAAAATTTAAACTGTAAACAACACATTTAAACTAGTGACAAACGTGTGTCGAGTATCAGATTTCCTCAAATAACGTTTAAAATAAGTTATGATATCTTTCAGTAACTACTAGTCAGCTGTTATATTTTCAAGCCAAACCTATTCCTTGTTAAAAAGTAACAGTTCTAAAGTAAACTGATTAAAAAACAACTGCTACCAATAATATTGTGAAACTGATACGCATTATGTTGTGATCTAAAATTACCAGCTGGTATGCAACAGTGAAATAAAACAAAAACAACAAAAAAACCAACAAAAAACCAAAAGGCTTCAGCCAATGGGATAGTAGCAAGTATAAACAAACCCCCTCCACCATCTCTCCCTTGAAGGATCAGGCTTAAAAAAACGGACTATATTACTCCTTTATTAGGTAAAAAGGATTCCTTGTGAGCCAATTCTTAACAGTTAGTTTAAATTTAGATGGTGGTAGATTTTGGATGGACATTGGGAGAAGGTTAAAAAATCTGATACCTGAAAAAGGAAAGCAACAGTTTGACTTTTGCAGCCTATTTCTAGGGATAAATATGTTACCCTTGTGCCGTGTGAGGTGTTCATGCACATCGCTATTTAAAGGTAATGATGAATGCCTGGTTTTTATTGCTATGAGACTCTGAAAAACATATTCATTTACTACAGTCAGAATGGAATTCTGTATAAACAATGGCTTACAATGATCCAAAAATCCAGCCTTAGAAATCACTCTCAAAGCCTTCTTTTGTATCAATAAAATTCTTTGGACACCAGAAGCATGACCCCATAATCTAATACCATATGCCAAGATGGAATGGAAGAAAGCAAAGTAGGCCTGCTTCACCACAGGTAGGGGCACTTCAAGTACCAACCTCCTCAGCAAAAACAGAACTCTACTCAGTCTTGTACACATCGCATCAACATGATCTCCCCAGAGTAATCTATAATCTAATACAAATCCTAAGAGTTTGACTGACTCACTTACAGGAACATTGGTCAACAGACTAAAAGTAATATTTTGAGTCTTACTCTCATTTAAAGCTAGCCTATTAATGACAAACCATTGTTGAGCCAAGGCCATTGCTTCTTGGACTGCAGTTTGAGCCAAAACCCAGTTTGCATGTGATGAGAACAAGGTTGTGTCGTCGGCAAAAAGTAGTACATTGCCATTCACCTTATAATGGAGGTCATTAATTGCAATAATAAACAACAGGGGTCCCAGAACGGATCCCTGCGGGACTCCGTGCAAAACATCACACTGGCTTGAGTTTTTACATTCCAGCTTACAATTTGCTTTCTGTCTAAAAGATATGAAGAAACTACTTTGAGGGTATCATCTCCTAGGCCGTAGTATCTAAGCTTATAAAGTAGGACATTATGAGGTATACAATCGAAAGCGCGTGATAGGTCACACAACACAAATTCAAATTCAAATTCAAATTATTTTATTTCCAACCAATTATTACAATAATATGTCATATAAACTCGCCTACGGCTCGATGGGGGCTCCGCCTCCATGCCCCCTTAGGGGTTGCCCTAAATTTGTAGAATAATTTAAAGTCAAGTATTGAACAGGATAGTTCCACCAACTAACTGGACAGCGAAGACAGTAACAAAACGGGCTAATACGCACTACTCAAATCAATAATAATAATAACAATAATATCCATTGAAAATATTTCACGGGACTCAGCTCCCATGCCCCCTAGTTGATTTTACTAATTTCGTTAATCATTCACAAAGTCTCAAATAATGAACTGTCTAGTTCCACCAAAGTACTGAACAGGCTAGTTCCATCGAAGTTTTGAAAAGCTAAGTTTTAAATTACGTGTAGCCCTACTACAAAAATGTGTGATACTAACTCCTCCACGTTACCAACCACTTGGTCTGGAACGTCAACGATTTTAGATGCGGCACAGAAAAATTGCAATGGGGCAAAATTAATCTTAATTAAGTATCTTTAAATTAAATTTTCATAGGTAAAAAAATGTAATGTGCCCACTATAGCAAAACAATAATGCTAAAAATAGACAATAATTGATTATGTGAAAATAACTATTAAAATAATAAAATAATCAAGCTATAATAATGCATAAACTAAAGAAATTTAAAGTAACACTTAAACCAAATCTAGGATAGCCAACCACGATATTAAAAGAATCGGAAAATAAAAACTAATAAAATTTGAAGTATTGAAAAGCTAAGTTATTAATTTACTTGTAACTCTACTAAAATGTGTGATGCTAACTATTCCACGTCACCAACTACTTAGTCTAAAAACGTCAACGAGTTAACATGCGTCCAATTAAAATTGCAATGGGTCAAAATAATTCCAAATTAAGTATTTTTACATGAGATTTTCGTACATTTTAAAAATAAAGTAATATGCCTATTAGATTAAACAATAATGCTAAAAAATAGAAAACAACCAATAATAAGTGTGAAGATTGCTATTAAAATAATAAAAAATCAAGCTATGCTAGTTAATAAACTTAAAAAGAAGAAAGATTATAAGAAATTAAAAATACAATTTGAACTAAATATAGTATCGCCAACCACGATATTAAAAGAATCGGCTGATACAAACTAATTAAAAATAAAAACTTGTAAATTTCAGGATATAGAAGAAAAACGTTTAAATTTCTGAAATAGCAAATAACATTCAAATCAATAAGCGAAAACAAGAATCGAATAACATGAAAACAAAATCATAGGAAATAATAAAAACGGGGAAGATCCGCAAAAAACCCCTACTATTACAAACTACTAATTATAAGAATATAAAATCTAGACCTGTGAAATAATAATTTATTCATAAAAACCTGTTAGTTTTGTTCAATAGCCGTTTAAAAATTATTAAAAACATATTTTAAGTGTGTATTAAAATAAAATATAAAACACTGAATATAAATAATGCAGAAAGATAATAATTAACTGTCTATTAAGTATCGTACTAAGTAATAGAAGTATGTAACGTTAAGATCACGGCACGATCTAGACAGAAAATTCATAGAATGCGATATTCGGCTGAGAAGTTCACGTGGGGTGAATTTGAATAAGTAATCTAAAATAAATTGAAATGAAACGAGAACCTAACATTTAAATCTGTTCTTTTTGTTCAACACTTATTTAAACATTCTCAAAAAAAATTTTAAGTGTGAAAAAATCTAATATAAGACACTGAATATAAATCAAACAGAAAGATAATAATTAACTATTAAGTGTTGTAATCGAAGTATGTTACGTTAAGATCACAGCTTCAAAGCTCAAGCTCAAGCTTCACAGAAAATCCATTTAATGCGAAATTAGGCCGGAAGAATATTCCCGTGTGAATTTGAATAAGTAATCTAAAATAAATTGAAACAAAACGAGAACATAACATTTAAATCTGTTAGTTCTGCTCAACAGTTATTTAAAAATTCCCTAAGACATATTTATGATGTGTGTAAAAATATAAAAGAAACGAGCTTTCAATGCAGCACAATCTCATTGCTATTTTGAAGGTGAGTGGATAACGGTTTGTTAAATATGAGGGATACTAACGTTGTCAACAGCAAGAAAGCAGGTGTAGTTAAAAGACATGATTTAAATACAAGCGAGAACTAAGCGACTATTCACCCGCCATGGGAATTCTCCATAGTAGGAGAAGAAAATTCACCTTTGGTAAACATTCAAGATAGCGCATATGCTGTATTAGCTACAAATTAGGCATTATCACTGTATAAAAATCATAACGAATATAACCCTGGGTACCTGGTGAAATGACCCGCTCTCAATGCAGTAGAACACCATAAATCATATTAAATTGGAGTGTATCTATCGAAGGATACAGTGCTTATATCAAACACGGGTGTAGTTGAAAGAGATCATTTAAACACGAGCGAGAACTAAACCTAAAGAGTGATCTACGATACCACGCGGCGATATACGCTGATACGGCTGAACTACGTTACCGACAAATCTATATTTTTTACCTTTTTTATAGTTAAAAAGTAAAAAAGTTGTAGTTTTATGATTTTCCCTAAATTGAAACAACTCAAAGAATGTCATGCCAAATTTCAAGTCTCTAGCTTAAACGGTGGCTTCAGGACTTTAATATCATAAGTGAGTGAGTGAGTCAGTTACACATGGGGCTGTATATATTATAGACTCGCCTACGGCTCGATGGGGGCTCCGCCCCCATGCCCCCTTAGGAGTTGCCCCCTAGTTTGAATTGATAAAAAGTCAAGTTTGAAATAGTTTAGTTCCACACAAGATCTGAACAGCCAAGACAGTAACAAAACCATCTAATACTCTAAATTCACAATCAATAGTAAAAAAAGCTTTAATAATCTCCTATTAGTAGGTTTTAATACCCCTCCTTAGTAAATAGTTTTAAAATTTTTAAAACTATTAAAAATTTATTTATTAGCTGTGAAATAAATATTATTTATGTAAATATTCTAGGTGTTAAGCTTGATGGAGGGTCCAACCCAATAATTGGTTGCCCCGATTCCGTATTCCGTAAATTACTGTCAAAACCTCATACACTGAACAGGCTAGTTGAGGGCTCAACTCCAACTACAGTAACAGAAGCCGCCAATACACACTACTCACAATAAATAATAATAAGCTTTGAAATTTGCCCACGGCTCATGGTTTAATCCCACTCCCTAGTTCCCCTTAATTCGTTAAAAAATATAATGGAGTTGTGAAATATTAATGAACTATGTCATGCATGGCATAGTCATGCTCAAAAGTTGTTGTGTAAAAATTTGGAGTGCGATTATGATTGCACATGATTGAGATAATAGCTGTATTCTGAAAAGATAAAAGTGGAATAAAATTATAAATTTATATAGAGGATCGTTGTATGTAATAGAAGAAAAAAGGGACAAAATCAAGATATTTGGAATAAAAAAAATATATGGTATAGGCTAAGATTCTTCAGTTCCGCCACGGGGTGGCCAAGAAACGCAGGAATCATATATGTACCATATAGAGAAACGATAACAATTTTATCATTAAAAAATCAGCAATTATTAATTTAACAATTAATTTTAAATGTTATATATATTAGTTCAGAAAATTAATAAAAATAGAAGTAGTTAGATTTGGTTACTTCTGGCTCAGGTCAGCTGCCCCGGAAGCCACGTGCCGGGGCACATAGCTTCCGGTCGTATATTAAATGAGGGGTGAGGAGGTGGGGTGAGCGGTTGAAGTAGATTTGCGCATAAATTAAAAGTTAGTTCAAGACTGAAATTCAACAATTTGGGAGTGAACTAAATGCGCGCATAAATTAACCGGGTTCAACTAAAACATCGCATAAATTAAAAGTTAGTTCAAAACTGAAATTCAACAGTTGAACAAAAGTAGAAGTTAGTTGAAAAGGGAGAGGGGATAATTGCTTCAAGGTCATCCGGAGGAAGTTTTAAAAAAAAAACTGAACTTTTAAGAGTTCAGTTTAACATCGATCGTCGTACAGGTCAGTCGAAACCGACGAGCGACCGAAGAATAGCTTCAAGATCATTCCTCGCCGTCGAAGATACATCCGAAACTTGGACGGGGTTCTGTGGATTCGGTGAAGGCGAAGTTCTTGGAGGATTCTCTCTCGGGTGGGTAGTAGACGATATTTCGTGAACTTGTACTTGTTCTTGGTTTGTATCCATCTTCTTGTAGTGTGTAATTTAGAGCGGAGTAGTTGTCGGTCGAAGAGCGTATAGAAGAATGAAACAGGAATTGTCGTGAGCGCACTTATATAAAGAAGGGTGGGGGTAAAATATGAAAACCTGCTGAACACAGTCGATAGGTGTAACAAGTTCGAAGTTGTGGAAACGTAACATCGAACGCAAAATGTTGTGAATAACATTATCATCAACGTGAACCTGCGAAGTTCTAACAGAGTATAACGGGTTAAAACTTAATTTCTTCCTCACTTTTGTTAAATTTGTTTTAGTCTTTGAAACCGATGGTTTGTAATTATTTCGTAATATATGTTGTGTCCGCAAAAGTTTCAATTTCAAACATTGCGTATCCATCACAAGAAGTATGTCAGACGTGTAGAAGTGAGAACAAGACAAATGAATGAGATATAACGTCGAGCACGCGAAGGTGATTCAAACAGGACGACATGTGCTAATGTAAATAAAATTTCAGGTTAGTAGCAATTAGACTTGTATAATGAAGTTGGCGAAACGTATATATAATGAGTAGGAAGGATGCGAACACCACAAATGCGAGTTAATTAATGGTCACGGCGCGATGAACAATCTCCTTTTATAATGGTTATCGCGTGAGAAGATCAGTTCCGCATGAGCGCCCAAGTGGAACCTCCCGTGTTCACTCAAGCGGAACCCCCCCCCCCATAAAAAATGGAGATTAAACCCCCCCCCCCCGGTGGTCACTCAAGCGG
This sequence comes from Neoaliturus tenellus, assembly GCA_030545055.2. Lineage (NCBI taxonomy): Eukaryota > Metazoa > Arthropoda > Insecta > Hemiptera > Cicadellidae > Neoaliturus > Neoaliturus tenellus. The sequence goes on along the minus strand of JAQYXR010000018.1, from coordinate 409,244 downwards.
AACCCCGCCGGGTCGATGACCGGTCAATGGCCGGTCACGACCGGTTGCTAACCCCATCTAATTACCACACTTCACATCCCATGCCAGCCATGAACTACTATTGTTTGAATGAAACAGAATTAAACATGGCAGCCACCATGGAAAATTCTAACCTCAAACCTTGGTTTTACGTCACTGCGCATGCGCCGCTCCCACTCCTTTGTTTCATTTTTATGCTGCTATAACTTGTACTGGAGTGAGCCAACTTCACGCTACGGCGCCTAGTCATGTATTACTCACTTTAGCGCTACTGCGAATGCGCCTAGTCTGTATTACTCACTTTAGCGCTGCTGCGAATGCAACGAGTTCTCCGGATCGGAATCACTCCTCGCTATTGCGCATGCGCCGAGTCCTGTATTACTCAATTTAGCTCTACTGTGCACGGAAAGTTCTAACCTCAAACCTTGGATTTTACGTCGCTGCGCATGCGCCACCCCCACTCCTTCGTTTCATTTTTACACTGCTGCGAACTGGAGTGGATTGAAGACCGTACTGGAGTGAAACAATTTCCCCACCACTGCATTAATTACCCCCACCACTCGAAAACCCGAGGAGCGATACGAGCCCGATTTTCGCGTCAGTCGTCAACGAGTTTTCATAGCGAAAAGTCGTTGGCGACTCGGTAAGAGGTTCAAATATATAGTAGGCCTATATATATTTGAACTTCTTATACTACGTTGCGTTCTTTAATGCAATGTGGTATGTGTGTGTGTGTGTGTGTGTGTAAATATTAGTTGTAAGTTGCACTTAATTTAAGAATTAATTTGCGCATTGCGATGTTAGTTATAAGTTGTGTTTAGCGTTAAAGGTGTATTAATTTTAAGAATAATGATGGTATTTGGTTGTGTTGAATTATTTGATATTTAATAATGATGTGTTGTTAGTTTTAAGTGTTGGTATTTATAATTAATGTTGTTGTTTTGCCTTTCAGCTAGATGATAGGGGGTAGATTAACTGTAAATTCAGAAGTTCCGTTGAACTTCACTTAGAAGGGGTGGGACATCCGCAAATTGCGGACTAGGTTTTTGCATTTTGTTTAGGAATATGATGGGTGGGATTAGTTGGGTGGGTGTTAGAGTTGCGTTTCTGCATTAGCTGTTCCAGTTTCCCTTCGAATTCACGGTTACGGATGGACCCGGACCGGCCCGTTACGGATGGACCCGGACGGGCCAAACAAAATTGCGTCGATGTCCCTCGCAGAACGTAACTAGTGGGTTGGGAGTGGGAACCGTTAGGCAAACAGGGTGGTGGGAACAGTTACTACTGTTCCCATCACCTTGGTTCTTTATAAGTCTTAAATGACCTTGACCCACTTTCGGAAGGGTCAATGACCGACCCCCCCCCCGTGTCCACTCAAGCGGAACCCCCCCCCCCGGAAAAATTAAAATGTCTATAACTCGATAATGGATTAACGGATTAGGACAAGCGATACATCATTGAAAAGGTCTATGTAAGACGAACATTTTAGTCAAAGAAGGATTTAGTTATCTTATTTTAGTCAAAAGTTATGCGAATTATTTGAAATAAATACCCCCTCTCTTTCCTTCTCTCCCACCTTCCCCCACCTAACGGTTGTTAACCCTTCTCATTAGCATACCGTTATAAAAGACGCATCGACCACGGCTAACGTTTCATTCTGATTCCAGACGTTAAGCTGCGAACTGCGAACAGAACTACCACGATGTCATCCCTGCCGACTACAACTTCCACTACAGCCTGCTCTTCTATTACAAGTTCAACTTCTACTTCTACTACGGCTTCAACTCCAGTCAAGAAAACTCTTCGCTTGAAAAATGCTCCCGATTGGTATAAGAAGCAACTAGACTCGAAACCTTCAACTTCTGGAGCTCCTCTTCCCCCGGCCAACAATACCATACGTCGCAGCATATTTTCACCGCCTTCGTCTTCAAATGACTCCACACCGCCTTCAACTAACATGCCACCACCGCAGAAGCCAGCTCCTCGTCCTAATACCCCTTCATTTGAAACCTTGCTTCATTGTCTTAGTACACCTGTCATTCCACTGTCACCATTGCCTCCTACCCCACCACTTACTATTCCTAAAGATCACGCCTATCCTAAAAATAAATCTCCTAAGTCTGCTCCTTCAGAGCGTTTCCAATTATTAAAAGAAGAGCGTCGTAGGGCATTTAGCCGTCCCACTACTTGCCCTGAAGTGCTCGCTAGGGGAATTAAGAAAGGATCAGCTTGTGGTAGGAAATGTGTTAAGAACGAACATTTCTGCCGTGTACATATCGTAAAACATCTTTCCGAACCACAACTGACAGAAATCCCCACTGTTGAAGACGATCCTGAAATAATATCCGTCAGAGGAGAGAGGCTTAAGAAAGGTTTGAGATATTTTTTTCTAAATGTTGTTGACCACCAACACATATTGGCAAAATGTAACGGCAATAAATATAAAATTAAAGTTCCTGACAATTTGTGTAAAGAGAAGAGACTTAACAATTTAAGTTCTCAAGACTTTCTCCTCGGGGATAAAAAGGATCGTATTACAAGGTGGGGACGTAAACAGTAAATTCACATAGATTTTCCAAATTTTGCTAAAAAATAATGGGGGAGAAACACAATGCGTTATAGCGTTGTGTTTCTCCCCCATTATTTTTTAACACTCTAAGTCTCGTGACCTACTTTTCAGAGGTTGTTGTACAGTTATATGACCGCTCTGACTTGCATAGCCAGTGTAGCTTCATATAGCGTGCAAAGAATGGTTCCTAATGAAATCTCATCAGCATTCAAAGGCAGAGACTGTTGTTTTGCAAGTTAATTAGTCTTGAAATAATGAAGTAGGAAACGTATATATAATGAGTAGGAAAGATATGAACACGGCAAATGCGAGTTAATTAGTGGTCGCGGCACGATGAACATTTGTTTTCATTATCACACGACTATCTCGTGAGAAGATCAGTTCCGCATGAGCACCCAAGCGGACCCCCCCCCCCCCCCGTGTTCACTCAAGCGGAACCCCCCCCCCCCCCCCGAAAATTCAAATGGCTATAACTCGATAATGGTTTGATCGATTACGACAAGCGATACATCATTGAAAAGGTCTATGTAAGACGAACATTTTAGTAAAAGAAGAATTTGGTTATCTTATTTTAGTCAAAAGTTATGCAAATTATTTAAAATAAATATCCCCTCTCCTTCCTTTTTCCCCACCTCCCGGGTCACCTCTTACCCCTCTCATTAGCATATCGTTATAAAAGCGAAGCAAGCATTGTTCACTCCTTCATTTTGCTTTCACGCGCCACACTTGTTGTTTCGTCTCTGCCGTTATTATTTGCTTTAAAATGCTTCCTCACCATAGTGAAAACTTCAATCCTTCCGAAATTGCTGATGTTTTCCAACAGCCTGAAGAAGATGTGATAGATTATTATGATAGTAGCAGTGACAATGAAAATGATAGTAGCAGTGATAGTGAAGATGAAGATGTAATTGAACTTGATGAACAAATGAGACCAATCTACATCGATGAACAATTTCCTTTTGATACAATAGAAAGATTTATTACGGAAGCACACAAATGGCTAAATTTAGGATTCAATGTTATAATTGGTTCAGCTATTGTGTATAATGACAGTAGGTTCTTCTGTGTAACACCAAATACTAGAGAACGTATGTTGACTTGGCAGGATGATGTTATGAAGTGTTATGAGCTCGAAGTTAGCATTGGTGGCTACTTTGTCGCACAAGTGGTCTAATAACCACATTACCCTTCCCTCACCCCCACCCTATCCCCTCCCAATCCTTATTCCTTCCCCTTCCCCATTTTTAAAACTAATAAAAGGCGGACTATGAACCTCCAGGTTTTTAGTCTGTACTTGCACCGTCAAGATGAGTACTAGACTTGATGGTTTTATAGCCAATGATATTAATATATGGAGTTTGATAACAAACTTGCGTATTAAAATTGAAGAAACAATTATGGCAAACAATGGGATAGGAGTTATTGTTATTGTTTCATTACTAAGACATATTGATTTTTTGTATGATATAAAAGTAACAATCAACAATATTAATGAACTATTTCCCTGGACAATATTTATTCGTGATGAAGTTGAAAAGCAGAAAATTATAGTAGATGTGCTAGCAATGAAATATAACCTAGATAGAGAAGAATAGCTACAAAATCCTCTCCCCACCTTCCTTCACGTTGTGCAATAAAAAGTGGGGGTAGAAGTATATAAGACTAAGTAAGCGATACATAGTTTGTTATTCGAGGTAAAAGAAGTGGTGAACAAATATGTTGTCTAAAGATACTCCATTTGTTAATTATTTTGAAGTTAAAAATGTTTATATTAATACAAATGAAATGGAAGAAGACAATATAGAGGAAAATTATAACGAAACTGATAATGATTCCACGATGGAAGAAGAAATGGTACAGTTTGAACAAGAACTTTTTGAAGAAATGATAAACGATAGTGACGAAGATATAGTTAAGGAAGCTATTGATACATTTATATTAGATTCATCGTTGGATTCACCCATATCACCTTTATTGTCTTCTGAATCCGAATCCGAATTGGACTAAGGTAGTTCCCCCACTTTATTATTCAAACAAGTCTTATAAATTGAGAGTTTTGTCATTAGTAAGTCAGCATTTGTTGGAGCTACATGTATGGTTAATAATGTCTCCTAGAGATAATTCTTTTATACAATTAATTGAAATTGTGAGACAACGAAATATTACGTTAGTTCAAGAAGAAGATGAAGTTGAAACAACCGACACAATACAAAATCCTGTAGAAGAAGCGATGGAAGTAACAGAAATTGATCAAGAACCTTCAATGATGGAAATGGTTGAAACACAAAATGAATCTCAAGATGTGGAAGAAACTGTTTCATATTCAGTTTTTTGGGAATTTGCGTCAAATATATTTGTTGTAATTCAAATTGAAGCTATTAATTCTGAAGAAGTGGTGGGGGAAAATTCTCCCCACCACTAGCTTAAAGTTGGTGGGGGAATGTTCATAAATGTGTTGGTTATTTGCGTAGAAGCTTATTCGTCAGGAAACTGTCGACTAAAAATGTTCAATCCTAACGCACCTACAGAACCTTCTTCGAGTAACTGTCTAGTAAAAACGTTTCGTGCTGTACCTTTTGAACCTTCGTACTATAAAATGATAGGTATTCATGAGATTGCAATCAATGATCAAAAACTGTTCAAAATATTCTGTTCTCGACTTGATAGAACCTTACGTTTACCACCAAATACGTTCACCTACAGGCTACCTCTGATAGACAAAGATGATGTAAGCAAAATACCAATGATTCAAGTGAAATTTCTGGAAGATGGAATTCTTGTTAATTTAAGAGAAGTATATCATAATGACTATTCGAAAAGAATAGCTTTCAACTTTCTTAAGGAAAATATAGGACGTGAAATATACCAGTATCCAGAACCATTTTACAGATACCTTTTTGAAAATGGAGCAAGTGTAACGGTGGAAATAAGTATTAAATTAATGTAATTCTCCCCACCACTAGCCTAAAGTTGGAGGGGGGAGTGCATAAATGTGTTGGTTTTCTGCGTAGAAGCTTATTCTTCGAGATATCGTTGACCAAAATGTTTCGTCATATTCCTTGTGATCCAACTTCTTTGTTAAGGGAGAATCAAAGATTGAAAAGACTAGAAAAGGAAAAACAAGACCGACAAGATATGAACATGGAGTTCAATCGACTACAATTTCAAATACCTGGAATTGCAATGGGAGCACCAAAATTGAAAACCCTACACTGGGCTGGAAGTTACATCAAGTATTTAAAACTACAAATCGAAGCAAGAGATTTAAAATTGAAGAAAGTGGAAATGGAAAATCGAGAAATGAAGAAACTAATATCACACATGTCTGGTAATACTACAGTTCAAAAAGGTGAAGAAGAAGGAAAAGAAATATTAGGAATCTAAATTATCAACAATCTTCTTAGAGAATGGGGAATAGATCACTTTGTGGTAATGGAATAACAGGCCACTTAGTGATCTATTCCCAGTTCTCGCTTGATATACAATGACCTTGACCTATATAAAAGTGGTGGGGGGAAAATCATATAAGAAAGAGGTTTTAGATGTAACTATCAGTATAAGTCTAACACGATGGATAGGTTGTTGGTTCTGTGTTTACAAGAAATTATCAATAATGGGTTTCTTTACCATTATATTATGAGATCAAATGAGTGTAAAATACCTAAAGCAATTCGTGAAATGCTCATTGAATTTAAAAGAGACAATTATGGATTTGCTATCTATCTTGCTTATACTTTTAAAGATGGTACAAAAATGTGTCATGATTGTGGAAAAGCGTCTGTTTTAGATTTTGAACAATTCCAAGATGATGGAGGTAGGTTAGTTCATCTTGTAAAAGGTCAAATAATGAAATTCGAAACATGTAATAACACCTGCGACATTTGTGCACAGTGTTTGTTTGAATTTATTAAGTATCGTGCATTCAAACCATAATACCCCTTCCACATATAAAGGAGAGGGAGAAAAGAGTGGGGGGTTATAACTAGGTGGGGGAACGTGTATAAATGCAGGTTGTTTGAAGAGAGTTTTATTATTGTTGCGGCATTGTAAGAAACATCATGGAATTCGAAGTGCGTCATTTCAAGATTAAATATGAAGAGTGGACCTCTGTTGCAAATTTCATATCATCGAAAGAAGAAGAAAACAAGTTAATGCAAGTTTATTGTTACATAGAAAATGAGGAAAGCCATCACAAGGTGATGAGCTATCTAAACAGACCGAATGTATCGTCGAGGAGTCCTGAATTTGTCAAATACTTGAAAGAGGAAGACGCAGATGTCACATTGGAAGTATGGTATAAAATTTGAAATGTGGAAAAACAAGTATAAATAATTATGGTGGGGGGAAGAATTTATAAGTCGGTGGTGGGGGAAATGTGATAAAAGAAGTAAAACTTAAAAAAAGAGTTCACTCTGTACGACAACAGTGAAAGATGACTGATCCTTCTGCAACACCAGTACTTTCAACTACAGATTGCCACCAAAACTTAGAACAGAAGATGTATTGCAATACTCCAACAACAAATTATTATCAAGCTCAACGGCCGCAAGTATCTCATTGTACTTCAACATCAGTGTTAAAAATGTCAAAACCATATCCAGATTGTATGTACGAGCCTATAACACCATCTTCGGCAAGACTAAGGAAAAACCTAAAAATGAGAGAAAGGTGCAAGAAAGAAAAGATAGAATTTGCAAAATTGCAACTAATAGTGCCTTCCATTCAAGTTGGATGTAGCAGACTGAAAACTTTAGAAAAAACTAACGCATATTTGTTACAATTGTTGGAAACTATTGAAGATTTGAAGAAGAAAAATGGACATTCTACCAAGTAATATTCAAACACTCATTCCCCCAGAAAAACCAAAAAAAAAAGATAAAAATAACAAAAACCCAAAAAAATTAGATGTAGAATAGAGAGCGAGGAATAGATCACTTTGTGGTAATGGACTAACATGCCACTTAGTGCTCTATTCCTCGTTCTCGCGTTAATACCATATGACCTTGACCTATATTAGTAGGGTGGGGGAAATTCAAAGTGGTGGGGGAAAGTGTATGAAAGACGAGTGTACTATAGTCGAATTATTCTGAAAGCGAACTTGTCACGAGTATGGACTTGACTACAAGTAAAGACAATAAGAAACAAAGGCTTCGGGAAATGGCTAAGGCAAGAGAGTCTAGAATAAAGTTTAAGTTTTACAGACTACAGAGATTGATTCCTGGTGTTATGTTAGGTGAAATACGAACAAGAACGGTGGATAAAGCAGCTGATTACATTAATGAGTTACATACAGAACTAATGATAAAACAAGCAAAAATAGAAGAATTGGAACAAATAATAAGACGACACATTGAAATTTCAAACAGTCAACCAATAAACTATGTAACAAAAGATTCAAATTAAAAAAAAAAAAAAAAGGAAATGGATTTGGACTTTGGTTATTGATTGAACACTTCTTAGAGAATGGGGAATAGATCACTTTGTGGTAATGAAATAACATGCCGCTTAGTGATCTATTCCCAGTTCTCGCTTAATCTAAAATGACCTTGACATACTTATCAAAATATCATATAAGCCGAATCACAAAGAGTTATTCCTCATTTACTTGAAATGGCTCCTGTGGACAACACCGATTATCCAAGGAAACCTCTTATTGAAATATTGTATAAAATTCAACTAGACGATTTTAATATGGAAGAAGATGATAATAACAGTGAAACATCAGAAGTAGAAAGTGTAAATGATATGGATGTAGATCTAACAACATCAGAAGTAGGAAGTGTAAATGATGTGGAGAATGAAAATTTGGATATGGATGTAGTAATGTCAGAATCTTCATCATCGTTTGAATATGAAGAAGTACATACTGAAACCCCAACTGGAATAGAGAACACAAATGAACAATCAGTTAGTAGAAGATTAATGTTTCGTCCAAGACGTTTGTTTTCCTCGGATAGTGAAGAAGAAGAAGAGGATGATGATGATGAAATAGTGGTGGGGGAACCGTTATAAAAGCGGGACCGTCAGAGCCCATTTCATTTCTCGGCGAAATTTCGAAGAGTAAACATCGTCAACATGTATCATTGCGATAAATGTTCGGAATCGTTTCACGATGAAATTCTACTAGATATACATAAAGAACTAATTCACAACAACACAGAAGAAGATCAAGAACAACAAGAAGAACAAGAAGAACAAGAAGAACAAGAAGAAATAACAGCAACATCTTCAACTACTTTACCGAATCTACAAGTATTTGCTTTACCCGGTAAAGTAGTAATGCATCATAAGATTCAAAATGAAAACTTGAACTTAGAAGAATTTATTAGAGAAGCAAAACCAATCGTAAGTAAAACTTTAAAAGAAGAATTGAAAAGATTGAACTTTCTTAAATTTGGTTTACTACTAGAAGCTATGTTTATAAATGCACAAGAAGAATTATCACCAAGAGGATTCATAACAAAAAACCGAACCATCATGGAAAGTTCAAACATTGATTCAATAGTCGAGAATTGTATAGAAGAAATATTAACTAAACTTCAGGAACACGAAGGAAGAGGATCCGGATGGAGTCTTACAAGTATTGAAGTATTAGATATAAGAGTTCACAAACACGGATATGGACTAATGGGATCTAGTTACATTCCTTTGCCAAAAATAATTGAAAATACAAAATCTTGTATTAATGTTCAAAATGAAGATAATGAATGTTTTCGCTATGCTATGACGACAAAGTTTGTATCACAAAATCCATGTAGACCCAACCAAGAATATGAAGACGCAAGACACAGGTACAATTTTCAAGGAATAACATATCCCGTTTCTACGAAAGATATATCAAAATTTGAAAAGAAAAATCCCGGCACGTCTATTAATGTTTTTGCATTAGATAGTTCAAACAAAGTGTATCCTTTACGTATTGCAAAAGAAGAGCTACCAGATCATACGGATTTACTACTACTAACGCGAGGAGATGTGTCTCACTATGTGTACATAAAGCAATTCGATCGTCTTGTTAATAAGCAACTTTCAAAAAATCGAAACAAAAAGTTGATTTGTAAGAGATGTTTTAATTTTCAACGAGAAGGAAGACAAGGAAGAGAATGGTTACAAGAACACAAAAGATTATGTAACAATAATTATGAAGCAAAGATTAATTTACCTTCGGAAAACAGAGCATTCGTTACATTTGAAAAGGTTCATCATCAATACCGTATCCCTTTAGTTGTGTATGCGGATTTTGAATCAACACTTGTTCCAGTTGAAGATGAAAATTGTGAAGCAAGAAAAAGTGTAAAGTATCAAATGCACAAACCAAACAGTTTTTGTTTAATGGTCAAATCAACATTATCAGAAGAACATTTAAACAGATATGGATTAACTTCAGAACCTCTAGTATATCGTGGTGAAAATGCGGAAAAAATATTTCTTGATCACCTATATTCAATAGCTGGAAATACACAAAGATTATATACAAATATTGTACCAATGAAACCGATGGACGAAGAAGAAGAAATTCAACATGAAAATGCGACTCACTGTTTCTTGTGCAAAAATGATTTTACTATTGAGAATTATAAAGTTAAAGATCACGACCACCTCACAGGATATTACAGGGGTGCTGCTTGTAATAAATGCAACTTGAGCTATCGTTTACCACTATTTATCCCTGTGGTTCTGCATAATCTTAGTGGGTACGACGCTCATTTTATAATACCTGAATTAGGAAGAGACGACGGTAAAATCGATGTGTTAGCTGAAACTTCAGAGAAGTTCATAAGTTTTTCCAAAGAAGTTGGAAATGTCATACTAAGATTCTTGGACTCCTACCGATTTTTGCCGTCGAGTTTGTCTAAACTTTCTGAAAACCTAAGGAAACAAGATTTAATCGAAACAAAGAAGATTGTAAATAGCGACAAACTGGATCTGGTACTTCGAAAAGGTGTTTTCCCATATGATTACATAGACAGTTTAGAAAGATTTAATGAAACATCACTACCTCCAAAAGAAGAATTTAAAAGTAAACTGTACGACATGGATATATCTCAAGAGGATTATGATCATGCATGCAAAGTATGGAACAAATTAGGATTTAGAACATTGGGGGAATATTCAGATTTCTACGTTAAATTAGATGTGACTTTATTATGTGATGTGATGGAAGAATTTAGAAATACATGTTTTGCGTCATATGGGTTAGACCCTCTTCATTCGTACACTTCGCCTGGACTAGCGTGGCAAGCCATGTTAAAAGAAACAAATTGTAAAATACAACTTCTTACAGATATAGATATGGTGTTGATGTTAGAATCAGGAGTTCGAGGAGGATTGACGCAAAGTGTAACACGTCATGTCAAGGCGAACAATAAATATTTGCCCGATTATGATGCATCAAAACCAACAACATTCCTGGGTTATTTTGATGCAAATAACTTGTACGGATGGGCAATGTCGAATCCCCTTCCATATGATAATTTCAAATGGATAGACCCAGAATCAATTGGAAACATAATGGATATACCGAAATATGGAGAAACTGGTTACATATTCGACGTCGATTTTGAATATCCCGAACATCTTCACGACGAACATTATGATTTACCACTTCTTCCGAAGACTGAAATTTCTCCAACTGGAAGATGGCCAAAATTATTGATGACTTTAACTAACAAGTCTCGGTATGTTGGACACTACTGGATGATACAACAGGCCTTAGACTTGGGATTGAGAATTACAAAAATTAATCGAGTACTACAATTCTCTCAATCTTGTTGGTTAAAACCGTACATTGACAACAACACAAGAAGAAGAGCCGCCGCTACATCAAGTTTTCAAAAAGATTTCTTCAAACTAATGAACAACGCAATATTTGGCAAGACTTTGGAAAACAAAAGGAAACATAAGGACATCAAATTGGTAACTGATCCAGTAAAACTACAGAAATTAGTGCAACAACCAAACTTTGGTTCATCTGTAATTATTAATGAAAATCTAGTTGTTATTTCCATGAACAAGAAGTCAGTTCTAATGGATCGTCCTTTGTATCTAGGAATGTCAATCTTGGATATTTCCAAAACACACATGTACGAGTTTCATTATAAGAAGATGGTTAACTATTATGGAAGAGAGAACATTGGTATTGCATATATGGATACGGATGCTTTAATTTACTGGATTAAAACAAATGACATGTACGAAGATCTACGCACTTTTATGTATAAAGATGATTTCGACTTTTCCGATTATCCCAAGGACCATCCAAATTACGACTACGACAGAAACAAGAAAGTATTGGGAAAATTTAAAGATGAAACAAATGGTGTGCCGATGATGGAAATTGTAGCATTAATGTCCAAACTATATTCATTTCAACTGTACATAAGCGAAAGGAACGAATATCAAGTCACGAAGAAAGCCAAAGGAATAAAAACCTCTTTCCTGAAGAAGAACGTACAGTTTGAACATTATAAAAGATGTTTGTTTGAAAATGTTGAAACAACTGCAACATTTAACACCATAAGAAGCTTCAACCATCGTCTTTTCAGTGTGAAGCAAACCAAATCGGCATTGAGCTATAAGGATGACAAGAGATACATCCTTGAAGACAACATAAGAACTCTGCCATTTGGACATTACTCTCTAAACCCTATCGACCAGTAAACCTATTCTTCGTCCTCTACCTTCTTCCTTTTTTCCTTTCCGTAAAGAAGAGGGGACATGGCAAGCCCAATGCCATGTTCCCTCTTTTTTACACTAATATGAAATGGCCTTGACCTATATTCAAACTATATAAAAGAGAAAGAACTGTTGTACGGATCAGTATTTTTACAAGCGATGTGCAAGCAACACCTGAAGATGGAAAGTGTGAAGGACAAGATTGTAAATGAACTACATAAACCAGCAAGAAGAAGATTTCCAAGAAGAAGTACAATTATTAAGGGAATGAATGATCTGTATCAAGCTGATCTCATTGAAATGATACCGCACAGTAAATTAAACAAAGGTTTCAAATATATTTTAACAATTATAGACTGTTTTACTAAAATAGCTGACGCTTTACCATTGAAGGATAAAACTGGTAAAAGTGTTACAAAAGCTATGGAAACAACGATACAAAGAAATAAATTCAAAATCAAACATCTACAGACCGATGATGGAAAAGAATATTTTAATAAAGACTTTGGAGCTTTAATGAAGAAATATCAAATAAATCATTATTCTACAAATTCTGAAGTTAAAGCTTCAATAATTGAAAGATTCAATAGAACATTAAAAGGAGCGATGTACAAACAATTTTCAAAACGAGGATCATACGTGTGGTATGACATATTACCACAACTTATAAAAGAGTATAACAACAAATATCATCGTACCATCGGAATGAAACCTATCCAGGTAAACAGCGCTAATGCTAAGGTTGTATTACAACGCATCAGAAATAATACAACACCTAAATTGGAAAAGTTACAACCAAAAAAGTTTAAAGTCAACGATAAAGTTCGTATAAGCAAATACAAAGGTGTATTTAGTAAAAGATATCTACCAAATTGGACTAATGAAGTATTTACAGTTTATAAAGTGCAACCAACTATACCTGAAACCTACTTATTAAAGGATAACAAGGGTGAATTACTTCAAGGTGGATTCTACGGACATGAATTGTTGAAATCAACAGTCGGTGATGTATATCTTGTTGAGAAGGTTTTACAAAGGAAAAAGGATATGGTTAAAGTCCGGTGGTTAGGATTCGATAAAAGTGAAGACTCTTGGATTCCTTCAAAAGACCTGGTATAGTAACCTAATAGCTCATTGTGTGTTTAACCTTGACACAAGATGGAGATTGTACAACAAAAAGATCGATTTAATATCAATAATATTGATGAATTGACGGTTGACAATGATAAGTTAAATCATGGTAAACATGGTGAATTACTACCAAATACAATAAGATGTTTAATAACTGGTCCTTCAAATTGTGGAAAAACAAATGTTGTTTTTAACCTTATAACTAATCCTAAAGGATTGCGCTTTAACAATATATACATTTTTTCAAAATCATTGCAACAACCAAAATATCAATTATTGGATAAAGTACTTGCAAGTGTACCTGAAGTGCATTTCTACAAGTTTAATGCCAGTGAAACAATTATGCAACCAAATGAAGCAAAACCATTTTCTATTTTTATTTTTGACGATGTGTCTTGTGAAAATCACGACACTATAAGGAATTACTTCGCTATGGGAAGACATCATAATATCGATAGCATTTATATTGGTCAAACATACAGTAAGATTCCAAAACAACTCATAAGAGACAATGCAAATATGTTGATCATCTTCAAGCAAGATGAAACAAATTTAAAGCATATATACAATGATCATGTAAATGCGGATATGCCATTTGAGAAATTTAAAGAAATGTGTGGCAAAGCATGGAATGAGAAATATGGCTTTCTCGTTATTATGAAGGAAGAAGATATTAAAAATGGTAGATATCGTATAGGGTTGGATAAATTTGTATTTATGCGTTGAACTACCGATGCTACATCTAGTTACACGTTGAACTTCACAGTGTAAACATGGTGAATCAAGAAAAACTATTAAAAGAAATAAAATCACTCAGTGATTCTATTAGGATGAAGAATCGTGCATTGAGGATGGGTTTAAGTGAAAGAGAAGAATTTCTAGAGACTACATTTAAACCTATTACGGAACCTTTAAAACAGATATCAGAAACTATTGGTAAACCTCGTTATGAAGGAGATGTTTTACTACCAGTTTCTAAACAAGAAGTACAAGCATTAAAAAAAGAAGAAGATGATGATTCATATACAAGTGCTAGTGAGCAAGAAGAAACAAAAGAAGAAGAAGAACCAATTGTTGAAAAGGAAGAAGAACAGCCAATACCTGAAGCTGAACAATCTATTCCAAATTTAACTCAATTGAGTAGCGATATGTTACAACATGGACCTCTTGGAAGAAAATATATAATGAAAATGCTACATGACATGAAATCAAACCCGAATTTGAGTAGATCACACGTATACGGAGCAAGAATTGATGGGAATGAATTAAAGATCGGCGATTCAAAGCTTGAAATAACACAAGACGATTACATCATTATTGGTGAGCATAAATATAAAGGAACAAAAGGACTTTATGAATTAATTTTTAAAAACATACCACTAAGATATTCATCCAAAGATTTAAGTGTTTTTAAGGAAATTCTACAAAATACTAACGCTCATAAAAGAAACTACTTAAAGGATGCAATGATTAATCGTTCACGTGCAACAAAATATAACATTGTTATAAAAAAGTTGTTTCCTCCACGAAAATTGCCAACATTACGTACTGCACCAGCGGTGAGTCAACCACTGAAAAGAAAATCTTTATCACTTATGGATTTATCACTTCTTGAACAACATGGTAAAAAGAGTAAAGGAGATACTTCAACATCTGGCAAAGGATTGATGAAAAATCTATACAATACGAATGTGATTTACTACAACGACATCAATAAATTGGTTGATAGAATGAGACTATTGCATGAAGCCATGGAAGCCGGTCATACAGGTTTAAATAATGAATGGGTAGCTCTGATTGACGAACTCAGGAATCGCGGCATAATCGTATAATTGTCCGCGGATATATAAGAGTTGCAGGCGTATAATGTGTCAGTTCTAACATGAGCGTCGACAAGTTCGGACGATACTCCGCGTTAGGAGTGCAAGTTGGAGAAAACAGAAAAAGAAGTGGATTACCGCAAACACCCGAAGGTGACTATAACATAAATAATAAACGTTTAAAGTTTGTTAAGGATCCAGAAGAAGATGGAGATGCAACAAATTTAAAAACAGTAAAGGAGGAAACATCTACAAGTTTAAAACTCGACAACAACCAACTGTATGATGCAAAATCTCACAGGGTTATTAATGTTGCAAAACCAGTCAACAATGGAGATGTTGTTAATAAAGGCTATTTTCTATCTGCGATGGAATACGCTTTACTGTTGGAAAAGACTAAAAGTGGAAAAAAGTACAATGCTTTAAATTATAAAATAACTAATGTAGCAGATCCAACCGAGGATACAGATACAATCAATAAGCGTTATTTGCATTCTGTAATACCAGAAAAGAAAAAAGATGGATTTTCCTTCTATAAATATACTATAAACGATATTGGATATCCTAAAGAAGAAAGTGATGGTGTTAATATTAAATACATTAAAGATAATTGTATTTTATATAATGGTGCTGTTATTGATTGTCATGGAAAAGTGTTGTCCAATCTGAAAGATGGTTCAACTCCATCGGATGCTGCTACTGTGAGACAAATGAATGAAAGCTTGAAGAAAGGAACATCCGCTTTTGTTAAACAAAATCAGGTGTTGTCAAAGAAAGGTGATGAGTTTGTGCAAGGAAGTGAAAAGTTTACCTTACTACAACTACAAAATAACAAGTGGGATGGAAAAAATAAAAGATTATCAAATATAAGTTTAGGCACGGAAGAACATGATGCTGTTATTTTAACACAAGTGCCACAACTATCAGCTACTGGTGTTAACTTTATATGTGGAGGTAGACGATTAACCCATGTAAAATCTGGTAAAGATGATAATGATTGTGTTGTTGTGAAACAAACTATAGTTTTAGATAAAATAAATAACTTATATGATGGAAAAAATAGAAGAATATCTAACATATCAGCAGGAATAGCTCCGAATGATGTTGCTACTATTAATCAAGTTATAGCAACCTCTAATAACGATCCATCTGTGTATACATGTAATGGTAAACGTATCACAAATCTTGATAATCCTACACGTAACAAAGATGCTACTAATGTAGAGTATGTAATGAATCTTGTAGGTAATGTAGTTATTGATATGCATAATCATTTGATTAATGCATCGATGAAACACAATAAAATCGAAGATTCTCAGAGAAACCAATGGATTAAAGATGAAATCATTGATAGATACTAGTAAAACTAATGAATATTTAAGTATGGAATACACCAAAAAAAGGATTCATTATCATAAAGTATTTCATAGAGTGAAGACGTTGGTTACATAAAACAGCATAATGAAGACCGTATCGCTCAGTCGTCGTCAAGACAGCGGCAAGAGAGGACGTGGTTTAACATCAGCTGCATTATCCCTGCTCAGACGGATTCCAATTGGTGCTGTTGTGAATCGAGCGATAGACGCTTTACCATACGAATTACATCTGCCCGGAGGTTATCAATATTGTGGACCTTGAACTAAGTTGTCAAAACGTTTAGCAAGAGGAGATCCTGGAATTAATAAATTAGATCAAGCTTGCAAAGAACACGATATAGCATATTCAAAGTATAAAGATTCAACAAATAGATCAATAGCGGATAAAATTCTAGCGGAAAGAGCTTGGCAAAGAGTAAAATCAAGTGACGCAAGTATTGCAGAAAAAGCAGCGGCTTGGGCAGTAACTACAGCCATGAAGACGAAAGCTAAATTTGGTGCTGGAAGACGACGTCGCAGAGGAAGACCTGCAAAGAGAAGAGCTCCCAAAAGAGGTGGAAACATTAAGAAGAGACGTCGTAGAACTCGTAAAGCAACAGTAAAGAAAGCTTCTATTTGGTCAATGGTAAAAAACGGAGCAGGTTTATACCTAAGACCGTACCGTGTGTACTAAATAAGAAGAATCAATTGATAATTCCAAATAAAGCCTTAACAAATCATCAGTTAAATGATTATGTAAAATGTTTGAAAATACCATTTTTTCGAGGAGTTTTTATGAAAGATGCATTACCAACTAAAATATGGGAAAATGAAACTGGAATAGTAAATTTGGATTCCACCTATGGTCCAGGCACTCATTGGGTATGCTATAAAAAGCTCGGACAAACCGTTTACTACTTTGACAGTTTTGGCAATCTACCACCGCCGAAAGAACTGCAACATTATTTTCGAAACTCCAAAAACATTTTTTACAATTACAAAAGAGAACAACCTAACAATACTGAAATATGTGGGCATTTATGTTTGGAGTTTCTAGCGAAGAGTGTCAGTCAGCTTTAAGATGTCATCGTATACAGTGTCACTGAGTGGAAATTCATCCACATTGAAAAGTACGCTGTTCCCAGCATTGCGTCTATCCAAGGAAAGATTATGGGAAGCGGCATTACTTGATTTAACTACCTACAACTCAATTCCCAATGTTACGGAAGGAAAGAACAATTTACTACATTATTATGAAACTAAGGATGCTTCAGGAAAATACTCAGAATTGAAAATAATTACATTTCCTACTGGAGCTTATGAAATCGATGATATAAACCAATTACTACAAAAACAACTCGGAGAAGAAAATATCACCGTTAAAGGAAACAATAATACTTTAAAAGCAGAAATAACTTCAAAATATTATATCGATGTCAGTTTCAAAAACTCCATTGGCAGTTTACTTGGATTTACAGATACAAAAAAGAATATATTAACTCCTGGAACTACTCATTCAGGTGATACAACTGTTACAATATTGAAAGTCAATAGCATCGATGTAACGTGTAATATTATACACGGATCGTATAGAGAAGGAGTGAATCAGCATATTTTACATACATTTTATCCAACAGTGGCTCCTGGTTTTAAAATTGTTGAGAAGCCACAAAACTTGATATACCTACCGTTAAACACCAGTTTCATTTCAGACATCGTACTGAACATATTGGATCAAGACGGTGTTAGTGTTGACTTTAGAGGAGAAACGATAACTATACGGATACACATCAGAGCGGCAACATAAAGGTCAACATGGGATTATCATTTAAACCGCAACGGAAGAGTCGGGAGCTCAGTAGCTCCTCGACATTGGAAGAGTTAACATCGGACAACATTCGTTTTCTACAGAAGATTGGATTGAAACTTAACAACGATGGATATCCTGGATATATCTCAAGGACCGACATTCGACGAAACACTATGGGAGAAGGAATATCACACGCACAACCCTTACACTTCATCAAAATTAAACAATAACGATGAAATAAGGATTCCCATTCAACAACAAGATATTTACACATTACCGTGTGAAAGTTATTTGTACATTGAAGGACGGGTATTAAAATTGGATGGAAAAACTGCTTCAACAGTTCCTTTTATAAATAACCCGATGGCATATCTTTTTGATGAAATAAGATATGAGATATCAGGGGTGACAGTTGATTCGACAAAAAAGGTTGGTATAACAACGACATTGAAAGGATTAACATCATTAACACCGCATGAGAAGAATTCAATAGTCACCGCCGGATGGGTTGCCCCTAATAAAGACACTATAACACCGGATTCCAACGGTCACTTTGATTTTCATGTACCCTTACGATTGCTTTTGGGATTCGCTGAAGATTACAAACGAATAATAATAAATGTCAAACAAGAATTGGTATTACTCAGATCTTCAACTAACAAGGACTTGATACTTGCAGACCCTGCAACTACGGAAGATAAACTGGAATGGCAACTACAATTGGATAAAGTTGTTTGGAGAGTACCTCATGTAAGATTGGCCGATGAACATAGAATCGTATTATTGAGAAAGTTAAAGTCTGACCGTGATATTGTGATGCCATTCCGAAGTTGGGAATTCCATGAATATCCTACACTACCTCAGACAGAACGACAAACATGGACCGTCAAGACATCAACTTATTTGGAACGGGCAAGGTACATAATACTCGGTTTTCAAACTAAGCGAAAAGATGTTATCACTGCAAATGCCGGTCAATTTGATCACTGTAAAATAAAGAATTGTAAAGTTTTCTTAAACTCTCAATTCTTTCCGTATGACAATTTGAATGTCATGTTCAGCAAAAAACGTTTTTCCATTTTATACGATATGTATGCAAGATTTCAATCGTCATATTATGGAAAGACTAATACACCACTATTATCGCCTGACCAGTATTATTCCAAGGCTCCGATAATTGTAATCGATTGTTCAAAACAAAATGAATCGGTAAAATCATCAAGTGTGGATATAAAAATTGAAATGGAATTTGAAGAACCAGTAGCAGATGGAACTTCAGCATACTGTCTAATTCTACATGATAAAATAGTTACTTACACACCGCTGACTGGAATTGTGAAGAATGTACTTTAAAAAGAATTAGTACAACGACTGCAGATTTTTGAGGTTAGAATTATCTGCTTCAATTTTTGAGGTTAGAATTTCGTTTGTGAAAAACAAGTTGAAAACAAACATTTATGTGATTGTATAAATTTCAAGGATTTCACGAAAAACATAAAAGAGAGAAAATCATGAGTGGAAAGTTCATTTTATATTCGACCGTCGTATGGGAAACATCGTTCGCAAGATGAGTTCTACTAACGGAGAAGAAAATACACCTCTAATGGATGAGAATAGTTCAGATATAGAAAAACAAGTTGAACGAGAAATGGACGAGTTCCTCAAGTTTAACAAACATAAGAAGAGAGAAGAAGAAAAAGAAGAAGGAGAAGCTGAAAAAGAAGTAAAAAGAAAAAAGGTTGAAGTTAACATTACAACTAATATTTTAACAGAAGTATTTCTTCGGATTTTCTACCCCATTTCATCATGCATGACGAAAAGTATTTCAGTTGGAATTTTAAAATCATTGGATTATTCACCGATTGTTATTTTAAATCATGGAAATAAAATGGTTACATTCACTGAAACTTCTTGGGAATCATTTATGAAACATTTACATCTTTTGGAATGTTATTTGAGTAACAACACATTTGGAAGAAGAACAAGATTAAGTTTATTGGAATCAAATATTGAAGTTGATATAGTGAAACATCGTGGGGGACAAATGGTTCGCTTCAGAGATTTAACTAGACATGATGTAAAATTACATTTGACTAAAGAAGAATTTTACACTTTAAGTTGTACTATTGGTCCCGTCACCAGATATTTGAAACAACTAATATTTTCAAGTGCAATAATCAAAGACTATCTAATCGATACATTGGACAGACAACCTTTCGTTCCAATTTTATACGGTCCCGTGGATACTTCAATTTTTAATCGAATACCTCAAGAAGTGGATATGTGGAGACAATTGAACAACTATCACACCAACTTTAATATCGACGAAGAAGCGCAAGAAGTTAAAGAAGAACAATCGTGTTTGTAATACAAGTCAGTTGCTGACGAGACTTCATCATGAACAAACGGGTTTCGTTTTCTAATGCGCCACATATAATGGAAGTTAAAAAAGGTATAATTGAATTTCAAGCTTTTCGAGGAAATGATGGAAATTTTATTATAAAAGAATTAGTAATTTTGGATATGAACACATCTGTAGTTTATCATTACTTATTCAAACCTCCATTACCATTCAATAGACTAACAACTAAAGCGAAAGTTACAAACAAATGGTTGTACAAACATTTTCACAACTTAAGATGGGATGAAGGTTTTATTAATTATAACATGATGCCGCACATTATGAATCATTACTGCAAAGAGTTCAAAACTATCTACACAAGAGGATTGGAAAAAGCTAATTGGATACAATCATTTACAAGCAACGAAGTGATAAATGCAATAATAGATAGAGATTTCCAATGCTATTTCAATGAACTTTGTATTTCATCAAAGAGTTTTAAACATCGAAGGTCACAGTGCGCTTTGAAGAATGCCTACCGCTTGAATAATTTCCTTCAACAGAATGGTGGGGGTAATGTCGGTAATAAAAGTGAGAGCGCTACCATGACGCAGCATGAGTATTACTCGAACCTCCGAAGAGACAACATCTCCGACGGACATTATTATTAACAAGAAGATTAACAATAACATCAAGATGGCATCGCAGAACTTTCTTCAAAATTTGGTTGATCAATTCAACGCTCATTCAAAATCAACAATCTTACCGACGAAGAGATGTTCTGAACTAAAAGAAGAAAAACATTACATCATACATACAATCAAGAAGATGGACACTTCAGTTGGTGATGCTATTAATTGCACATTGAGCGAGGCGCCGTATACAGTTGGTGACGAACCGAAGTTTCAAATCTTCCTACCGAAACGGTTTGTACAACTTCTACAAAATGAAGATCTTCGAGTTATTCAACCTGGCGCACTCTATTTAGTTTCACACGGACCGAGTGGAAACAACTCAACTGAACTAACTATTCATGTAACACCTACTACTAACTAGTTTGTACATAACTTTGTAAATATATATGTTTGTAATGGTTTCTCAATAAAGATGATATAAAACAAAAAAAAATAAAAGAAGCAACATATTGTTATGTCTTTGTACATAGCAATATGTTGCTTTTTTTTAAAAATTCCACGGGATGACCTTGACCCAATTTTGTGTGATAATAAAAGTGAAAATCAACTTGTGAAATTCATCAGTCTACGACTACCTTTCGTACCGTACACATCTCGCTCTCTATAACTAAAAAAACTTCAACATGTCCTTAAAGGTCAAGTGTGCATCTTACGATACCAACACCATTACGAGTTTTGAACAACTTGAAGATTTAACCAACGAAATGCGAGTTTTACTTACCGGTGGTTATCACTTAACTGTTGATGTTAGTGCTACTAATGTAAGGATGTTTACTAAAACAAAATACTGCGATGATGAAGTATTTCTTTCTACACAACCTACAACATCTTCATCGCCAACTGGTCAACATAACATCAAGTTCCACAAGTACTACCAATGTTAAATAGCTTTTATCAAATAAAACTAAGGAATCACGTGATCAATGTCAAGTTGATAAAAAGGGTGTGATACTTGGATAACTAATCATTCGCTTCCCAACTCTCGCTGCGTCAACACCTATTTTTAAAGATGTTATACAGAATGATGATTGAACTTGATGGAAAGATCTATGGAAAAGATTACAACACCGTTGAACAAATGACAGAAGATTTAGAAATATTAACCCGAGAAGGATATCAGGCTAAATTAATTTTAAAATTTCCTGAAGTACATCCGCTATCGACTGAAGAACTTATCGCTATGGCTAAAGCGGAGAGAGAGAAAAAGTCTGAAGAAAACAAACAGGAGGGAGAGAAAAAGTCTGAAGAAAACAAACAGAAACAAACTTCTTAAGTATCAATTTTCCTTACATTAGTAAGGTATAATTTTTTAAAACTTCGTTTGGATGACCTTGAAATTATCCCCACCACTTTTTGTAGTACATAAAACTGACTATTCAACACTGTACACTCTTATTCTTTCACTGGACTCAGCAGCGTCAACATGGAAAAACAAAATTACAAGTACGAACCTCGTTACTGTTGTGAACAACAGTGTACAGATTTAGGACCAATGATGGTGGACGGGTTAGCTTGCACTAAGTGTGAATTTTTCGGATCTTGTTACTGCAAGTGCAAAACAAAACAACTACCGCCACCGGAATTGCGAACTTTCAAATTTTACAAATCAAGATATTTTCATACATGCTGTCCTCAAAGATGTTTCAAATTTCATCCTCTCGATCTAGCTTATTGTCAACGCACCAAGTCTCATCAAGATGATTTTTGTACACATATGATAAAAAGATGTAAATACAGATCAGATTGGTATTCAGATCCTGTTGAACCATCGAATGTGTAATTTCAGTTTTACACTCTTTTTTAAAACTTCAATTGGATGACCTTGAGATTTCCCCCCACCATTGGTTTTTTTTTTTAGATTCCCCCCACCATAAGTCTTTTAGATTTCTCCCCACCATTAGTTTAAGTTTTGTATCTTATTGAATCCACCTTTGAATTATTTCACTTCCAACATTCTAACTAACAACATGGGAACACCTTTCGTCAGGTTTCAACATATAATAACTGAGAGGGGAGAAATGGAAGAATTGTTTCAAAACTTGCTCGCTATAATGGATAGATATTATATGAGATGGATCAGAATTGATGTTCAATATTTACGTCCTGGTGAATTATCGTCATCATCACAGAGTGAGGAGGACGAGGCAACTACTACAGCTAAGATATTTGAATTAAAAGACGAAGAAGAAGAACTTAGCTTTTTATTTAATCATAAGCTCGCCGTTAAATAAGCCCCCTCCCTTGGCGGCGTTCCTCATTTACTCGCCAACTCTCCAACGATGAACAACTCTCCATTGGCACGGATGAATTCTAGTTTTGAAATAAACTCTAAAGAAGAGTTACAAGCTATTTTTAATATTTTACAAGAACTTGTAGATAATTATACAACTATCAAAATGAATTTGGAAATAACATACGATTGTCCTATTTGTGATAAGGTTGAAAGTTCAGACGAAGACAGTTTACTAAATCTAACTCCTGCACCATCTGACACTACTGACGGTAATAATGAAGAGCAAAATCTATCCCCCGCCACTTCTTTGTAATTCATCTTTCCCCCCACCACTTTTTTATTTAATTAACATTTCTCGCTTTCACTCCTCATTCCGTCTTCGACTTTTAAACTATCAACATAACTTCTTTTAAAATTTCAAACACTAATACAATCATGATGGATATGATGGATGAAGTTCCCTTTGTAACTAGAATGGAAGAGGATAAATTGAAATTGGAAATTAAACGATTGGAAATGGAGCAGGAAAACCAACTCGGAATATTACGTCTCTTCACACTTTTCAAATACATCATCTGGGGACTCTGCGTTTACCTTTTTCTCGTCGTTGGCGTTTGTTTCTACAACTCCATAGTTCATCACAAAAATTCAACCTGTATAGTTCCTGGTATTGCACATTGATTGTATTTGTTTTTACGAATAAAGTTCAAAACTTAAATCTACCTATCCCGCTATCACCGGGTAGTTCAACTCTCAGAACTATTTCCTGTGCTAGCGGGATAGGCTTTTTTAAAACTTACTCGGGATGACCTTGACATACTTTCCGTAACCCAATTATCAAGTTGAATTTCAGTTTTATACTTACTTTTAATTTATGTGCAAATTTAGTTCAACCGAGATCTTCTCACGCGATAACCGTTATAAAAGGAGATTGTTCATCACGCCGCGACCATTAATTAACTCGCATTTGAGTTGTTCGCATCCTTCCTACTCATTACATATACGTTTCGCCAACTTCATTATACAAGTCTAATTGCTACTAACCTGAAATTTCATTTACATTAGCACGTGTCGTCCTGTTTGAATCACCTTCGCGTGCTTGACGTTATATCTCATTCATCTGATATACTTCTTGTGATGGATACGCAATGTTTGAAATTGAAACTTTTGCGGACACAACATATATTACGAAGTAATTCCAAACCTTCTGTTTCAAAGATTAAAACTAATTTAACAAAAGTCAGGAAGAAATTAAGTTTTAACCCGTTATACTCTGCTAGAACTTCGCAAGTTAGCGATGACGATGGTGTTATTCACAACATTTTGCGTTCAATGTTACGTTTCCACAACTTCGAACTTGTTACACCTATCGACTGTGTTCAGCAGGTTTTCATATTTTACCCCCACCCTTCTTTATATAAGCGCGCTCACGACAATTCCTGTTTCATTCTCCTGTACACTCTTCAGCTAACATGAACTAACTTTTAATTTATGCGAAGTTTTAATTTAACCCCAGTTAATTTATGCGCAAATTTAGTTCAACTCCCAGTTGTTGAATTTCTGTTTTGAACTAACTAATACTTTATGCGAAGTTTTACTTCAACCCTGGTTAATTTATGCGCAAATTTAGTTCAACTCCCAATTGTTGAATTTCAGTTTTGAACCAACTTTTAATTTATGCGCAGTTTTAGTTCAACCGAGCGCCATCTCCACTCCCCCCATTGATTAATTCACCATCTGACAGGCCGGAAGCTCTAGACCCTCCATTAACTGACATCCACAGTCACGCATATATTTCGACGCGTCATGTTTCATTCTTCATTATTGTTCTATCCGCGGAACTTAACACTTATATTTACCTTCTCTCTCTCTTGTTATGACTGCGCTATGTTTGAACTGACTTTTATTTTCGTCCAACTATTAGAGTTTTTATTAACACCGTCGAATTACAATTTTGAACTAACTTTTAATTTATGCGAAGTTTTAATTCAACCCCGGTTAATTTATGCGCAAAATTAGTTCAACTCCCAGTTGTTGAATTTCAGTTTTGAACCAACTTTTAATTTATGCGCAAATTTAGTTTAACACCCCGATTGTTGAATTTCAGTTTTACACTAACTTTTCGTTTCGTTCAACTATTAGAGTTTTTACTAACACCGACGAATTTCAATTTTCAACTAACTTCTATTTTATGCGCACTCTTCGCTCAACCGACCGCCGACGCTCTCGCCATCTCCACCCCGACATCTATTGTCCCCACTTCTGGCCCACCGGAAGCCACGTGCCGTGGCATGTGGCTTCCGGTGACGTCACTTCCGGGCCAGGAGTGGCTTTTCTACACTACTAAAGGGTTTTTATAAAGAGAAATTTTAACCAAGAGGATTTAGGCATAAATAGTAATGTGGACTCATTCACTATGTCATTGACTACCTCATACAGTACTACTACAAAAATAGCCACAGTGAGTGCTGCATAACTCATACAGGACCGGGGAGTAATGAAATGTTGATTTTTTGTTCTGTTGTCATTTACGTTTTATGTTTGAAGAACTATGTGGATCCTACATCTGTGAATTTATTCTAAATTTTATAGGAGGGTTTAGACAAAGGCCCTAAGACATATCGGCAAAAGAACAACTACGTAATCTTAGCTAATTTAGACCTAAAAGAACGAGCACCACATCTCAACACTATCACATTGATGGGAAGTTGGAGAATCGGTAATGAAGGTCGATCGATGAAACACCAATAATGTTCTATCTGATTTTCACTATAATGATTTTTTTTCAAAGTATTACCATGGAGCAAAGTTTGATCACCAGGTACCCTAAAATGCAGCGCATTGCGCTGCACAGGCCCCCTAGTATATATATATATATATATATATATATATATATATATATATATATATATATATATATATACATATATATGAAAATGAACGAACAGTGTTTTTGGCTTCTGGGGACCTCAAAATGAAAAAGTAACATGGTCCCGGGCTTAGGTCTTACCATGGCTACTACCGTAATAGCGTATTCCCTATAGGGAAATTCGCTAAAAAATATCTATCTATCTCTTATATTAATAAGTGAGGGCTGTTTGGCTGTTTTTTGTGAACAAAACTCCTCCGTTATTTCTGGACCGGTTTTAACGTTTAAGGTGTCAAAAGAATGGTCTCAGTTTGTAGATTTGCATAAAGGTTTAAGATTTTTGATATTTTAATTCTGAAGCCCACGGGAAGCCCTTAAAGTTCGTTTTTTGCCGATAAGATTAACATGGGGAACAATTTTTATTGAATTGCAAAATAAAACAGCTGTTGATTGTAAAATAAACACACACGTGTTATAAAAACTAGCTGAATAGAAGTAATTGGACTACTCTGGTACTGAAATATCAAAACAATTTCCTACTTTAATACACGGAGTGTCTATTGTGTGGTACACATTGTGTGTTTTACCTTTTTCCTCAA
This sequence comes from Neoaliturus tenellus, assembly GCA_030545055.2. Classification (NCBI taxonomy): domain Eukaryota; kingdom Metazoa; phylum Arthropoda; class Insecta; order Hemiptera; family Cicadellidae; genus Neoaliturus; species Neoaliturus tenellus. The sequence continues at coordinate 382,129 of JAQYXR010000018.1, read as the reverse complement.
AGTGTTAGACTTTATTGATTGAACATTGTATTTATGTGTATTTGGGCACAAAAATAAGTTTAGTAACTAAACCCCAGAAAATTCATTTTCCTGTACAAAAACAGGTTTAGAAATTTAAATTTTTGAAATTCTTACAGGTTGTCGGATTGGTATTGAAACAACGATGAAAGTTAACAAAAATTAAAATAGAACACTAAATGTTTGCCCATGGGTTTTCAAACTGCTGTGGACTAGGAAAAGGGAAGGTTGGTTGTTGGCGTAAATTTAATAACCGGTTTACTGTGATACTATAACAAATTTAATGCAGAATGCTACAGATATTAAAACACCTGTTTAAAAAGACGATATTTAAAAGTTTTTTACCTCCAGTATAGATACCAAGCTTATTGCAAAAGTGGTTTGTATAAGGAGAAATTTTAACTGAAATATGAATGCTACATCAAACCAAAATGGGTCAACAAAGATGGAGATTTTCTTAATTTGTAATTTGTTTGTTTAAATTATGTAATGCCATGGAAATTTAAGTTAAAGAGGATTTAGTCCGTTATAAATAGTATAACGTGGTGGCCCATGCACAAATTGCGCATTTTATGATTCTGTATGAGAGAAACTGTTGTTATGAAGTGACAGAGATCTATTTTTGTTTACAATATGACTTTTTTTATAAATAAATTTCGTCTGAAAGTAATCAGCTGTTAAGTTATAATTCACATTTATAAACATCGTACAATGAAAGTTGGTCAACAATTTAAAGCACCCTCTAGAAATAAATCAAAGGCGAGGGGGACGAAGCCCGAAACGATATGACCTTATTAATTACGATTCGCCTATGCGCTATATCCTAAAGCTTTAAAATGACACCTCAATCTTAAAAATCTGTTCAGTAGGTCGACAGAAAAAGGACGTAACAGACGAATCCCTTATAGAAATAAGTAGATAGTGTAATAGCTAATTCACTATGGCGCCTACTAACTCATACATTACTAGAAAAAAGAACAGCAGCAGTGAGAGCTGCGTAGCTCATACAGGACAGGGGAGTTGTAATTAAAAATAGATTTTTTTCTGTTGATTTTTCTTTACGTTTTTTGTTTGATTAACTATCTAGAGCCAACATCTGTGAATTTATTCTAAATTTTATAGGAGTTTTAAGGCAGAGGCTCTAAGACAAATAGACATAAGAACCATTACTTAATTATAGCTACTTTGGACCTAAAAGAACAACCACCAAATCTCAACACTATCAATGAGAAGTTGGAGAATTATTGATGAAGATAGATTGATGAAACACCAATATAGTGTAATCTGATTTTCACAACAATTTAATTTTCATTCAAAGTAACTCGGTAAATTACCATGGAGCAAGGTTTGATCACCAGGTACTCTTGACAAATGCAGCGCATTGCGCTGCACGGGCCCCCTAGTACTTATTTAATACGCTAAGGGAGGTTATTTTTCGTGTTGAGAACTACTCCTACAATTCTCAACCAATTTTCAAGTTTTTGGTGTCATTGGATAGGGTTTGGTCTGTAGTTGTTTCTGCAAAAATTGATGAGAATTGGATTGAAAATAAGGGGGCTATCCAAGAATTAAATTGAAATTTCCCATTAGAATAATATTGAGATTGGTTTGAGCATTATAAACATCTGTTAACGGACAGAGAAAATCTGTAGTTTTTGGTGATCACTGATATTCACGGATTGGTCGAATTTCATTGACTTAGAACTTAATGTAACTTTTGTATTGTATCAAAATAAATTGCTCGATGTCGAGCAACACATGCACTAGTATAACTTAAAATCTAACTAAATAACCAACAATATACCTGAACGTAACTGACTTAACAAAAAATAAACATAATAAATTACACTTTACTAAAGAACAACAACTAATTACAATTACAGTAATAGTAGTCATGTTGAGATGAACTTCCATCGGACTTAAGTCTCACAGTTGGGAGCCATGTGAAAAACGGTTTTTTCTGTAGGATATCCGCTGGAAATTTACAGTAAAACTTTGCAGACCTTACAGGCAAATGGTTATATCATTTTTGATTATAAGTTAAAGTCAATGATTATATGAATCAACGCTTCAAAGAGTATTCTAGGAGGTATTGTATGAATACAGTTTTCTTATAGAAAAGGCTGAGGAAAGATACCACTCTTTAGCTGTACATAGAAAATTTAGATAATCAAGAAAAACTACTGCCACTTTGCACCAACCGACCACATAACTTTCTTAGGAGTGATATTGGACGATGAGTTGAAGTGGAAAAAGCATATAGAAAGCCTGGAGAAAAAACTTGCAAAAAGCCTATTCATCATAAAGGAATGTCAATAAATTTAATAACACATATCTCAGCAGAATGGTCTACTTCAGTCTCTTTGAGACCCGACCCACATAGCCTACTCTGTTGTGCTCTGGGGGGCGAGCAAGGGTATCTTGGAAAAATATTTCTTTGGCAAAAATGCTATAAGATCCATATAGCTAAACTTGCACCTCAAGCTCACTGCAGAGAATTCTTAAAGCAACTTAACATATTGACAGTCCCAAACCTTTTTATTTTAGAGTCAATTTGCTATATAAAACAAAACAACATCCATGAAATAGCTGAAAACAATTGTATTACAAAGCACATAATATATAATACCGTACTAGACATAAAAACCACTTTGCTCAACAGCATAGAAAAAAAAAACAGAATAAGTTACAAAGGTGCGGTACCGTATCAAATTGTACCAGGCTTTGCAACGTCGCCAAAGAAATATCGCCTCCTTTTCTAAATTAAAATCATTTTAAATAAAACATAGTTTTTATAACATTGACGAATATTGGGAGGTTTGTAAATCCCAATCCCACTATTAGCTCTCCAATGGTTGGAGGGTGGTTCTGCGAGGAATCCTGCTAGAACGTGACTGATCATTGGGACATCTATAATTGGGACACACAGGATGCCGAGTATGTGGTATAAGTCAAGCCAAGAAAGTCTTCGACAAAATGAACTGGCAACACTGCTTTTGATTTTGATTCTATTTTGTAGCCTAACACCAATGTACCAATGTATACATGTATACATTGCCGTTACCGGTGATTGGTGGGAATCCACCAATAATTGGTCCAATGATTGGGAAGCCACCATAATTTGGTGGGAATTTTAGGGAATCCAACCACGAATCTCAAGGTGACCTAGGCCTAGTCCAATTTTCGACTGACACTCCGAGGCCAAATTTGATTATTGGACATTGGAATGCCCAGAGTGTTAGGCCTAAGCAATCATTGCTTGAACTTTTTGTAAATAATGAATGCTTAGATGTGATGTGCTTATGTGAACATTTTTTGACAACTGACGAGGTTGAATTCTATAGCAATATGGGCGGCTTAAAATTGGCTAGTATTTTTTGTAGGTCTACCTCAAGATGTGGGGGGTCTGCCATTTATGTTCGTGACTCCATTGAGTTTGACATATTAGATGTAAGTCCATATTGTGCTGAAATGGACTGTGAGGTTGTTGCTGTGTTTTTTCACCAGCTCAACATAATTTGTGCCTCTGTTTACCACTCACCCAACGGAAACTTTGAGAATTTTTGTGTCCTTTTTGAGCAGTGCCTGGGTCTTTTTAACAGAAACCCTAGTACCAAGATTTTGATTGCGGGTGATTTCAATGTCAACTTTATTGGTGATGACCCAAAGGCACAGCATGTTATTGAGCTTCTGAAATCTTATGGCCTCTACATTACCTGTAGGCAACCTACTAGAGGAAGCTCATGTTTGGACAACGTGGCGGTAAACCTATCTCCTGGAGAGTGCAGCACAAGACTTTTGGATCTTCATGGGGACGACCATGAAGCCCTGGTAACTTCAGTTAGCCTGGCCAGCGATATTTTGGTGAGTGATTTGAAAAATTCTTGGCATGCAAATTACATTTTTAGCCGTAGAACTGTGCATGATGAGGCTATTATGCGTTTCAAGCGTGCCCTGGCGACCGTCAACTGGAACATTATCCTCTTTCCCGCAGGTGAGTCTAGCATTTTTGAAAGATTTTTTCGTTTCTTTCAAGGGATGTTCAACTTTTATTTCCCTGAGACAACGTCACCCCACCGGCCTAAGAAGGTAAATGTTAAAAGAACTCGTCCTGGGGATTCAGGTGAATGGTATACCCCCGAACTGAACCGCCTGAAGTTGGAAGTTTTGCTTTGAAGGATATCTGCAGGGTGGTTGACTCTCCCCAAGTGGCTGCAAGGTACACAGGCGAGTTAAGGCTACGTACAAGAGACAGGTGAGCTTGGCTAAGAAACATTGGAATGCTCTGAAAATTGAAAATGCACCAAATAAGTGCAAGGCTGCATGGGACCTCGTCAATGCAAACAGAGCCTTGCCCAGACGTCAGGTTGATTTTGCAAGCCCTGATGCCTTTAATTCCTTCTTTATCGATTCGGTGAGGAATATTGTTGATGGTCTACCACACGTGGAACAAGACCACGTGTGTGTTCCAAGATCACGTGGAACATTGATCTCTTGGCCTCCAGGAAAAATCCTGCTCCAGTTCCTCTCCAAATATTTAAGTCTGCTACGCCTACTGAGTTGGTAAGGATTGTCCACTCTTTCAAGCCTTCATGGAGTCCTGACGTCTATGGTCTGTCAACCTATATGCTTCGCCAGATTATTGACACCATTAGCCTCCCCCTCTCTGCTGCCATCGAGGAGTGCCTTGAGACCGGTTGTTTTCCAGAGTTCCTCAAAACATCAAGAACCATCCCGGTGTATAAGAAGGGTGAGCATAGGAATCTCAGCAGCTATAGGCCGATATCAATTGTCCCCACTTTTGGTAAGGTGATTGAGGCTATTGTCAAGCCCCAGCTCGAGGCTTTCTTTGAGAATCACCACCTCCTGTCGGATATGCAGTTTGGGTTCCGTCGAGGGAGAGCTATTGCGGATGCTGCAGCAAGGGTTGCAGAGCAGGTTGGTTCTGCTTTTGAGGTTAATGACTCAATGTCCCTGACCCTGTGTGACCTCAGCAGGGCTTTCGACAGTGTCTCCCACTCCATCCTGGTAGACAAGTTGGCCTTCTATGGACTGAATGGACCTGCCCTGGGAGTAATCACATCCTATCTCCATAACAGGACCCAATGCGTCGTCATTAACGGTGCGTCATCCAGACTCCTCCCTGTCAACTTTGGTGTCCCACAGGGATCCATCCTTGGGCCTACGCTCTTCTTGATCATGATAAATGATCTCGATGAAAATTGCCAAACACTGATGTTTGCTGACGACACGACCTTGCTGACAACTGGTAGGAGCATTGAAGACATCCAGGCACTCTCTGACCAACACCTTCTTTCCGCAACTAACTGGTTCCTCTCCAACAGATTCCAACTAAATGAGGACAAAACCCAACATATTGTTTGCAGCTTGTCAAGACAACAAATGGAGGTGCAGGCCCCAGTCAAGCTGCTTGGTTTTGTCATCGACAAAAAACTTAGTTGGGAGAACCATGTCGAGCAGGTTTCAAATAGGCTCTCCAGAGTCTGTTTCCTGCTTCTGAAGCTAAGGTACAGTGTGACCGAATCCTACCTCGTCATGGTGTACCATGCCCTGTTCCACTGCCACGTTGCTTACGGACTGCTGCTTTGGGGGCCACTCCTGTAGGGTTTCCAATGTGTTGAAGCTGCAGAAGCGAGCCTTGCGGATCATCACTGCCAGCGACCCTAGAGCTTCGTGCCGACCCATTTTTGTAAGGGCTCAACATATTCACCGTCGTTGGCCATTACATCTTTCTCTGCATCTTCGTGAAGAAGCACCTGCAGGATCTACCAGTCCGTGGAGATGTACACCAGTACAACACGAGGAGGCGTGGTCAATTGGACACCCCTCGAGTGCGCCTGGCAAGATCACAGGCCAGCTATGCTGTGTCAGCTATCCGCTTCTTTAATAAGCTACCAGCACATGTACAGCAACTAGAGATTGGTGCACTTACGACTTCACTAGCTAGTTACATCAAGAGGAAGGCCTACTACACTATCGATGAGTACATCCAGGATGATTTTTCTGATTTTTGACTTTTTGCAGCCGACCGGAAGTTTAAAGCCACAAAGTCAAATTATATGTTTGTGAGTTTTTTATTGTTTTTATTTTGAAGTATGTGTTTTTTTTTTTTTTAATGAACACTCATTTGACGCAGTCAATCCCACAACGTGGGTACCAGACCAAGAAGGAGGTATAAGGTATAAGGTATAAGGTACCGTAGGTTAGCAGCGATGAATTCGCTTCGCTATCGCTTTCGCTTTGGCATTGGCACTGCCAATGGCAATTGGCAATCCCTAATTGCCAGCGGGAGCATTGAGTAAAAACGGACGTTATTAACATAATGTATAGAGTGGACAACAGATAGGGAAGAAGGGAACGCTCGCCACGGTACCCGGGAACTCTACCGTCTCGATGCAAGTATCAGTATCGATTATGCTTTCGGTCTATTGAATCGACTACATATCGCATCAACTCGATAGTCATCATTAGCATTGAAAACTCAGAAGACAATTCGAATCGAATCGAGCTTTCGATTGTTGAAAGATTTCGATTAAATCGCATCGGTAGCCAGTTAGTAGCGCCCCTAGCGGACGATCTTGTCATTTAGCGTTTCCAAATTTTAACATTGCTTGTCCACTCTATACGTTATGATAATAACGTCCTTACTCAATGGCGGGAGCGACTAGCGGGCTAGCGGCAGTTGGTAGTACTGGTGAAAGTTGTGAGCGGTGGTTTTGATTTGTTTTCTCCGGTTCTTTAATCTGGTATCTGGTTCTGGTATCTGGTTCAGTTGCAGTAACCTGTCTTGTTCCTTGTTCGTGAACAAAGCTTCAGACAGGAATAGCCGAAGCCGAGTAGCTTCAATAGCCGTCTAGCCGAGTAGAGCCAGAAATCAGCAAAATACCAGTAAGTAAAAATACATTCCAACACGAATGTGAGATTCTTAGGCTAACACTTTGCTAACTTGGAAGAACCCTGCCCTACCATAACAATCGGTGTTTGATATTTAAACTGCGTGGATATAACGCGGAGTTTCACACTGATGCCGATGCCATAACAGAACTTAAGTGAGTAACCTATCTTAAGAATAACTAGGTTTAACTCGTGTTAGTTTCAATGTCTAGGGCTTCTCAAAACTATATTTTTTCAAATTAACCTCTGAACCTATGTTTGCATAATCTAGGCGAACTTATTTCATATTTTACCATATTATTGTAAGTTTTAAATTTTACTGTTTAGTAGATCCAGGAAATTTAAGTTAGTTTTGTGTGTGGCAACCATAACAATATTTGAACCTTAGGAATCCCAAAGATTTAGGATTCATTCTAAGGCGCTTCACCACTATACCGTTTTGCATGATTGAATTTGTTTGTTGTCAGCATTTATCATCAGCAGCACCGCAATAAAGTCAATAAAGTTTCAAAAACAACTAATTCACCATCTATATCCAGTCCAAGATTTAGTCAATGGCGACATACATGAAAAGTGCCGGGGTCTGCCGCTTGGCTTGTCCCCAATGTCCTGTTGGTTTTAGGGAATAAGCTATTACCGTAGGTCTCATGGTAAGACCTAAGCCCGGGACCATGTTACTTTTTCGTTTTGAGGTGCCCAGAGACCAAAAATAATAGTCATTAACATTTATATATATATATATATATATATATATATATATATATATATATATGTATATATATATGGCTGTATATATATATGTATATATATACATATATATATATATATATATATGTATATATATATATATGTATATATGTGTCCCTAGACACGATAACTCTCGTAAAATGGTCCGATCGATACCAAATTTGGTAGAGATGTGTAATCCTACGTTTATTCGGATGAGTTCGAAAACCAGACATATCGACCTACCGGAAGGGGTAGTTTTGGGGGGTTTTGTACCCCAAAAATGAGTTTTTTGCATTTTTCATATGTAAATTTTAAAAATTTTAAATTTTTACTTTGACCATTGGATTTAGCTCAAAAAAACACACATTTAGTATTTTGAAGCTTTGCTCTATCTCCATTGGTTACCGAGATATTACAAAGTCTAAAGACAGTACATTGTCTTTTGGAACTCCAATGTTAATCTTATGGAGAATAAGGATGTGTTAATATTTCACTTATTAACCAATATTTTTTTATGAAACTTGGTATTTAGCTTCATTTGGTTGAGATTCATCCATTTAAGGTAAAAAATCTTGGTTTTTGTACTTATCATGGCAGCAAACCTGCATACTCTTTTCCCATGTTAATCATATGGAGAATAGGCAAACTCTTTTATTTATGGACAGATATTGGTGAAACTTACTATTTGGCTTTATATGGTCGAAATAAATTTTTTCTGTGCTAAAAACCTACTATTAGTGTCCCCCATGGCAGCATACCTGCATACTCTTTCCCTATATTTATCTTAAGGAGAATAGACATTTATTTCCCTATTTATGAGCACGTGATGAAATTTTGTTTACAAGTTTAGCTGGTCAAAATTAATATTACTAACTTGGAAATTCGCTGAGTACGCAGGTCTGCTGCGACGGGGGGTATTTGGATTGGCATTCGGCATCAGCAAAACATGGCACAAGCCGGTCATCTGTCTACACTTGCTATTCAGAAATTCCAATATATACCTACAACACTTGGCATAAGGGGGATGCGGCTTTTTAGATTTCCCAAATCTGTCAGAGACTGAATCAGAATCTCCATTTATTATCAACTAGCTGACACTTACCAATGCCAGCATATGAGGAGTTTTTTGCCCTTCAGGTGAGCTCGTAAGCTACGCTCATTCTCCATCAGGTTTAGCATTACTACCGTATATCCTTTTGTGTTATATTTATCTTTCACCTAGTGATGTAAAATACCTGGGTACGGTATTTAAAACTCGGGGTAAATACCCTAAATTCACAAATACTGAATTTATTACTGCATTTTAACTGTATCTTTATTATTTTTGACAAAAGGGCCTTCCGTTTTTGTTTTTTTTTATGAAATAGAGTAACATCAAAATAAATAAGTTTACCTGCAGTAACTTATTAGTTTATGTGAAGTGAAACTGTATGATTAGTCTTCTAATTTTCCTTTTCTGTCTGTTAAATTAACTGTAATATTACTTTCTTTTCATATTAAGCATACTCCTATGTCTTCATAGCCTATAGGCCTAGTCATATTAAAAAAAGCCTTACCTTTCATACACCCTACAGATTTTGTATGCACCCTTCTTTAGGCCATGTTGATGTGAATTTGTTTGTGACAGCTTTTATGTTTTTTATAGATGAAATTGTAAAAAAAGGATTACAGAGGGCAGGCCTGTTATTATTGTTTTTTAGCAAATTTGCCTATAGGGAATTTTAGCGAATTTCCCTTCAGGAAATTTTAGCCAATTCCCCTATAGAGAATACGCTATTACGGTATTAGTCACGGAAAGACCTAAGCGTGGTATCATGATACTTTTTCGTTTTGAGGTCCCAAGAGGCCAAAAACAACATTCAAATATAAATAAATAAATAAATATATATATATATATATATATATATATATATATATATATATATATATATATATATCCTATACTATAATATGAGCAATGTCTGAAGGGATGTGTGTTCCACGATCTCAAAATCTATCTGGTAGATTTTGCTTAAACTTTGCATTTAAGAGTTTTTTGGCCCAAAAATAAGTTTAGAAACATCCTCAATCCAGGGAAAATCGAATTTTGTCTAAATTAAAGTTTAAAAATCTTAATTTTTAACATTGGGTTGCTAAGGTAAACTGCCTAAATGCCGTGACCTTAAGGGTCTCTTTTTCTGTACACGAAAAAATAAATAATGCTTTAAAAACTTATACCATAGTACAAATTTTTTTGTTATAGAATCCTGAACAAATCTATGGTTTTTGTTTGTAACATTATATGAAATTAATTTTACTACGGTATCGCCCTAAATAATACCGTTTCATTGTTTTGCCATTCTGACAACTCCGTGATTCACGCAACCAATGTCCGTGATTGTGCTGCTAAAATCTGTGACTTCTAATTTCATAGGCAATAAATGTTAATGACATCCATAAAATTACTGAAAAAACATCGTAATATTACTTGTTAAGTAATGAGAAGTCATTTCTTATTCTTAAAATACGACTCAAGCTAGAATGGACGACAGCTGTCGGCTGATTTCACAATTATTCATCATGATGCCAACATCTCATCCATAGTAGGGATGAGCATCGATGGCCAATGTTTTCGAAACATCGATGTTTTCCTTTCGATGTTCGATGTTTTTGCCATCGATGGTGAGTTACCGATGTTTATCGTACATCGATGTTTCACATCGATGTTTTTTGAAATTTGCAATACACGATGTTTTTTTCTGTTTGATATTTCTAGTCGTAAAAAACGAATAAAATTGTTAGTTTTATTTTTACCAAGTTTGAAAAATAAACCCCCTACTCTAAAAATAAAAAGACGATACCCTATGGAGCTGGGAGTGAGAGTAGGCAGCAATAAGTTAAACCATTCATTGTAATTTTGTAACTATTAAAACTGACAAAATAAATATATTTTTAATAAAGTTTGATTTAAATTTGTTGTGTGTCATTGTGGTTTACGTATCCTTTTATACGAAACTACGGAATTTTAACTAAAATATTGATGCTTTGATCCGATAGCCTTTTTTACAAAATTCGGGATTTTCATGAAAAACATCGATGTTTAGGTCCGATATTCATCGATGTTTAGAGGTCGATTTTTTCCACACATCGATGTTTTAGTTCGATGTTAACATCGATGTTTTTCTATCGATGCTCATCCCTAATCCATAGAGGAAGACCCTGATGGCGATATAAATATGTGCTTTACCAACCAGATAGAATCGATTTACCTAAAAACTAACTTTAGCAGATGATTTTGGAATGTTTAAAATATAGGTTTGTCAAACTTAAAAATATGTCTCAAAATAACAACGAAATGTACACAAAAATAAAAGAACAATAATGTTAAGCAGACCTTTTGAAACAGCTGTTAACTGTGGAGAGTTACAGTTAGTTGTTGGTGAAAATTTAATAGCTTAATTACCATGAAACTATATCCAAACTGAATTAATATCAACGAGCAAGGCTTAATAAACCTGGTACAGTGCTACATATATACACACGGTATATATACAGTATATCTATGTGTCAGTGAACAGAATCACTTTTGAACGGAACCTCTGATTTTGATGAAATGCGGTGCAGGGGTGAAAACCAGCATCTTCATGAATGAGTTCGCTAACCAGAATGATCGGATTATGGGACCTGGGTTTTATGGGGTTTCAAAAGGGTTGATAATGCGTTTTTGGCATTTTTTAACCTTACATTTTAAAATCCAACAATTTCAACATAAACCATTTAAAAGAGTAGAATAAAAAATCAACAATTTATTATTTTCAATTATTATTATCACTTAAATGGTTAGGGAGGAATTTCAAAATATGTTTCCCATATTATTCTTTTGGGAAATAAACAAAACCTTCTATCTTGCTTATTTATTGACGTACCTTGAAAAAATTTAGTGTGTTCATTAATTAGAAAGGGTTCAACCTATATTTGCGTAGAAAGCCCAAACGGTGACAAACCTTTGCACTCACTCCCTTGGGGTTTTTAGGGAAATTGTAAAGAATAACATATAGCTTGATAAAAATTTGGTACTGTATGTGCATTTACTAGGTAGGGTTTAACATATATTCAGTAAAAAAACCCATGTAGCGGGAACCTGCGTACTCAACCCCATGGTTTATATGGGAAAATATAAAAATACCAAAAATTTCGTTGGAAATTTGCTGAGTACGCTGCGACAAGGGTATTTATTATTATTTAATTTACTTTGTAGCAGAATGTCGGAGGCCACAGGTGGGATGGAAGCAAATAGCGATGTCGCTGTTGCCTGCGAAGATCCTGACTACATCACATACCTATTGGATCCCGAACAAGAATACAACTGCTACTTTGTGGTTGGCAATGAAACTCAAAACACTGTAAGCCAGTTTTGGAAACATTTCATAATCAATATAGCTAATATAATAAGGCTTCTTTTTATTACATCCATTTTTCACCAATCCATCTTAACAATTTTGATTTTAACCCTCCGAGCGTTTGAGTCGATTTTTCGAAGGTTGTTGTTATTGGTGGATAAGGAGACCCCGGCCGAACCGTTGAGCACGTCTGCCTCTAATGGGCATTTTGCGCAAGCCCCCGGAAGGATGGATATTGAAGGAAGAGAAAGGGTGAGGCACGGGAGAGACTGTCCACTCATGGTCCAGCTAGGGGTTTCTATGCCCATCGCATTCCTCTCCCCCTGCTGTCTTGAACATATGTTTTGACGGTTCTAAAACGTGATGTAACTTTATAGTGACAGAAACGGACCCGTGAACGCTACCGCTATCCAAAAACACCCATTTCGCAGAACGTGATTGGTTTTTTGTAATATGCATTGAAACATCTGGGAAAAAACTGTTACCATCTGCTAACTTTGTAAACCTCGAAATACATATTTTACCAATTGTTTTAAGGTTATGAATGATTAAAAGTGTTACTATTACCTTTAATTTACATTATTGGAATAAATTAATATTTTTTATCGAGTTTATAGTCATAAATATAGTAGGAAATAGTGTAATATTCCTAGCCTGATTTTACATGTGTTCTTATGGGATTAGGGTAAGTACCGTAGAACATATTTGGTTTTATTCAACATACATATTTTTCAAATACTTTCAGCCTATATTATATTATATATTTTCTTGAACTGCATAAAATTCTAAACAAAATCTATGTCTTGGAATTTTTATTATGTGTATTCAAAATTATTTTAGGGGAGAGAAAAGTTATACTTATACAAATTTTTTTTTGTATTTTTGAGTTTTTAACCTATAGGTAGCTTAAATTTGGTAACAATAAGTTTACCATTTACCATTTACCACGCTGTCTTCACCACGGTCTTGAAGATCGGGAATTGTCATTGTTCCTATTTCTCAGTTCTTCTCTCTTCTTCTGTCATATGTCAGTATTTTGTCTAGAGTGTTCGTCTATGTATTCTTTAAGATTATAGTAGGGCCTACATAAAAGGTATTTTTTTTAGTTTTTTGTGGAAAAGATTGTTGTTTTTTATTGATTTTAATTCTTGGGGTAGTAAGTTAAATAGTTTAGTCCCTAAAAACTGTGGGGTTGTGCTAGTTTTATGCAGTCTGTGTTGTTCTATATTAATATTTAGTTTATTTCTTAGGGTGTATTGGTGGCATTCATGTCTATAGGTGATGTTTTGAGTTTTTATGTACTTTATTGTTTCAAGGATGTAGGTGGATGTGACTGTGAGGATGTTGTTTTGCTGGAAAAATGGCTTGCAGTGGTCTTGTGGATGAGCATCTTCTATAATTCTAAGAGCTTTTTTTCTGAAGGATGAGTATTTTCTGTATTATGGTATCTGAAGCTGCTCCCCAGGCTATAATACCGAAATTGATGTGGGTGGCAAAAAGTGCATGATATGCTATAATAGCTATATCTTTGCTTGTAATTATTTTGATTCTGCGTAGAGCAAAGAGTGCTGATGATAATTTATTGTGAAGGATTTCGAGGTGTTTATGCCATGTTAGGTTTTTGTCTATTGAAATTCCGAGAAATTTTGTGTGTTCTGCAAGGTTATCTGTTGTTTGGTTTTCAATTATTGGTTGTCTGTTTGTGGTGGAAAATTTGATATTTACTGTTTTGCTTCTATTGATGTTTAGATTGAGTTTGTTGCATATTTCAGTAGCGTTTTGCAGTGTATCTTCAATTGTTTGTTGGGTATCTTCAATCTTCTTGAGTGGTGTAATTATGGTTGTGTCATCAGCATACATTATGCATTTAAGGTCTTGAGATAGTTCTGTAGGGAAGCCGTTAATGTATATTATGAATAACAGGGGGCCGAGGATCGAGCCTTGCGGCACTCCGTACATTGTGTCTTGAAGTGAGGATCTGATTTTGGTTTGCCAGTTTTCAATATTAAATTCAATTTCAACAGTCTGTCTTCGATTATTAAGATAGTTTTGGAGCCACTTTTTAGCATTGCGGTGATGTTTAGGTGTTCTAGCTTGTTTATTAAGAGTTTTCGGTCCAAGGAGTCGAAAGCCTTCTGCAAGTCAAGAAAGGTTCCGAGGGCTAGTTTTTTATCTTCCCATAGTTTGGTTATAGAGTCGCAGAGTTGGGCTAATGCAGTGTTAATAGACCTTCCCTGTCTGAAGCCGTGTTGGTTTGTTGATATTAGATGATTTTGTTCCAGGTGTTTGATTATTTGTAGATGTATTACTTTTTCTAAATACTTCGAGAAAGATGGCAAAAGGGATATTGGACGGTAGTTTTCTATTAACTCGGTTTCGCCTTTTTTGTGTTTGGGGTATACTATTGAGGTTTTCATTAAGTCGGGTACTTTAGCTTGATCTATGGATGAGTTTATGATATGAAGAAGAGGATCGATCAATTCATCTTGGCAGTGCTTTATAATTTTGTTTGAAATGTTGTCGATTCCAGAAGAGTTTTTTGCGGGAAGAGTTTTGAAAATTTGGGCCAGATCTTTTTTTGTTATTTTTGTGAAGTTTTCGAGTTTGTTTGGGATGATTGTGGAGGATGATATTGTTTCTGCCGGTGATGTTGTTATAGTTTCTGCAGTTGTTGTTTCCATTAAGCTTTGTGTTGGGTTCCTATATTGACAAAGAAGTTGTTAAAGTGTTCACATATTTTTAAGGGGTCAGTTTCCAAGCCATTTCCAATCCGAAGAGTGATGTTTTTGTTTAAGTTTGAGACATTTTTTCTTTCCCCATTTATTGTTCTCCAGATTTGCTTGTTCTGATTTTTCGCTTGTCTGATGTTATTTATAGTGTAGTTTGATTTGAGGTCTTTGATGTGTTTATCGTAGGTATTTTGAGAAGGGAGTAGTTCTTTTTGTCGATAGCCGAGTTTGTGGTAATGAACTTGTCATACGCTAGTGAGACTGCATTTTTCAGTTTTGATGTTTTATCGTCCCAGAATTTTTTGTTTTTGTTTATTGAAGTGAATTTCTTGGGGATAGCCGAATCCATCTCCTTTATAACTATGTCCAGGAAGTTCCTATATTTTTCATCTATTGTCGTTGGATTGTATACATCTTCCCAGGTTCTTAGACTAAGGTTGTTCTTGAGTTCATTTAAGTTTGCTATAGATGTATGTCGAGTCATCTTTTTGATGGGTTTTGCTTCGTCCGGTTTTCTCCCTAAGTACGGTAAGGGTAAACATTTTTGTATTGTTAGGTAGTCTATTTTATCTACTGTTATATAGGCTAATATATACATTTATAGTGCTAGGTCATAAAATATATTTTTTACTGATTTTTACTTGAAAGTATGCAAAACCTTTAAAAAATGCGTAACGCTCCAGGGGTGCTATATTGAACGCTCGGAGGGTTAAACCCTATGATCTAGCGCACCAGAGAATGATTATATAGGCCTACTGAAAAGGGAATTTTATTAAGGGCTTTGCTTACTATCCTTTGATTTGTAGATTTTTTAAAGGTCAAACCTTCATTTTCGGCCCTTGTAACAAAATATACTATACAACCCCTGAAACAATGCTCTTTCTGTTTTCTAGCATTTGTTTTTATAACAGCTGTGTAATTTTTCAATCAAGTACCCTTCTTCCAGATTAACATTAACTCTTTAAAAGCCTGTAAGGCATAGCCCTGCAGCCTGATGTGAATTATAATGTGATTCTGCTCATTTACAGGATGATATCTTTCTATGCAGATTTCTCCTACAGTGCACGCATGCTGAGAAAATAAACTTTGCTAATTTATGCTTTGTTTTTATTTTACATTATGGTCAATCAACATATTTTACTACAGCATTATTAATTTGCGATTCAATTAACATTTTATGTAACATTAAATTATTGTATTTTTTGTGAGGGAGAAAGTAAAAAGGGACCTCTTTGCGGCAAAGTAAAACCTTCAGTATGGTACGGGCAAGTTTTATCGATTTAGGTCTAAAATATTGAATTTTGGTTGTTTGCATTTTAATATGCTTCATTTTGTCCTTTTCCGGTTGAAATAGATTAAAAAACATTTGTAATGGAATAAAACATTCAAAATAATGATTAAAGTAATCGATGTCTAGCTTGAGAAAAGGTACCTCTTCGCGCTTATGGAGAGATAACATTGCAGCGAACAGGTCCTTTTTCAAAACAAATCAAAAAGCTATGCTACACTTTGGAAACTGAACTCGTGACAAATTCTATCGGCGACGAGGTGAACTACTACGAGTTTATTGTAAATAGAACATCTCTTGGTAACTAAAAACCAGAAAATGCCGCCAAGAGGTCGCTTTTGGCAATTTTCGCAATTCATTATGGAGTAATAACATAGTGCCGCGAAGATGTGCCTTTTCTGAAATATCACTTTTATTATGTTTTTATCGGACATGCTTCGATAAAAACATTTTTTTCTTCAAAACTACTATGAGTTAAGGCAAAAATAGGTGTTCCCATTAAAGAAAACATTTAAAGCTTTCTTTTGATACCAAATAATATAATAAAATATGAAAAATAAATGTTTTATGCTAATTTGAATTTTCAAATAGATTTTTCTCAAATTGCCCTTTCTTTCTCACGTAAATTCAAAGTCCTATATCTTTAGCAAAAAAATCTTAGACTCGCGGGACTTGCGCCAAATTGTTAGGAATTAAATGAGGAATTAAAGAATATGAATAACTCAAAATCAAAAATTGCGGGCGAACGGGTCCCTTTTCTTTCTGCCTCACATTTGGACAAAACAAAGTTTTTCTAAAAGAAATAAGGATAAATTTGTAGAGTTTTTACAAGGGACTATCTAGTTTTAGCGAATTTCCCATAGGGAATAAGCTATTACCGTAGGTCTCATGGTAAGACCTAAGCCCGGGACCATGTTACTTTTTCGTTTTGAGGTGCCCAGAGACCAAAAATAATAGTCATTAAAATATATATATATATATATATATATATATATATATATATATATATATATATACATGTATATATATATATATATATGTATATATGTGTCCCTAGACACGATAACTCTCCGTGAAATCTCCGATAAAAATGGTCCGATCGACACCAAATTTGGTAGAGATGTGTAATCCTACGTTTATTCGGATGAGTTCGAAATCCAAACATTTCGAACTTGCGAAAAACATTTCGATTGCTTTCTGGAAGAAACGAAATTGACAAAATTAACTATTGGCAACGAAATTGAAGAAACAGAGACAATAAAATTTTTGGGACTGCATATTGACAAACATTTAACATGGAATCAACATATACAAAATATCATTAAAAAATCATCTTCTGGTCTATATGCACTTAGACAAATGTCAAAAACTTGTAACTTAGATACTTTAAAAAATATTTATTTTGCTTTAATTCATTCGCATATAACTTTTGGAATCAGCTTATACGGATCCACAGCATCCAAAAATCTTAAAAAAATCCTTCGTATACAAAAGAAGTCGATTAGAATAATGCTGAACCTGACAAAAAGGGAATCTGTTAGGAAATCTTTTACTGAATTAGGCATATTAACCATATATAACGTTTACATCCTTGAAACTATTAAATTCATAAAAAATAATCAGATTCAGATATTTCAAGATAAATCTCATTCCTACAACACCAGAAACCACTTTTCAGTAGAACGCCATAGATTAGAGTTGTACAAAAGTAAAACATCTTACATGGGGTTAAAATTTTTCACAAACTTACCTGGGGAACTAATTGCAAATAAAAATAATAAATCCTTTTTCAATAAACTTAAGAAGTACTTAACAGAAAATCCATACTACAGTCTGGATGAATTTTTTGAACGGGGCTTCTAATTTTAGAATTTTTCTGACATTTTTCATAGTAACAATGATTTTTTTCAGTTGTGATGTAACAGGTTATTCAAGCAGATTTATTGTGTTTTAATTTTGTTTTTCTTCTAATTTTAAGCTAGTCATAAGATTCATTGACACTATTTATGTTATACGCTGTATAAACTTATATAAATAAAGATATTTTGATTGATTGATTGATTGATTGAACATATCGACCTACCGGAAGGGGTAGTTTTGGGGGGTTTTGTACCCCAAAAATGAGTTTTTTGCATTTTTCATATGTAAATTTTAAAAAATTTAAATTTTTATTTTGACCATTGGATTTAACTCAAAAAAACACACAATTTAGTATTTGAAGCTTTGCTCTATCTCCATTGGTTACCGAGATATTACAAAGTCTAAAGACAGTACATTGTCTTTTGGGGCTCCTATGTTAATCTTATGGAGAATAAGGATGTGTTAATATTTCACTTATTAACCAATATTTTTTGATGAAACTTGGTATTTAGCTTCATTTGGTTGAGATTCATCCATTTAAGGTAAAAAATCTAGGTTTTTGTACTTATCATGGCAGTAAACCTGCATACTCTTTTCCCATGTTAATCATATGGAGAATAGGCAAACTCTTTTATTTATGGACAGATATTGATGAAACTTACTATTTGGCTTTATATGGTCTAAATAAATTTTTTCTGTGCTAAAAACCTACTATTAGTGTCCCCCATGGCAGCATACCTGCATACTCTTTCCCTATATTTATCTTAAGGAGAATAGACATTTATTTCCCTATTTATGAGCACGTGATGAAATTTTGTTTACAAGTTTAGCTGGTCAAAATTAATATTACTAACTTGGAAATTCGCTGAGTACGCAGGTCTGCTGCGACGGGGGGTATTTTATTATACGTGTATTTACACAGCCTTGTAGCATAAAAATATTGGCTTTTACAACGGTATACAGATAAAAAAACAATCTTAGAAGAACGTCCCATTTACACAAAATTTTTTTTTTTTCATTTATAAGCTGAAAGATTTATTTCTGTTCCATTTTTCTTATGTAATAAGACCCAAGGGACAAACATATAAAAAAATGCCATTTAATCTTTATTAGTAGCAAATCCCCTTAACCAGAAAAACGGAGAGCCGTGAATGATGTTACTAATGCAGGTCAGATCACTCAACTTATAACCACTACTACCATACCTGACACAATCAGAAATCGCGGTGGCTACTGGCTAGGTAAACGAAGCCGTGGGAGGGGAGGTAGGAAAGATGGGACACAACCCTTGTCTCGCCTAGGTGCGCGGCACCACATGTGCGGACGACCGCCCTATTGACTTTGAACCTAGATCAAGGACATCAGAATAAGATAGATCTACGTTTTTACCTTGAAATTCAGCTGTAATGGTTTCAAGAGAATGTTCCTTCTAGTTAAAATATTATCCTGCATTAAATCAATTTCAAAAAATTTCCAACTTTTACACAATTGGCCAATTTTATGACCCTCCAAAAAGCTCGAGTGTGCGGCTGCATACCCCTTAGGCCGTCCCACCCCTGATTTGCGATGAGCTAAGGCAGTTAATTGAGAGGAATGACCAAGATTCCAAAAATTATGTAGTAAAATCTGCCAGTCACCTTTATAATATTATCAGAAATGATAAATTATCTTCACACAAGCCTTCTAGTTGTAGACTTTCAAATTTTGTATGGATGAACAAAAAAAAATTTCTTTAGTTTACTTTGTCCGAAAAATTTATTCATAAACTTGTTTCAGGAAAAAATTGGTGTTGTGAAAAAAATGTTGCTGGCTCATAGTGTTGTCCTTAGAGCAGAGTTGCAAGATTCAAAGATAGCAGAAAAAAGTGACGTCCTTGTTACAGATATTTTTCCTGACACATTCAAAAATCTTTTGAGGTAAGCTCATTCTACATGTACATTTTATACACTTTTTATATATTTGAAAATATATTGAAACATTCAGTCATGCTGACTCCTTTTGCATCTGCTAATTTTATAAACATCTTAATCTTATTTTAACACAGATGTAGGGTGAGAAAAAAAAAAATTAACTTTCGTATCAGAAAAATTTTTGTTTGAACAAAAATGGTTTTTTAAATATTAAAATTTGATAGATGTTACATTTGATACTGTAATAATATTTCTGAACTTGTATTTTATAATTTGTCTAATGTGACAAATTTAAATTCAAATTATGTTATTTGAGTGAATGTGCAAGATACATTTCTAAATAGTGTCAGCTTACAAGTGAGTATTATTATACTCACTTGTTTAATAATACTCACTAATAGGTCACTTCCAGGAGCTACGCAGTAGGGTCTGTCAAAAAAAAAAAAAAAAAATTTGGTGCCGTGTGTGACTTGCGTGTTGTGAGCTATTGTGCATTGTTTTGTGTTATTTCCTCGACGTCTAGCCTACATTATGTTATGACAGGCTTGTCTTTATCACGTTTATACGACTTCCTTTTCTTAATATAAGAATCGTGATACACTTCAATCAGCTTTACAATTCGGCAGTCACACAACAACGGAAGGGATGCTTTATCATACAAACATTTGATTTGTTTTGCTACCGTAGAGGCAACTTTGGCGAAACTCACATTTTTATTGTTTCTTACGAGGGAAAGATTGTATCTCTCTTCATTACAGCATCTAAGAACACATTCATATGTGGGCAGTTTATTTTGGAGGAATCCTCTTGGTTCGCCAAAAATAGGACAGTAAAACTCCTGTCTGGAGTCGGCAATCACACTCCTAGTGAGAATAGCTTGTGATTCATTCATCATCAGCTAATGTTTTAAGACATACGTCGAGGAAATAACAAATGCACAATAGGGAGTAGCTAACAACACACAAGTCACACACGGCACCAAAGCGAGTTCCAACAGTTCTAGACAGAGCGCGGCACAGCGACAGACTGAAGAGGAAAACACGTGATGGCGGTGAGTACAAGGCCGAGTTGGTGGTGCTGGTGAGGGGGAGGGGGTTAGAGTAGGGAGGGGATATACCACGATTCAATTTAGTTCAAACCAGTTCAATCCATCTCAAACCAGTACTGGGTACTGGTACTGGGTCAGATCAAATCGCAGGCCAACCGGAAGAGACCAAAACCACCATCAAGTCCATCCGGCGACCCAGAAAGGGGATGTCTTCCTCGAACTGGGGAAGTCAAAGGACAAGATTGGTTTGCCGCTTCTCTCAAGACTGCACTTGGGGACAAAGGCCGAGGATTCGTCTGGGTTCGGTGTAGGGACGTGACTATCTTCAGTTGCTACCTCACAACCAACGAGGCCGTCCAGGACTTTCGCGACAAGATAGATAGCCTAGAGGAGTGCGTTCTCGGCACCACAGGGCATGTCGTCGTTGGTGGCGATTTCAACGCCAGGGCCGTCGAGTGGGGAATGCCCTCTACCAGCTCCCGGGGGAAATACATCCTGGATTTCATCGCCAGGGCCGGTCTTGTCGTCCTCAACCAGGGCGACACACCTACTTTTCGGCGCCCTGGGCAGAGAGGCACGATCACCAACGTCACCTTTTGCGTCTGAGTCGCTCCTTTCGAGGATCTCTGGCTGGAGGGTTGTGGAGGACTACACGGGTAGCGACCACCAATACATCGTGTTTGACCTGCATGATCAGGCAAATCATCGAGTTTCCGCATCTCGGGAAGGGCCACACCGGTGGAACACCAACAAACTGGACGTGGTCAAGTTCACCGGAGTCATCTCTCGGGGAGCGCAGGGGTACCCTGGTGAGGCTGGGGCCGAGGCACTAGTAACATCCACGATGGAACTGATCGTCTCGGCCTGCGACCAGTCTATGCCGCGAAGGAAACCCCGACGCGACAAACAACCCGTTTACTGGTGGACTGAAGAGATTGCGGAACTCAGAAGAGCATGTTTAAGAACTAGACGAGCCGCCACAAGAGCGAGAATTCCCGCAGACAGAGTTCGTAAGTCGGAGGCCTATAAAGCTGCGAGAAAATCTCCGCCAGGCGATCAACAGGAGCAAGGCGAATAGGTGGAGGAGACTTCGTGATGACGTTGACTCCGACCAGTGGGGCCAGGGTTACAAACTTGTAACAAAGAAACTCGGCGCCCGCTCTCCACCTTCCATCATGGAGGGCGCCACCATGGGGAGGATCGTCGCTGCGTTGTTTCCTGAACATCCACAGCGACCGCCGGTTGACTTCGGACGGGTAGAGGACGTTCCACTTTTCACTTTCGAGGAGCTGGAAACCTCCGTTCTCTCCCTGAAGAGCAACAAGGCTCCTGGCCCGGACGGGATTCCCAGTGAGGCTTTAAAGAAAGTATTTTCAATCAACGCTGACTTGTTGTTGAGAATGTACAATGCCTGTTTGGTAGAAGGGGTGTTTCCGGCTCCCTGGAAAACAGCCAGGCTTGTACTGATCAGCAAGGGCAAAGGTGATCCCGAGCTGCCGTCGTCCCACAGGCCTCTCTGCATGTTGGACACGGCTGGGAAGCTGTTCGAGAAGCTGATCTGTTCCCGCCTGACTTCTGCCGTGGAAGCTGCCGGGGACTTATGCCCCCGTCAGTACGGCTTCAGAAAGGGACGGTCAACGATCGACGCTGTCACCGAAGTTCAGAGAGCCGTGGAGAGAGCCGAGAGCCACAACCATTTCTCCCGCCGAGTAGTGCTTCTTGTTACGCTTGATGTCAAGAATGCCTTCAACTCGGCGAGGTGGGCCGATATGTTGGATGCGCTTCACAACACCTTTCGTATTCCTGCATACCTGTTGCGGCTCATCGAGGATTATCTACGCTCTCGAAGCCTGATTTATGACACGAGGGACGGAACGCGGACGATGGAAGTCACTTCTGGTGCCGCACAAGGTTCAATACTCGGCCCGGATCTCTGGAACATCGCCTATGACAGCCTCCTGAGGTCTGAGATGCCTGAGGAAACCACTTTGGTTGGGTATGCCGATGACGTCGCAGCTCTCATTGCTGCACGCAACGTTGAGCTGGCCCAACTGAAGTTTAACCGAGTTATGCGGGTGGTCAACAACTGGATGTCCGACCACGGTCTCTCGCTTGCTCTCAGTAAGACGGAGATCGTGATTCTCACGAAGAAGAGGATCGACACCGTCGTCCCGTTTCGAGTGGGAAGGGAGGTGGTCACATCAACTCGTGCCGCCAAATACCTCGGGGTTATGGTGGACACCAAGTTAAGCTGGAGGGATCAGATCTTCCGTACGGCGGACAAGGCTGCTAATGTAGCCACTTACCTTAGTAGGCTTATGGCCAATGTCGGGGGTCCCCGATCCAGCAGAAGACGTCTGTTGATGTCCGCGGTCCAGTCCGTGCTCCTTTACGGGGCAGAGGTGTGGGCAGGCGCTCTAGATAAGGAGTGCTACAGGTTGCTGAACGGAACATCTGGAACGGAAGATGTTAACCGATTTAAATATTTTATATGCACTTTTTATCCTTATTTAGGTAACTTTTCTGCACTAAAGTGTTCCGAAAATGAAATAAAATATTTTTTCGACCCACCCTACTACGCAGTCCTGATCTTGCGGATCCATATAAACAAAAGTGTAGTGTAATTTATTGCAGATGTTTATTAAGTGTTATAGATAGCTTAAAAAGATTTATTAAATGGAATAGGTTGACATTAGTATATTACAGTATGTTCAAAAAACAAAGGCTTGATCGGTTGTCAGGTTTTATTTTGAGCTATGTTTACACGCTCCAATATCTGCGCAGATCCAGTTTGCACAAACCAAGTTTGTGCACATCAGTATGAATAGGGGACACCGTTTAGACGCGCTACGATATTTACTTTCAAACCTCCCTTCCGATTTGCAAACGCCAGTACCTGTTGTGATCGCCATCATGGAGGAGTTGCTGTTTTGGTCTGTGTATGCTATTTGTTTAACAAGAATAGTAACCCGGAAAATATGAAAACCGAGGAGTAAATGGTGTAGGTCTTGGCTTCTAAAACAAAGCAAATTTTCACACGTGAGGCTCATAAGAGAATTGCGGATGAACCAAATGATTAGAGTAATTACTTGAGGATGACTGAAGATTGCTAAGTAGAACTTCTAAACTTAGTTTCTCCACTCATACATAAAAAAGATACCGTCATGAGGAAAGCAATTTCTCCAAATGAGAGACTTGCCGCAACATTGAGATATCACGCGACAATCCGCACTTTGAAGTGCATGGAAATCACCATTTTCATTAGTGGGAACACTGATTTTAGGTTAGGTTTGAGCAAAATGGCATGAACGACCGTTTACACGATGCAACCTGTCGCTCCAACCTTCCAATCTGATCGCATGGTTGATGAAAATTTCCACAAACCTTCCAACCTCGCTCCAATCCAATTGTTTTCGCAAATCTGCCGTTTACACGTTACGATGGTTTCTACAGTTTGGTTTGTGCAAACCAGATTTGCGCAGATAGATTGGAGCGTTTAAATGGGGCTTTAGTGTTAGAGCCTGCTCGCTTAGACTGCAATGTCTCAGCAGACGATTGATGACTGCCGTGCCCTCCCATCACTTCCCTTTGCCTTTATCCCAGAGCATGCCCTCCATCACTCAGGGTAAGGAGCAGCAATTGAGCCCCTTTTTTTTGCCAACTCACTCTCCACTGAGGGTTGACCACATGGTTTTTAGCACAGTTATAATTACTTAACAAATCCATCAACATTTAATTTTCTCCTTCTTGATTTTCGGTTTTGTTTTTATGTTTCAGGTATGTTTATGGGTTTGACAAGACAGCTTCCTTGAGCTTTGACGAGGCTGATAACCTTTTGTATGCAGCTGAAAAATATATGATGACAAAGTTGAAAAACAAACTGGCAACTCACCTCATGTCCATGTTGGACTACAACAACATCTGCAGCCTGATGAACAATCCTGCTTGTTACACTATATTGGAGCTCAACTCTGCCATTACTGAGGCAAGTGCCAATACTGAGAAATGCATTTGTTCTTTTCACCAAGTCAGGTTTAGGTTTGTTTCTTTCCAAAAAACTTTGCATCTATCTGATAGCTTACAAACAGCTGAGCTAACTACGCTGCATGAGCCAAACTTTGCAATTAGAGTAGACTCATTTTAACCGGCCGTCGGACTGTGGCATAGGTAATGAATTGGTAACGATAGGAACGAATTGGTCAGTTACACCAATGTACTAGCCTCACAAACCCAACCTCAATTGATGACCAGTTCCAAAAATTTTTAGGCGATCAAACAGCACTAAAATCATTCTAGTAAAACTTTTAAATGCAATTACTTCTGACAGATTCAACCTTTTCAAGACGGGTATTGTGGCCAATTGTTACCGACCCTAGTTAATAAGAAACGGGTTTGCAAATATAGTTCTTTATGCTCTTTAGGGCTCCGCCCCAGTGGACTTCAAAATTACTTTAGGGCCACCGGGGTTAAAATTTGATGGACGATTCTCTTTGCTCAAAGGTACTCACTAGGAAATGGTTTTGCAAATACATTTTTTAAAGCTCTTTAGGGCTCCGCCCTTAAGAGCTTTAAAGATTATGGTGCACACCCTTAAGAGCGCCCTATGGTGTGCACCATAGGGATGATCGCGGTCCACGGGTGAGTGTAACAACGATGAGAGGGAATTTGACATAACCTTAGCATGTCAATACCCTCATCAGAACGTGTGCCGATCGTGTGTGTACTGTGCAGTTTAGTTTTACATAGTTAACTTTGAGTTAGTCTTTATAAGGCTTTGTGTCGTCTGTTTTATTAACAAAGACGATATAAATGCTCAGTTAGGTAGGTAAAACAAAACCAGTGAAAATATATTTTAATTATGCCTGCTCCTGCATCAACAGCCTCGATTTAACCTTTATATACTAGGCAAGACGAAGACAAGCCAATATTTCTTCTTGTAATTTTTTCTTGTGGTCAAAGCCGTCTGAGCGGCTTAACACTGAAGTAGGTCTACGATGTAAATTCACAGGAGAGACGGAACGATATAAAAATACCTTAGTTAATTTTTTATGAACCAACTAACTTTATAAGTTACTCTGATCTGATACGAGTAATTTGTAACTGTGTATGTATGCACAAAGATCTCAAAAACGGCTTTTAACGATTTTCAAAATATCTGCTAATAACTTATTTAGTTCTGAGATAAAAAATAATATATTTCAGGTCTCAATTCCAGGAAAAATCTCATTTCGTTATAATCTTTAATTTAAATTGTAACACTTTTAACATTGGTCTTACTGAGTTAAATATCTAAACAAAGAAACAATGAAAACAGCTGACTCAACTGTCAAAGTACAGACCGTGAGTTCCAGTATAAACATGATGCGATTTTGAATGGTAGCCAGTTACTGGTAAATTATAATACTGAATGCTACTATAATAAATACAATTTACATTTTTTAAATCGCACTTTATGTTGGTTTGTGCAAACCAGATTTGCACAAACTATTCCAAGAAGAAGTTAAAAATAAAGTTAGTTAAGAAGTTATAAGTTGCAAGAATTTATAATTTTATTAATAAAATTTAGAAAAGGATAAAACGACTATGCAATTTGTGAGATTGTAATTGATTTTACAACAAAATAATAAAAAATTAATTAAATCAGCAGTTAACCATAGAAATATAATACACGTGTTACGGATTAAACAAATATATATTAAAGTTCAGCACGCTTAGGCCTACTTAAAAACAATCTAAAAGGCAAGGAGCGGAGCGAACGAGCTCGTTTTTGAATAGAAACAAGCATATTTGCACTTGGCATTTTAGGGCACTGTCTGTTAATGATATTACTATGAAGAATTATTTAAGTTTCCCGAGCAAATCCTCGGTCCCCAGGTATTTATTATAGACTGAGGAAGAGTGGAAAAATGCTGATAACGAGTATGAGTAATATTGTTAGGCTACGATCTAGTATTTATTGTGTTGAAAAATAATAAGTTTTAGGTATGTTATTGTTATATGTTGTTGTTGGCATTGACATTTAGCGACTTTTAATCTCATGTTATTTTAAAGTTAGCAAGCTTCCCTAAAAAGAAGAATTTAATTCATATGATGATTAATGCTGTATTTTCTTTAATGCTAATAATAATAACTAGTATAAGTGTTGCTCGAAATCGAGCAATTTATTTTAATTCAATACAAATGTTACTTTTAGCTCTAAATAAATGACATCCGACCAATCCAATATTGTGAATATCTTTAATCACCAAAACTACACATATTTGCAGCTGATTATTAACAGATGTTTCAAATTCTTTATTTAATTCCAATGTTATTTAAATGGGAAATTTTGATATTTCAATGGTGGATAGGGCCTTTATTTTCAGTCCGATTATCATCAATTTTTGGCGGAAACAACTACAGACCAAGCCCTATCTAACGACACCAAAATCTTGAAAATTGGTTGAAAATTGTAGGAGGAGTTCTCAAGACAAAAAAACCCTTAGCGTATTAAATAAGTATAGATTATTATTGTAAATATATAGGCTACTATATAAATATTTAAAACGTCAAAAATCATGCCTTAACATTATATTATAGCCTATTAATAATTGTGTTAAAATTAAAGTTTGATAGTTACGCGAAACTCAAACCCCCCCCAAAATTTTTTTCTGGCTACGGCTTTGCCAGGCACACTGTGCATGTAAGGGCGTGATTAGAGATTGTAAATAAATAAATAAAATATATTGTATTTTCGTTTACCTTTCGTTGTTATTTCGTTGCCTTAATGGCAAACCATAAGACCAATGTTAAGAAATTAAAATTTTTAAACTTAGTTTTCACATAAAAATAAATTTCTGAGGTTGAGAATATTTCTAAACTTATTTTTTTTTTAATTAAAACACTCCCAAATGCAAAGTTTTAGCAAAATCCACCTGCTATATTTCAAGATCATGGGACATACATCACCACAGACAGTGCTCGTATTTATAGCCTATAGGATATTATTTAACCGCCCCAGGACTTTTTGAACACAAGGTATAATGTAATGTTTATTCCCAGATCCTTCAAACGGAGACAGACGAAGTGCTTGCCAGTCCTCAGTTCCTGAACCTTTGTCCTGACGGTTTGCTGAAAATATTGGAGCAAGATACTTTATGTGCAGTTGAAATTGAGCTGTGGAGAGCTTCTCTCACATGGGCCAAGTATCGAAGTAGGTTATGTTTAGAATTAAACATGTGTGCATGTAATTTTTAAAACAAGGGATAACCACATTAAGTATTGCAGATACCATACAGGGTTAGGCAAAAGTCTGGATACCCCCAGTTAACTTTTTAACGCGTTGCAGTAGGAAAACCAAACTCGGCACATGTTTACAAAATCAAAAACGGCACTTTTTCATCAACTACACAATTTTGCCCCTGCCCCCAAAATGGGGTATTTTGGGGGCAGCCCCAAATTTTCAAATGTAAACCCCTATCGAGTGACCCCTCATTTTAAACGGTTTATCAAGAGAAATTAAATGGCCCAAACCGGAGGTCGATATCTCACCCCTAACCAAAATGGCAGCCATTTCAAAATTTGACATGGGCAAGCAAGTATAAGTATAGACACCCCCAATTAATTTTTTAACACGTTGCAGTAGGAAAACCAAACTCGGCACATGTTTACAACATCAAAAACTGCACTTTTTCATCAACTACACAACTTTGCCCCTGCCCCCCAAATGGGGTATTTTGGGGGCAGCCCCAAATTTTCAAATGTAAACCCCTATCGAGTGACCCCTCATTTTAAACGGTTTATCAAGAGAAATTGAATGGCACAAATCGGATGTCGATATCTCATCTCTAACCAAAATGGCAGCCATTTTAAAATTCGAGAAGGGTAAATTTACATTTGTTAAAATTAAATCGGAAAATAGCTTTTTGGAATTTATAATTTCTTGAATTATTTTAGAATTGAACCTAATAGCAGAAATGAACTAGTAGGTTCAATTCTAAAATAATTCCAGATATTCTCGATTCTAAAAAAGCTATTTTCTGATTTAATGTAAAGTCAATTTACCTTTCTCGAATTTTAAAATGGCTGCCATTTTGGTTAGAGATGAGATATCGACATCCGGTTTGTGCCATTCAATTTCTCTTGATAAACCGTTTAAAATGAGGGGTCACTCAATAGGGGTTTACATTTGAAAATTTGGGGCTGCCCCCAAAATACCCCATTTTGGGGGCAGGGGCAAAGTTGTGTAGTTGATGAAAAAGTGCAGTTATTGATGTTGTAAACATGTGCCGAGTTTGGTTTTTTTACTGCAACGTGTTAAAAAATTAATTGGGGGTGTCCATACTTATACTTGCTTGCCCATGTCAAATTTTGAAATGGCTGCCATTTTGGTTAGGGGTGAGATATCGACCTCCGGTTTGCGCCATTTAATTTCTCTTGATAAACCGTTTAAAATGAGGGGTCACTCAATAGGGGTTTACATTTGAAAATTTGGGGCTGCCCCCAAAATACCCCATTTTGGGGGCAGGGGCAAAGTTGTGTAGTTGATGAAAAAGTGCAGTTTTTGATGTTGTAAACATGTGCCGAGTTTGGTTTTCCTACTGCAACGCGTTAAAAAGTTAACTGGGGGTATCCAGACTTTTGCCTAACCCTGTATATGTGAAATATTAACTGGAGGAGGGTACCATATGGTGCTCTGAAAACTACTTATTTGATGCGGTTTTGGATTTTTTTTAATTTGGAATCCAACTGCGATGGTCTAAAGTTGTTTAACTTTAAACCATTATAGCATAATGTATGAATTCAAAATATTAGAAAATCCAAATGTGAATCAAATAGCCCAAGCAAGTCTTTAATTTAAATCCTATCTCACTTAAAGACATAAAATGGGACCAGGTGAAGCACTGCATGACTTTCCGAGAGGAGCCAGCCCTCTTAAAAAGCATTCTTACAAAATAGAGGTAAACACCTTAAATGATTAAACCTAAATAAATTATTCTATACCAATTGATACATTTCTCATCTTAAAGCATTGCCCCTCATTTGTTAGGTTAATTTGATAAATGGAATTGATGGTATGGTTTAATGATAAATGGAAAACAACAATCCCGCATGTGATGTAACATTTTAGGCTGATAATTGTAAAACCTTTAGTGCTAAATAACAAATAAAAATGTTTTGAAATTTTTTACTGTCATTTAGGTATTACTATAAACGCAGTCTTTATTTAATGGTGGGTTTGTAATTAAAGCCCTTTACTGCTTTTACTACGATAAGAGGCTTAGACTTAGAACTGTTTGTACAATTAACGATGCGGCCATCACAGTTCCGGCGCGGGCCGTTTAGTCCATACGGCGCGAGCCGTGATGTTCACGGCTGAGGCTGAGGAATGCACGACACCATGCCATCTGCCACCATGCCATCTGCGGTGCACGGTGAAAAGTCGTATTGTGTGAATGCAGCCTTAGTGAGTGGTTTTGAATAACGGTTATAACTGCAAATTAAAAAAAAAATCACATCATTTACTGGCAAAATAACACAAAAATGACATTATTTCATTGTAAATTAAGTATTTACAACAAACTGATCAGCCCTATCATTTACAGCTTGAGAATTACTTTATGGTATTCAAGGTCCTGCAAGGGCATGATGAGAAATGCAGCTTGGATGTCTTTTTTCTTCAACTTTGACACCTCATTTTGATTTTTCAAGACTGATGGTTTTACGCTGAACAACTTGAGTCCCAGGTCTTGTTTCGGTGACGTTTTAACGAATTTCCCTATAGGGAATATGCTCTTACAATAGTAGCCATGGTAAAACCTAAGCCCGGGACCAATTTACTTTTACATTTTGAGGTTCCCAGAAGCCAAATACACCATTCGTATATATATATATATATATATATATATATATATATATATATATATATATAATTAATATATACACATACAACTTAATTTAGACAATTATTTTCCATATGATTATTTTCTATATAAATATATCTGTGTGCCCATGGTACCTACTGATAACTTTTGAAGGGCACCTCCGATTTTGATAAA
The DNA here is from genome assembly GCA_030545055.2 of Neoaliturus tenellus. Taxonomy (NCBI): domain Eukaryota; kingdom Metazoa; phylum Arthropoda; class Insecta; order Hemiptera; family Cicadellidae; genus Neoaliturus; species Neoaliturus tenellus. The sequence continues at coordinate 351,216 of JAQYXR010000018.1, read as the reverse complement.
ATTAAGTATGAATTTGCAAGACCAGATCTATTTTCATGAGTTCGCAAACCAGCATTGTCAGATTATGGGAATGGGGTTTTATAGGGTTTCAAAGGGGTCAAAAATAAAATTTGACATTTTAGGACCTCAATTTTCAAAATTAATAAAATTTAGGTGAAACCATTTAAAAGAGCCTTTAAAAACACGCAATTTAGTATTTTGAATTTTTAACTTAACAGATTCCTGAAAAAAGCTAAAAATAGGTTTCCCATGTTAATTGTATGGGAAATAAATAAAATCCTGTTTGTCGCTTATTTATTGATAACTTGATAGAATTTGGTAGGGCCTATGTATATTCACTAGGTAGAGTTTAACTGATATTTACTTACAACACCTATGTGGCGGCAAACCTACATACTCACCCCCATGGGGGTTATGGGGAATATTAAAAAGTGCCAAATATTGATACAATTTGATTTTAACCTTACCCAACCATTAAATTTTCTAACAATTAACATATTTTAACAACATCAAATGGCAATATTTATTGTCTACATATTTATTCCTATGGTGTCTATGGAGAAAATACAAAATCTCAAATTCCTTTGGAAATTTGCTGAGTACGCAGGTCTGCTGCGACTGGGGTGTTATTTTAGGCTTAGGTTTCCTCTCTGATGCTGGCGTGGTTCGCTTTGAACAGTTGTATTAACGTAACAGCTGTCAGAAATAGACTATAAGGCTGCTTTCACACTGGCGACAAATGCGGCAGCTACAATTTTTGCTGTCGTTCAGGTGTCGTTGTTTACGCCACCAGCTGCATTTTGGATTATTGAAACAAGATTCTATGTTCGGTTGCGTAGGTAATGTAGTTGCTTTTCTTACCACCGTCGCGTTGTTATCGTTCATATGTTTTAGTAAAAATCATAAATGATTTTACATTGTAAATGATGAAATATCCAAAGAAAAACAAAATATTAAAATGGCTTTATATAATTTCTTATATAATGAAAAAATATTTTAAATAATCAATCAAAATAGACGGTTGCTAGTGTTTAATAATTATATGACAATACGCCATAATGTATTGATTTATATAAAACCGATTGCACTACCATTTCGAGGTTGTCTGCCGTTATGTTAATTATGTATATTTCACTACGATAATTTTGTGTCATATTCATAATAATATTGCTGACCTAAGTATATTCAAGATTTTAAATATCTGCATACTGGTGGTTTTAGTCCACAAATATTTATCATATTGACAGTAAACTATTTATAAAACTCTGCATGCGGGTCCAGAATAATTAATTGCAGAATTAAAAATAATGCTTCCTCTTTCATAGAATTTTTAAAAGTTGTTGGGTTGATCAGTAAATGAACATCCAGGTGAAGTTCATCTCCTTTGAGCTTTTCAACACCTTGTCATCTTCTGGGCTCTAAGGCAAGGCAACCGCAACTCATCTATCTGGACTGTGTCTAAATCTCCCATTCAAAATTGAAGGTATCTCTTGGGTTTGGAGCTTTTGAGATGCAAAGGACCTGTGTTTTCCTGTCATCTTGGGAGCGGACTTTATTCAGCACACTGTGTTGATTTTGGATTTAGGTAGAGGCCAGTGCTACTTCAGGTTTTCTCAGAAGGTATCTATCTATACCTTTATCTGACAGGATGGCTGGTGTCGCTGCTGCGGTCAAGTCTGATGCAGACAGCGAGACCACACCAGATCCGTTAGGGCATCTGACTCAGGTGAAGGCGGAAGCCATCAGAGAGCTCTGCAACCGTTTTCCTGACTTGCTGACGCCAAAGCTGGGGGTCACACAACTCTTAGAATATGAAATTCGTTTGAAGGTACACCTGCCCGGTAAGATCCCACCCTATAAACTGGCTCCACCCAAGATGGAAACCCTGCTTGATATCATCAATGACCTTCTCGAAAAAGGTGTGATCGAGCCTGCTCGCTCAAGCTACGCAAGTCTTTCCTTGTGCCGAAGCCGAATGTCAAGTATCGCATGATACTTGACTACAGAAAGCTGAATTTGAAAATTGAAATTGACTCTGTATGTACCTCTCCCCGATTTGCACTCCGCTTTCGATTGGTTCGGTAAGGCCACATATTTCTCAGTTTTTGATCTCAACCAGGTTTATAATCAGATCCCAGTTTGAAGACTGAGTCTCGACCACTGCTTCTGTGTTCTGTGAAATCTTTATCAGTTCACCAGAGTTCCAATGGGCCTAGCTGTGGGGGCTCAGACTCTCACCCGACTTCTGGTGTCAATTTTTCATGATGTCAAATTCAAATTTGTTTTCAACTACCTGGACGACCTTCTGGAGAGTGAGAGTGAGAGCTAAGAGTGAGAGTTTCGACGACCACCCAATTCATCTCGAGGAAATCATGAACAGATTGCTTAGGGCAGGCAGGCCTTACCGTCAACCACGACAAAGTCAGCTTTGCCCAAGCTGAGATTTCGTTTTTGGGTCATCTGGTGTCTTCTAAGGGCGTCTCTAATGATCCAGCTAGGATCCAGGCAATCAGGGAGTTTCCTCCTCCTAAAGATGCCATGGGTATGGCCCGGTTTGTGGGCATGGTGGGTTTTTACCTGCACTTCATCCCCAACATCGCTGAGTTGGTGGCCCCTCTCATCGCTCTCATGAAGATGGGTGCCAAGTTTGTTTGGGGTGAAGCTGAGCAGACGTTCTTCGAGCTCCTCAAGGATACCGTCTTGTAAATTGATCAAGTTGAAAGGCAAACATGGTTATCTTTTTTATTAAAAAATTTACTATCGGATCACATAACAGTTGGGATGAGGAGCTCTACCTTTGCCTATTCCATTAAATCATAATTATTACAAACGCCAAATTAATTGACAAGTATATGCTTTATTTATGATAATATTAAAACTCATATTTGTATGTAATATTCACAATATTGATCTTTTTGTGAAATGCCAACCACTGATTATCAACTTTATGCATACATTAATATTTAACTATCATATACATGTATAGTAATATTTTTAGTTCATAAATTCGTCAGAATTAATTGACTACTTATAATTTAGGCAAACTTCATTTAAAGATTCATGATTTAACCATTACTGATACTGTTTTTAAGAACAGGTGATACGAAAAGTATTTAACTGATTATAACGCCATCTAATGAATATATTTAAAAACAACTTGATTATTTAAATTAACACCAGTTGTGCTGCATGTCAAAAATGCCACCTGGCTGTAAGTGGTACGCCACTTGCGACAATAATCGCCAATGTGAACGTACCCATTTGATTCAATGTTTTTTCAAAACGCGCGACCACCTACTGCCAGCGTCAGCTGTAGTTGTCGCCAGTGTGAAAGCAGCCTAAGCTGTAACAGCTGATGCAGCTGCAGTTAGAACCTTGTCACAATAAGTATAAAGTTGAATTGAACATAGTTAAAACTTTGTCAAATTAATAAATAGTTCATTATACAAGATATTAATGTAAAAGTGCTATATTTTGATAAAGCAGGTTTTGTCAGACTTATCACTGTGAATAACTCAATTTCAACAAAAATGCTAGTTAGAACCTTGTCAAACCAAGGGCTTGAATGGGTATGTTTATGAAGGTATCGGGACTAAGCCCTGAGGGCTATACAAAATCTAATGGCTTATAAATCTTCTCCATGAAATTTTCCATTTATGTACCATGTTTCGTGGAAAACGGTCCAGTGGTTTTCGAGCCCATCGATTACAAATACACAAGTATACATATATATAGATATATATCATCACAACTGTTATGTGATCCAATTATATATATATATATATATATATATATATATATATATATATATATATATATATATATATATATATATATATATATATATATATATATATATATATATATATATATAAGTAATATAGAATAAAACCAGAGTACCCTATTTTTCATTTTTTATTCATAATTATCTACTGATACGTATTTCGGCTCTTAGGCCATGGTCACAGTACCAGATACTGGTACTGTGACCATGGCCTAAGAGCCGAAATACGTATCAGTAGATAATTATGAATAAAAAATGAAAAATAGGGTACTCTGGTTTTATTCTATATTACTTATTATAATAGTAGCCCTGATAAGTGAACTGAATTTTACAAAATATATATATATATATATTGAAAACTAAATATATTGTGATATATATGTATGTATATACTTGATTGTAAAATTGTCAAAGGACTTTATATAATTAAAAATCACTAAAAGATAGAATAAGTTAAATGAAAAGTTTTTGATAATTTTCGTTCATAATACAAAACGTTATTAAGCACAGAAGAGCATAGAATGAATTGAATTGTAAATAAACAAATTTTAACATCTGATTTTGGGCTATTTTTTTTTTTTTTTTTATTTAAACAGGCAATTAGAAATGAAATAAATAAATCAAATGTGTTGAGTACTAATAATTAAGATTTTGATCATCTCAGATTTAACCTGAAGGGAGCCTTGGTCTTTTAAACCAACTGGTGTGCCAATTCAGAATTTCGTAATGCCAGTTAATTACTTTTTGGGTTTTGATGTGGTTTAATTTTACCAATTATTTTACTTGAAATTTTGGTTGTGTTTAACAGCGTAATTATGAATTGGTTTCCTAATATCTTTATGAACCACATCAAAATGATGGAGTCATACGTACTCGTAGAGAGGTCGATGTCTGGCCAATGTAGTCTTTAGAACAGTGTTACAAGATAGTTTACCAACTATCTACCATCACACTATTCGTTTCACAGGTTGATGTACCAACTATAGGGTAAACTCTGTTTGTCACACTACTTTTGAAATCAGTGGACATACTCATAATTTTTCAAATGCCACAACGTGGTTTGTGGCATAGTTCATTGCCGTGATTATTTTCCAAATAATTTTGTTTCTGGGAATTTAGAATTTGGGGTTTCTCCAACATATTCTTTATATTTTGTGGCCTCTTAAAAACGACACAAGGTGGCCTGGAAAATAAATTTTCAGTTGTGGGGTAGGTGTCATTTAGTTATTATATTACTGCTTTAAATATTGGCTATTTATTGGTTAAAGTTTAATAGTTTTGTAATTGTTTTGTTTATTTTTGACTGATATCATGTAAATTATTAAACATTTGATAACCTCTGTGTGAGGAATATTTTGTTTTATCCATTCTCTGTTTTTGTTTCTTTATATACATAGTCGAGAAACAATAAATGCCCATTAAATCAATAAAATTATTAAAAACCTTTTTCTTCAAAAATTACAAAAAAAAAGTATAACGGAAAATTTTTCACTTACCTCCGAGATAATGTTATTTCAATCCATTTTAAAAAGCTGTAGTACTCTGTGACATTGTCTATAAAATTTTGAAAGAGATTAAGTTTGTGGACCCAAGTGGTTTGGAAACTGTGCTATGTGTTGAAGATTGTGAAGTCTATGGCTCATCATCAGAAGGGTTTAGTAGAGTGGGGGGTGGGGCGGGAGAAGGCCACTCTTCTGCCGAGACCAGTTCTGGGAAGAATGCTTTTTTTGATATCAGCTTCCTGTTGAAATATGATTGACCTAATAAAAAAAATATGTAAATAAAAAATACTGTTCATTTTTAATAAAGACTACATAATATATAGTTGTGGCAAAAAATAAATAAAGAAATAAAGAAATAAAAAAATAGCCTGCTAAACAAAATAATAGGGCCAGTAATGATGTACTGTATTGCAATGTTACAACCCTTAAAATGAGGTGTTTTTAGTAAAGAGTATTAAAATAAATGTATTAAGTCCATTTGTAATGGCTACCACTCTCATCCACTCTTTCCCCCACACCCCTCATATGGGTGTACCTGGCCATGGGCACAGGTTCAGCAAAATGGATTCCTATATTTTTATGACCCCAACCGTTAATGATTGGGTACAGAGTCCGTTTTCCATTTGAAAAACAAAGCCAAATTTTTTTAGGAAAATTATTCCATGAGATGTTTTAAAACATTTTTAATATAAACCCTTGCTGTCTGGGATATTAGCTTATAATATTAAATTAAAAAATAATAAATTTGTGTAGTTAAAAAATTTTTGTTTTGCAGCAAAATCAGAAGATGGTCAGATCTTAAGAAAAGAATTGAGGAGTCATATGCAGTACATGAGAGTTTGTTCAATTTCTCTTGAAGATTTTTGTAGTGAGGTAATACCTACAGCGGTGCTCTCTTATGATGAAGTCAGACTGGTCTGTCAGTCTCGCAAGAATAAAGAGATGCTGCCACAGTTGACCACGGTTTGTAATGTAATTGAAGAGAGATCCAGTCCAAAGTCTAATTTGATGACACAAACTTTATGTTCCTCAGATTATGGAAATCAATCTCAAACTTCAACGAATTTGACAACTTTAGATCTTGCCCTTGAGTTGTGCTATCTGGAGTTTAATCCTCAAAACCAATCACAACATGTGATAAACTGTACTATAACTGTCACAAATGGTTCAGACCCACTGACTGTGGTTAGATTTAATGAAGTAGTAACTCCATATTCCAACTTCACAGTCCCTCTCACTGTTGGCGGGAAGAACTTGAAGTTAAAACCCAACTGTTCATACAAATTAAGAGTAGTGTTTTCTTGTTGTTCACATAATGCGTACTACAACTACAGTGGTCAAAGCCGAATATGTGGCAGACACATGAAAATTGACTTAGACCAAATTGGAGGTTACTGTATGTCACATATTAAGACGATTGCATACAAAACCATTTCACGAAAAAAGAAAAACAATTAAATGGACCCTTCCGACATAAATTGAACCAGTATTATCAAGGTGGTTCGAAATTTGAGGACATAAAGAGAACTGGACTTTTAAAGAACTGTCCTCCTTCAAAAACCCAATATAACATAATGTTTGAATAGTTTGTGTACTTTAAATTATTTTTTCCTGTTGACCATTTTTAAATGTACTTTTAACAAATTGATTTTTACTCTTTAATTTAAACGTAGTAAAAGATTATATGCAGATTTTTTTCAGATATTATGCATGGCATTTTAATTTTTTTAGACCTAATAGGAAGCAAATGATTAAGGTTACTATGCCCCTTATATCTTTGTTTTATTCCCAGATTTAATAATCCTCCCTTAATAACCCCATTGTACCTTTGGGGAAATGGCTGTGTATTTCTTAACCTAAAAGAGTCAGCATCGTAAGCTTTGGTTCAAAAAGGTCACAAATTCAATCTATGGGATACCTATGAGTTTTTACTGCTTTCTCTGAAATTATTTACTGGTTGGTGGCTTTTAGGGTCATAAGTCTCTTTGGTAAAAGCATTGTCCAAGAGCCTTGCAATCCATGCGGCCGCATGGGGCACCGGCATGGGAGGGGCACCACGCCTTAACCGCATTTTACCAAATTTGGAAGTACTATAGGTTTTTTTGCCGGTGTCACGGGTGGGACAAAAACAAACTGTTTTCTAGTTCGAAAAAGTTGTCATTTATTAAACACCAATATAAAATATGAAACTAATAGGCTATAGTCTATGACATGTCCTTGGTAATTAAACCAGGCGCCCTGCCTCTCTAGGGGCATCAGTGCCTCTATGGCAGGTGTTGATAGGCTCCGAGCTTCCATATGCATGGGACTCTGGGGAGCTTCTGGGTATATGTTTGTGAAACCACATAAAATAGTAAAAAAATACCGACTGATTGTTATAATATTTACTGTCAACAATGTTCCTACTGCAAAAAAGTGGATACTGCTGTGACAGCAATGGAATCTCATGTCACCAATTTATTTTTTAACTGACAAATAACGCTACCGAATCCGGGTGAACGGTTTTAAGTTAATTACTGATGATTTTGTCTCACATGCGAAGTTTTTAGGAATTTATAATGATGACAAGTTAAACTGGCATCCAATTTTTGAGCATATATCTTGTAAACTTTAATGAGTTATCTAAGTACCATCTTTTAAAATAACTGACAATGTGCGTCCCAAGTCAATATCTAAAAACAGCTTACTTCGCCAACTTTCAGTCTACTTTTAGATATTCATTTTTCATTTATAAATATACATTTTTTCATTTAAAAAAAATCAGGAGCTGGTTACACTTACTAGGGATATGCACAGTTAACAACACACAATAGGAATAAAGCAGCAATTGAGTGCAATCAAAGCCATACTAGATTACTCAGACCTAACTGCCAAATGGCTATGATGTCATTTTGGTACTTATACATGACGTAGTAAGTTTGGACATCTGATCTCAGATCTTCAGCTTTAAACACCGTCCACGCGGGCAGCGATTCTAGTATGGCTTTGGTACAATAGGCTAAGCAAATGACTGTCTAGCCATTTAATACTATCCCTGGAAGTATATAATCTATCTATTCTATATGCACAGGGTGACCCTGAACTCTCTACCGACCTCTTTAGGTATTATTCTAGACCTAAAGACAAGTCAAAGTATCATAATAAAAATTTCCAAAGCTCCATAATTAACTATACAGCTGCAATTTTCTATTTTTTAAATTATCATTATTAGCTGTTACCACCCGCTCATCTTGGGTGTAAGTCGCTGCCACCACTGCTCTCTTGATCGGGGAGCAGACCCGAATATTCGTAAAGGGATCGGAAATTACATTACGCTGAATAGACTTTAAAAGATTTGTAATTAATGAATTGATGAATTTACGTGAACATAATAATAATAATAATAATAATAATAAACAATGAAGAGATGATAGTTTTGAACAAGTGATTTACATGAGGTCCTATGATTGAATGCCGCTACATCTTCTATTGCCCAGTCCCCCCACTTGTCTTGCAATCAGGTCGCTTCCGATTGGTCGCTCGGCCGAAGCGACGTGATAGCTGACCATGCTAAACGATGTATGCCGAACAGAGCCGAGCTCCGCGGGTAAACTTTAAAGACCAAAAACTACTATTTAATAAATATGGAAAATAAAAAATATTCTAAGTTATAATTATTATTCGTCACGACAAATGAGAGACCGTACTGTAACATAGCTAGAAAAAATGCACGTTTTGCTTTCCAAAAACTTATAAAAATCATTGGATTACTTTAAAAAGATTCAGGTTGTTATACAAATTTGTATGACAACAAATATTTTAAATTTGGATGAGGATGGTTTTGGAACAAAACTAGTTATATAGCCGGTTTTGAAACAACCATAGCTGGATGAGAATTCTTTTGGAACATCTTGAGGGTTATAAATGAAACAGGCTTGGTTTACACATTATAATATATTAACAGAGAAAAAACATTAACTTAATTGCTGTATAATTTTACTAGTCTACTTGTTGCTCAAAATCGAGCAATTTATTTTGGTACAATACAAAAGTAACATTTAGTTCTAAAAACAAGATATCCGACCAATCCAATATTGTGAATATCAGTAATCACAAAAACGTATTTACAGCTGTACATTAACAGATATTTAAAGTGTTCAACCCAAACCCAATGTTATTCTACTAGGAAAATTTCAAATTTAATTTGTGTTTAGCGCGATATTTTATGTCCGATTTTCATAAACTTTTTGCGGAAACAATTACAGACAAATTCAACGACACCAATAACTTGAATATGGACTGAGAATTGTAGGAGTTCTCAAAAAAAAAAAACCTTATAGTACTAATTAAGTATAGATGTGGTAGTAAATTATTTTTCAAGTTTACCCAGTTTTTAAAGTTATTTTTTTTATTTTTATTTTTTTTTAAGATTAATCCAACGAGGTTAAATAGATATATAGAGTGCTACACAGATAGGGACAATTTTCCACTGTTGATTTGCACCACTGCACCATTTGCACCACTGCAGATTTCCCTAGTGAAAATATCAGCAAAGTTCAGCTGACATTAAGTGGTATTTCGTCCATCTGATCTCAGAAAATTACAGCTGACCTTCACTTGTCTACAGATCAACTGGTACTAGAGATCGCCTCCTGATCGAAATTCGATCAAAATTTCAGTTGATCTGGACCCAAGAAGCTTAAAAATTTTTTAGAACTAAAACATCTGTTCTTCCTAATTTTTTAGCTGTTGTTTTTACAACAGCTGTCTAATGATTCATTCAATTCTCCTTTCTCTATAAGATTAACATTGGAACTTTGAAAGCCTGTGGGGCGTAGCCCTGGAGTCTGATGTGAATTAGAATGTGATTCTGCTCATCTACAGGACTATACCTTTCTAACGGTATGGGCGGATTTATTCTACGATGAATATGAGCTGAGAAAAAAGGAGGAAATGAAACATGCTTGCGTATTAATATATAGATTGGGTGGTATTTCACCCACCCAAAAACAAATGGCCCTCACTGGTATCAACTGGTATTTCGCCACCCCCCCCCCCCCCTCCTACTGTAAATGACCAATAGAGATTAAAAAATCAAATATCAATAAAAATTAAAAACGTTAGTTGTCTTATCATAATACACAAAAAACATCAGATGAAAGTGACAACGTAGTATAAAAACATCACTTTTACCTGTACAATTAATATTTACTCTTCTAGTAATCATTGGTAGCTAAATAGATTATTTTAACCCACAATCTTACACTGCAGAGTTTATTTTTCAATCCCATAAAAATGTATGATAAAAAAACAAATTACAAAAAAAAAAAAAAGCCTAGGCGGCTTAGAAATTATCAAAATATTTTTCTTTGAAGATTTTAAATAAAATAATAAAACATTTCGTAAATAATATTTACACTTATTCCATTATTATTTTTTCATCAGTCCAATTTCTAAGTCAGCTACAGAGTCTGTACTAAAAATATATAACAATTGGTTTCTGCTTCTAATAGCTGGATTCCAGCTGATTCTCCGTTTTCCATTGTTTCCGTGAACAACCTGCAACAAAGAAACTACGATCAGACAGTGTGAACAGTAGGCCTAATGTTGCTTATTTATACATTACATCGCTAGGGCTGTACAGGGTCAAGTTTACACCGAGGTGCTAGCTGAGGCTGGGTAAAAAATAATGGGTAAAAAATAAAGGCTTGATCTGGTAGCCTCAGAAAAAAGTGTACATAGGCATACAGACAGACAAATGGCTTGACACAATTTCCTTCTTCCTTGGAAACAACTGAATGGCTCCCTCCAGTAACGTATGCGACACATTTAAAAAAATTGAGATTTCAACGCAGTAATGTTGGAACTGCCCTTCTGCATCAAGGTTGGGAATTATATTGTTGATATCTCAAAAGTTGCCAGCCCTGGGACCAGTGGAAAACCATGAGTTTTTGGTCTCGCTGTGCAGTAATGTTGTAAGCACCCAGATGTGTCTACATCACTGAGAGTTAATTTAGCGTGATAAGATGTAAATTATGTAAATCGGCTTAACCGGTAAAAAAAAAGGACTATAAACATTACAAACTGGACCAAAAATGTTCCTAAAACCAACAGGAATGCTGGAGAACCGTATAAATTAAATGAAAAAAAAAAACAGTGCCAGGAAAACAGACATCACATGAAGTACGTGCAGTAATGTTATAACTGCCAATAAATATTTAAAAATATTAAAATTTGATGATTTATGTATTACTTTTGATTTTTTGTTAATATTGTAGGCTGTACAATATAACTTAATGTTTGTATAAAAACTGAGTTTTTAATGTCCAATAATATAGCAACTGCCATCTTACAACATTACTGCATTTTTAAAATCACGTTTTTTGTTATTACAATTTCTATTGTTATGTTATTCCTCATGATGACAATTTTTACTGTTATAAACATGTATAAACAAAAAACAAAAACATGAAAATTATTTTGGTTTGTTATAGGTTTTTTTTTAGTTTTTGTTAAATTTGGATTTTGTTTCTTACAATTTAATTGCAGGGATTCATTCAACTGTGATGATGCACTTAGGGAAAGTGGAGGTTTAACTATAGTATTAATCATCCCTCATGATTTACGGTATGTGTCGGTAGTGTTCATTTCATACTAGACCTGATCGAAAAACCTGTCTGATTTAAAAAACTTTTGTTCAACTTACTAATATATAAGGTACAATTTCGATCCAACTATTGAAACATACAAAAATTATGTTTACTTAATAGTTAATGTTTAATTGAATAGAACATAAATGGTGACCTTCTTTCACAAGTTTTAACCAGTTTATTAATAGACTTTAGTTTTTACTTTACCAAATTCTTGTAAATTAAACTCAGGTTAAGCAAAGAAGTTAACTAAATAGTCCTCACTCTGCCCAAAAAAATTAAGAGTTTGTTTTTTGACATATTTAAATTTTAGTTGTTATGAGGGCTTTCAGCAACTATACATTTAAACGACATGATAATAATTATAAATCAATTAAGTAAAAAGTCTACAAACTATTAGGCTAGATTTACTTACGCCTTGATTTTGAAGCTTGCAGGGTTTTGAAGGTTGTATAACTAGGCTACTTCCGAATAATCCAAGCAAGGCTTATTCTCTTTTGTTTATGTCAGAGGTTTCTTCCTGGAACTGAAACAAAAAACTTTGTAACTCTTTACACAGTTAGAATTTTACTAGGACTGTGAAATATGTTTCACAATCAAAGGCTGTATTTAAGTTTCTTCAAATTCATTCTATCGCTCTTCTGGGCTTGATAACATTTTGTACCGTATTAGCCTATAAACAAAAATTAGCAAAAACTTTTTAATTATCTTTATTTTGCCTTTTTGTAATTTTTAATTATACTATATATATATATATATATATATATATATATATATATATATATATATATACTTAAAAATTAATAAGATAGAAAAATGAATGAGAAAGTTTTTGCTAATTTTCGTTTTTAATACGAACGTTTTCAAGCACAGAAGGTAGAAAGAATGAATTTGAATAATAAACAAACAAACAACAAATAAATAAATAAACAAACATTAACATATGATTTTGGGCTATGCACAATTGATTTGTTTTTACTAAAATTTTTAACAGGCAATTAGAAATGAAATAAATCAGATGTGTTGAATCCCAATTATTTATTAATTATCTCAGATTTAACCCGGAGGGAGCCTTGGTCTTTAAAACCAACTGGTGTGCCAATTCAGAATTTCGTAATACCAGTTGGTTACATTTTGCGTTTTGATGTGGTTTAATTTTATTGACTGCTTTAAGCTCAAAGCAGTCTTCAAAATTTTGGTTGTGGTGAGCAGCGTGGTTATAAATTGATTTTCTGATATCTTTATGAACCACATCAAAACGATGGCCAGTCATACGTACTCAAAGAGAGTTTGATGTCTGACCAATGTAATCTGAGGGACAGTGTTTACAAGATAGTTGGTAGATCACATTGTTAGTTTCACAAGTTGATCTACCAACTATAGGGTAAACTCTGTTTGTCGCATTACTTTTGAAGTCAGTGGACGTAATCATAATTTTGCAAATGCCACAACGTGGTTTGTGGCATGGTTCACATCCGTGATTATTTTCCGAATCATTTTGTGGCCGGGAATTTAGAATTTTGGATCTCACTAACATATTCTTTAAATTTGTGGCCTCTTAAAAACGACACGAGGTGGCCTGGAAAATAAATTTTCGGTTGATGGGGAGGATTTAGAATACTCGAATACTGTATTGAATGCTGCTTCATTCATATTCATTCATTCATTTTTCTATCTTATTAATTTTTAAGTATACAAAGTCGTTTGGCAAGTTTATAATCAAATATATATATATATATTGCTATATATATATATATATATATATATATATATATATATATATATATTATATATATATATATATATATATATATTATATAGCCTATATAATTATGTTTAAGTTTTGATGTTTCTTTAAAATGGTTTAGTTGTTAGTTTTTTTTTACAATTTTTATATTTTATACACCTGATGACCCGTAATGCAAAATATAGTGTTATTATGAAATTTTAAGATATTTCTTGAAATGTAGCTATATATAATATATAGCTGTACTATAATATATATATATAGTAGATTTTAGTTCACAAATTAGGGCTACAATTAAATATGTAATTATTAAAAAACAACCTGTGTACCCTTTAAACATTTTATTTCTAACACGACACGTGTTTCGACACTTAGCATATTCCATATAAAAATAATATCTCATACTGGCATAGATATGTTGATGACACCATATGCCTCTTTAAAGAAAATAATGAAAGTCGTGTGAAAAATTCTTGAGATATTTAAATAGAATTTTAAATAAAATAAAATTTACTATGGAGTCACAAAAAGAATCAATAAATTTCCTAGAATTGACAATTTCTAAAGAGTTATCACGCCATTCCTTCAAGATATTCCGAAAAGAAACACAAATAGATCTTGTCATACCGGTCACATCAAATCATCCTTGGCAACATAAAATGTCCAGCTTCAACTCGATGGTGCAAAGACTGTTAAAAGTTCCAATGAAACAAGTTGACTATAATAAGGAAAAAGAATCATTAGAAGCATTGCGATAAGAAACGGTTACAAATCAAATCTAGTAGACAAAATAATTCACAAGATGAGAAATAAGAAGAATCATTCGTTCAGTTCATTTGTGTTCCTTACAACTCCATTTTGAATAAATCAATAAGAAAAACATTTGAAGGATCGCCTTACAAAATGAGCTATCGAACCAGAAACAATAGTTTTGGAGTAATTTAAAATCTTTCCTACCACAAACCGGAACAAACAAACAAGAAATAAATATGAAAGATCCGGATCCGGTATCTATAAAATGAAATGCAAAGAATGTCCTGCATATTATACAGGACAAATTGGTAGAAGTTTCGGAATTCGATATAAGGAACACATAAAAGCGATTAAAAGTAACAATCAAACGTCACAAAAATCCATGTTCGCTGAACATATCTTGAAAAAAACCATAGTTATGACATTTTAGAAAATCATGGAAATACTTAACGTAGAAAACAAAGGAGAAAAAATGGATGTGAAAGAAGAAATTCAAATCTATTTGCATGCAAAACAAGACGATAAAAACATGCTAAAAAATGTCATGCAAACTCAAAAAACTAATTCAATCAATGAAAAAATAAGACAAACTAGAGATCGCCTCTTGATTAAAATTCGATCAAAATTTCAGTTGATCTGGACCCAAGAAGCTTAAAAACATTTTAGAACTAAAACATCTGTTCTTCCTAATTTTTAGCATTTGTTTTGCAACAGCTGTCTTATGATTCATGCAATTTTCCTTTCTCCATAAGATTAACATTGGAACTTTGAAAGCCTGTAGGGCGTAGCCTGGAGTCCGATGTGAATTATAATGTGATTCTGCTCATCTACACTACTATACCTTTCCGCAGATTTATCCTACGATGCACACGAGCTGAGAAAAAAGGAGGAAATGAAACATGCTTGTGTATTAATATATAGATTAGATCAAAGGTTAAGAATTTTACATCTAAACCTCAAGAGCTGAAGAAACAATACATTAGATTTATCATATGTTTAATTCTTATCCTTTGTTTGTTAAGTAAAAAATAATTTAAGGTTATATTACTTGTACACTGTGAAAATGACCTAAGTGTCGAACACGTGTCGTGTAAGAAATAAAATGTTTAACACGTTCCTTGCGCGGGGCGAGAATTTACGCCCCGTGCGGCTGGCACCACGTGTGCAGGGCGGGAATTGTCGCCCCTCTCCCATGCCAACAACCTTGCTTCAGTGTGAGCCAGCGTCGTTCGGAGAACGTTGTGACCGATTCCCGCGTTTTGTGCTTGGTTTACTCTAACTTTTGGTGTGCTTCGCTTCCGGTTCGGCCATTCCGTTATTTCTCAGTGCATTGTTTACGTAACCACTGTGTTGTACGGAGTGTTGACGTAGTTTGTGTGGAATATGGAGCTACTCAATAAGAGTGAATTGATTGAAAACTGTTTTCTGAGAATGAGGATTCAGAACCAAGGTCTGGGAGTATGACTGTGGGCGTGTGGGGTTGAAAAGTAGATAGGGATTGGACAAGGACAAGGGGATAAGGACGTGAATTCTCGCCCCGGACGTGACGTCAACAATTTTAGACAAATCGACACTGAGACATCTAGATTTAACATTTTGGACATCCTGACATCATTTTTTAGTATTATTGTGTGACTGTGGGCGTGTGGGGCTGAAAAGTAGTTAGGGATTGGACAAGGACCGGCACCAGGGACCTAAGGACGTGAATTCCCGCCCCGGACGTGACGTCACCAATTTCAGCCAAAATCAACACTGAGACATCTAGATTTAACATTTTCGACATCCTGACATCATTTTTGAATAAGTAATCACATTATAATTTTTTAGCACTTTAGGGTCGTGATACTCATAATTTTTAGGCAATGAACGTGTTAAAGGGTACACAGGTTGTTTTTTAATAATTTCATATAAACAGGGTGTTCGGAAAAAACGTTTCAGGAACTCAGGAGGTTATTGCCCACATCAAATAAGCAAAAAAGTTCCTGTAAACAAATGTCCCTCAAATGCCTCGTTAACCTGCTAGCCGCCATTTTGTTTTTTACACTAAAATAATTTTTATTTCCGTAATGGATCATTGTATATTTGGCATGCACCTTCATCATAGCAATACCATTTTCAAGAAGAAGGTTATTTTTTCCAATGTGTATTTTCAAAATGGCGGCCATTTTAAAACTAAAATATCTCAAAACCGGTAAATTTTATAAAAATTTTACTAGACACAAAAAGTTGACAAATTTAATTATCTTACCAATGGTACCAAGTTTGTAAAGGATCTGACAACAAATAACGGAGTTATTGAGATTTTTTCAATTAAAATTTCCTTAATTTGCATTAATTACAGTGCAAAATTAATGTTTTTATGCAGAAAAATCTCAATAACTCCGTTATTTGTTGTCAGATCCTTACAAACTTGGTACCACTGGTTAGATAATTAAATTCGTCAACTTTTTTGTTCCTAAGAAAATTTTCATAAAATTTACCGGTTTTGAGATATTTTAGTATAAAATTTTAAAATGGCCGCCATTTAAAAAATACACATTGGAAAAATATAAATTTTTTCTTGGAAATGGGTATTGTTATGATGAAGGTGCATGCCAAATATTAATTTAATACAATAATTCATTACGGAAATAAAAATTATTTACTGTAAAAAACAAAATGGCGGCTAGCGGGTTAACGAGGCATTTTTAGGACATATGTTTGCGGAACTTTTTTGATTATTTTTATGTGGGCAATAACCTCCTGAATTCCTGAAACGTTTTTCTGAACACCCTGTATATATGTATATCATAAGTGTAAATCAAACGGATGGCGTTTTGGTTTCTGGGAACCACAAAACAAAATATACCCCGTCGCAGCAGACCTGCGTACTCAGCGAATTTCCAAATTAGTAATATTAATTTGTTTTTACCTGATGAAGCTGTAAACAAAATTTCATTACGTGCTCATAAATAGGGAAATAAATGTTTATTCTCCTTATGATACATGGTGATGCTTATAATAGATATAGGGAAAGAGTATGCAGGTATGCTGCCATTGGGAACACTAAGAGTAGGTTTTTTAGCATAAAAAATTTATTTCGAAAATATGAAGCCATACACTAAGATTCATCAATATCTATCTATAAGTAAGAGAGTTTGCCTATTCTCCATATGATTAACATGGGAAAAGAGTATGCAGGTTTGCTGCCATGATAAGCACAAAAACCAAGATTTTATTACCATAAATGGATGAATCTCAACCAAATGAAACTGAATACCAAGTTTCATCCAAAAATATTGGTTAATAAGTGAAATATTAACGTATCCTTACTCTCCATAAGATTAACATTGGAGCCCCAAAATACAATGTACTGTCTTTAGACTTTTTAACATCTCTGTAACCAAAGGAGATAGAGCAAAGCTTCAAAATACTAAATTGTGTGTTTTTTAGCTAAATCCAATGATCAAAATAAAATTTAAAATTTTTATAAATTAAATATGAAAAATGCAAAAACCCCTTTTTTGGGTATAAAACCCCCCAAAACTACCCCTTCCGGTAGGTCGATATGTATGGTTTACGAATTCATCTGAATAAATCTAGGATTACACATCTCAACCAAATTTGGTGTTGATCGGACCCATTTTAGCGAATTTCCCATAGGAATAAGCTATTACCGTAGGTCTCATGGTAAGACTAAGCCCGGAACCATTTTACTTTTTCGTTTTTAGGTGCCCAGAGACCAAAAATAATAGTCATTAAAAATTTTATATATGTATATATATGTATATATATATATATATGTATATATGTATGTGTCCCTAGACACGATAACTTTCGTAAAAATGGTCCAATCGACACCAAATTTGGTAGAGATGTGTAATCCTACGTTTATTTGGATGAGTTCGAAAACCAGACATATCGACCTACCGGAAGGGGTAGTTTTGAGGGGTTTTGTACCCAAAAATGGGTTTTTTTGCATTTTTCATATGTAAATTTTAAATATTTTAAATTTTTATTTCGACCATTGGATTTAGCTCAAAAAAACACACAATTTAGTATTTTGAAGCTTTGCTCTATCTCCATTGGTTACCGAGATATTACAAAGTCTAAAGACAGTACATTGTCTTTTAGGGCTCCAATGTTAATCTTATGGAGAATAAGGATGTGTTAATATTTCACTTATTAACCAATATTTTTGGATGAAACTTGGTATTTAGCTTCATTTGGTTGAGATTCATCCATTTAAGGTAAAAATCTTGGTTTTGTACTTATCATGGCAGCAAACCTGCATACTCATTTCCCATGTTAATCATATGGAGAATAGGCAAACTCTTTTATTTATGGACAGATATTGATGAAACTTACTGTTACTATATGTCTTTATATGGTCGAAATAAATTTTTTCTATGCTAAAAACCTACTTTTAGTGTCCCCCATGGCAGCATACCTGCATACTCTTTCCCCATATTTATCTTAAGGAGAATAGACATTTAAATCCCTATTTATGGGCACGTGATGAAATTTTGTTTACAAGTTTAGCTGGTCAAAATTAATATTAATAATTTGGAAATTCGCTGAGTACGCAGGTCTGCTGCGACGGGGGGTATTTACGAGAGTTATCGTGTCTAGGGACACACACACACACACACACACATATATATATATATATATATATATATATATATGTTTAATTTTGGGATTAAGCTGGTATTTAGTGTGTCCTGTGCAGACCATGCTGGTCGTTTTGAAATTGATGGTCCAATTTAGAGTTTGTAGGTCCCCCTCAGAAGAAACTGGTCCAGTACCAGCATGATGTGGCATAGTTCATAAAAACGGGGTTGTATATAAAACATGGTTCGGACCAACAATATGAGTATATTTATGAATATATGCGAGTGTAAATGTAGAACTAGCTGGTCACAGTGAAGATAGTTGCATGGAAAAGAGGGGAAGCATGCTGCCATGATGGACGACTCCCCCACCGCTCCACTGTTATATAATTATTGTAAATCATGGAAATTGCTGTTCCGCACAATTTCTAAAGTTTTAAGGGACAAAAAAGTTTTAAGGGACAAATATCGTTTCCATTTCATTACACACAAGTTTCATTCATATTAATACAGCCAAAATACGCATATTTTGACCAATATTTTATGAGTTTAATAGGTTTACCGTACTTAGTAAAGTAGTGCAAAAGTGGGGCTGCTGGGACGTGACGTCATTACTGTGCTGTCATGATGACGTCATCGCAGATGACGTCATTGATTGCGTCATCCATGACGTCATCAATTGCGTCATCGATGACGTCATCAATGCGTCATCCATGACGTCATCTATTGCATCACCAATGACGTCACCGAGTTAAACTTGGCGCTTTTGCTGTTTTTCATCGCAAATTCGCTCCAAGTCGTCAAGGTCACGGGGACTTTGACTAAAACTCGGAGCGTAGTGCGAAAAACAGCAAAAGTGCCAAAGAATTTTAAGTTTCAGCGTGACGTTGACCTTAATGACGTCGGTGACGTCATAATGATGATGTAAGGGGGTGATGACGTCATCGCCATGTCATTTCTGTGACGTAATGGGTGTGACGTCATAGAAGTGACGTCAACGATGATGCACTCGAAGACGTCAAAGATGAAAAAGTGGGGCTGATGGGACGTTACGTCGTCACTGAGGGATGTGATGACGTAATTGATGATGTAATCGGTGACGTCATTGGTGATGCAATAGATGACGTCATGGATGACGCAATCGATGACGTCATCGGCGATGACGTCATCATGACACAGCACATTCCTCAGTGATGACGTCACGTCCCAGCAGCCCCACCTTTTGCACTACTCAGTAACTAACCTTAACAACCAAGTTTTGTACAATATATTCAAGCGAAAAAAAAAACTTAGCCCTACTTTTATTTACATAAAATTTTAATTCCAATTTTTTATTTGAATTGGTAATTATGACACGTATAATTTAAGTATAACTATATAAATTATACATTTCCTAATAATCTTTATTAAAGGTATTATTTATTTGCTATCGAAAAATTTATAATTTATTCAAATTGTAGTTTTATATGTAAACCTCCAGTCTTGAATTGTTTTTTGCTATAACAACTGGACGCCAACCGCATCAAGATATAGTTTTTATATCAAAATAATACAAGGACAGCAAAAGTCTGGATTAAAGTTAATAATTCCTATATTTCCAACCATAAAATGAAAGTTTGCTCTTTCCTCTGTGGTATTATTACTCACATCATGACTACACTTTAAACTGAATATTTTATTCAGTAGAATACGGTGCCAGAGATCAGATTTCAAAACGATTATTTTTTGGGATAAAGCTAATTAACCTAGCATTCAAATCATATGAGTAAAAAATGCAAAAACTTCAATTGTGTAACTCCAATCGTTGTGAAGTGTGTTATTTTAAGAATGACTAGTATACGTTTTCCTAATAACTAGTATACATTTATTTTAATAAATACAAATGTTACTTTTATCTCTAAATCAATGACGTCCGACCAATCCAATATTGTGAATCTCTTTAATCACCGAAACTACACGTATTTACAACTGATTATTAACAGATGTTCAAAATGCTTTATTCAATCACAATGTTATTAAAATGTAAATTTTGACATTTCAATGGTGGATAGCGCTCTTTATTATCAGTCCGACTCTCATCAGTTTTTGGCGGAAATAACTACAGCCCAAGCCCTATCCAACGTCACCAAAAACTTGAAAATCGGTTGAAAATTGTGGGAGGAGTTCTCAAGACAAAAAAACCCCTTAACGTATTAAATAAGTATGGATTTGTTCAACAATCTAAAGTAACGTTCACTATACTTTACATATAATATGATAACTAGCCTTATATTGACATTTTTAAATCCAGAACCCATCTTCAGCATCTTTTTTTTCAACGTGCGTATGGATAACTATCTTCACCCTCTAGTTAAAATTTTAATTTATTTTCAACGATCTCCTTGAACACAATTTTTCTCTTGGGTACTGTTATGTTATGATTTTGCATAAGTGACTCTTTTGTTATACTAAACAAAAATATTCTCACTTCAAATGTGTAAATATGTAGAGAAGAGGAATGACAGGCACCATATCTACATGGTTTTGCCTCTTGTTGGTTGATAACAAGACATCTGTCTGATAACTGGAGCGGACTCTTTTACGCTGGGTGTTAACATCAACGAACGAAGAATACCATACGTCCTGATAACTGGTCATGCTCCACTACAGTGATGATGAAAGCAACATGAATTACTTAAAATAATTCATATTTTCATGTATTCGAATATTTCAAGTATTCATACCGGCAATTATGGCCATATCTGGCATTTTAACATTGAGAGTTATGGAGCTAAAAGCCTAACCGGTACTTTTGCTTTTAATTTTACCACTTTTTAAGACTCTACCACTTTTGGGACGCTACAATGACATATTTTAAGGCAAATGTGAATGAAGGATGAGTGTAGAATTCGATTTCTTTACCGTAAAACAAAACATTTACAAAACAAATATCGAAATATCGTTGTAATTTGCACAAAACGCTGATCAAAATGTCCCGTATAGAGGCATGAAAAGGGTGATTCTTGTAGCCACCATTAACCTTTATTGTCATATCTCTATACGAAAGGATCCTAAATAAATTAAACTCAGAGAAAACCTACTTCAACTGCGGGAAAATTAGTAAAAAACCTTTTAGAAGAAATATGTTTAAAAATCCCGTGTGGCTGTATAACGTTGGGGAAAAAGTTGTAATTAAATTGATAGCCAAAGCAATGTGACATATTATTGCAAACATAAAATTTTATTACTTGTCCTTCATATTGGAAATAGTTTCATTTACCTATGCATAAATGATAATTTTATGAGTGAAATGTTCTTAAAACATAATTTTAAGACAATTGTATACTTGAGTACTTTTTATTTGACTAAATGGTTTAGGAGATATAGGCAATTAAAGTTTGCCTCATATTCTTATGTGACTAAACTAGACCTTCAATTGGCTGTAGCTCCCTATCCATTAAGCTTATAGAAAACTGTCAAAGAATTAAAGAGTCTCAAAAACACGTGTAAAAATAAAAAATATCATAAAATTTGAGGTTTTGTATTTAAAATTGTTTGGTTGCCCTCTAAACTCCATTTTATGGTTGGGGTTGAATTTGTTGAAATTCTTAAGACTTTTTTTTGGTTATTGAAACTTTTCCGGAAGTTAATCCAATTATTTGCATCATTAAAAAATTAATAGGGGGGGGGGACTTTTGTGACACACGTTAGAAACTTTAAAAGCCAGTGGGAGGGAGCCGGGAGATCTAAACGGGATAAAAACCTTAACAATTGCCGATTTGGGACGCAAAGATTCAGAGTACAAAAATTTCAACTCCCTAGTATAATGGGAAGTTTGAGAATTAAATATGAGTTTAGCTCTTTATATCTTGGTGACCCGGAACTCTCTGGAACCCTTTTGTATATTTTTTCCTTACATCAAGACAAGGAAAAACATCGTACAAATAGGGTTCGCAAAATGCTTTGTTAAGCCGCTAGCCACTATTGGTTTTTTACACATATTAGTTTTTATTTGCGTAACCGATAGCTGTGTTAAATTCATATTTGGTATAAATCTCTATCATACCAATGTACATTTTCAGGGAAAAAATAATTTTTTCACTATATATTTTCGAAATGCACATGTAAATGTACACTGATGCCCTTTCAATTTTTTAAACTAAAATATCTGAAAATCGGTAAATTTTTTATAATAATATACAATACACAAATAATTTTTGAAATCAAACTATCTAACCAACGAAACCAAGTTTGTAAAGATCAGACAACATATAACCGAGTCCTTGCGATTTTTTCTCCATTAAACATTGATTTTTAATATATAACTAGTGGCTTGTAGGTGCAAAGGCCCCTAAAAACCAAAATGGAGATGTTGTCTCCAAAAATAAGTTTCAATTTATATCCTCCTTGCAGTATTACTGTATTTTTTTCAAACTGTAGTGAGAATTTACACGTTTGGATTTTCTAATAAAATATTTCCTAATCTTGACGAAACTTTTTAGCCGTATCAAATCAGTAAGTTACCAATAATTTCGCCTGTATTAAAAGTGTATTAAGTAGTCTATTTTGTGGAAAAAAGAAAAAAAATTATTGCACTATTATACTACCGGACGCGGTAAAAATACTTTTACAACATAATCCAATTAATACACTATTAACTGTACACTCCTTCACTCTGGACCGATGTGCCCCCATCCAACACACTTGCCGTGAACCCATGTCTACCCGTGCCCCCGTTCACCTCTCCTGACCAGTGTTTCCTGTACCCCCTATGCCTCCGGGGCCCGAGTACCCCCCATGCCCCTGTGCCCGCATTCCTCCCCGTGCTTCTTATATCTCCATGCCTCCACGTTGGTCCCATGCCCCCAAACCCCAGTGCCCCCGATAACCTTGTGCCCTCATGCCCCCGCACCCACGGTGCATGTTCTCACCCCCACCCCGCTACGCGCCCCCGTGCCCCCCATGTTTCGGTACCCCCCATACCTGACGTTCCTCCCAGTGACCCCTTCCCCATTTACCCTCTTGCCACCGACGGCTCTAGGGCCCCTTGTGCCCCCGCACCCCAAATGCCCAGTGCATCCCCATGTCTCCTCAAAGTGCCCCCGTACCCTCCATGCTCCAGTGACCTCATGTCCCCCTGTATCCATACCTATGACACCCCTTGTGCCCCTCGTGCCCTTTGTGCCCCATTATCCAGAACCCCCTGTGCTCCATAAGGTCCCGCGCCACTATCCCCGCCGTCCCTTCCCGTACCTCCGTGCCCTCCTGTGCCCTTGCCGCGCCCCTCTTTCCCCCATGTCTCCTCCGTACCTCCATGCCCCCTTACACTCTGTGCCACCAACGACCCCTCGTGCTTTGATTGTGGTTTATGTTTTTCTGTTCGTCAATGAAGTAAAACTTTCATTGATACATTGTTAGTTTTCGCACGCTATCGTTTACATGAAAATCTCCCCGTCTTTATGGATTAACTGGCGTTTATTGTTCCTCTATGATCCACGTAAAGAAAGAAGCAGAGAATGGATAAGACCAAAACAAAGTATTCCTATTACTTAGTTATCCTATATTAGTAGTTTAAATATAACTAGGGACCGCCTACTGGTCGAAATTCGACCAAAAATCCAGTTGATATTGAGTCAAAGTTTTGAAATGCTTTATAATTTAAACATCTGTTCTTTCTTATTTGTTAGCATTTGTAATTAACAGCTGTCTAATGATTCAATCAATTCTTCTTCCTCCATAAGATTAACATTGGAACTTTGAAAGCCTGTAGGGCGTAGTCCTGGAGTCCGAGGTGAATTAGAATATGATTCTGCTCATCTACAGGACTACACCTTTCTAAGGGTATGTGCGGATTTCTCCTACATTGCGCACCAGCTGAGAAAAAAGGAGGAAAAGAAACATGCTTGCCTATTAATATATAGATGATTCATTCGAAAATGAACAAAACGATTCAACTCTAACTACTACATAGCCAATATTTTTATAAAGCAGGAACGTAATAACGAAACTACATTCACTGAGACGATTAAATATTACTAGGGGGCCCGTGCAGCGCAATGCGCTGCATTTATTAGAGTACCTGGTGATCAAACCTTATTTTGCTTCATGGTAATGAACTGAGTTACTTTTAAAATAAATATTAAATTATAGTGAAAATCCGATAACACCATATTGGTGTTTCATCAATCGATCTTCATCACTAATTAATTCTCCAACTTCCCAATGTGATAGTGTCGAGATTACGTGGTTGTTCTATATCTGGTCTCTAAATAAACTCTCATAAAATTTAGAATAAATTCGATAGATTTTGGATCTAGATAGCTCAGCACACATAAAACGTAAATGACAACAGAATAAAAATCAACATTTCACTACAACTCATCCCCGTTGAGTCATGCAGCACTCACTGCGGCTGTTTTTGTAGTAGCCCTACCGTTTGAAGTAGTCGTCGACATAGTGAATGAGTCCACATCACTATTTATAAAGAACTAAATACTTTTTAACTTAATTTTCCATTGCATTACAAACTTTAAATAAAAAAAATTACAAAAATTAATGCAATCTACAGCTTTATGGGTGTAAATATATTTTGTTTTTTATGATTAATTTATATTTTGGTTAAAATTTATCTTTACACAAACCATTTTTGTGATAAGATTTTTATATTGGAAGGATAAACTTTTAAATGTTGTCTCTTTTAATATGTGTAGCATTCTGCATTAACTTTTGTTATAGTATAGTAAACAAACAGGTTATTACACCTACAACTTATTCCTTTTCCTATATTTCACAACAGTTTGGAAACAAATGCACACAAATTTAGTGTTTTATTTTAATAATTAATTGTTAACTTTGGTTATCGTTTTAATAGGCCTACCAAACGGACAACCTATATAGGACCCATGTCAAAAAATCTCAATTTACTAACTTGTTTTTGTACAGGAAAATGAATTTGTCTAGGATTAAGTTACTTAACTATTTTTGTGCCTAAATACACGTAAATAAAAAGTTCAACTTAAATCTACCGGCTACATTTTGAGAAAAATTAAAAACATCACAATAGACACTCCTCGTATTAAAGTATGAAATTGTGTTGATATTACAGTACCAGTAGTTAAATTTCTTCTATTCAGCTTTTAACATATGTTTGTCTGTTTTATTATCAACAGCTGTTTTATTTTGAAATTCAATATAAATTGTTTTCCATGTTAATCTTATGGACAAAAAACTAACTTTAAGAGCTTCCCAGGATTAAAATATCAAAAGTCTAAAACCTTATTGCAAAACTACGAACTGAGACGAATCTTTTGACACCTCAAACGTTAAAATTGATCCAGAAATAAGGGAGGAGTAGTGTCAACAAAAAAAGGGCATCACCTATTATATATATAGACTAGAGATCGCCTCCTGATTGAAATTCGATCAAAATTTCAGTTGATCTGGACCCAAGAAGTTTAAAAACATTCTATTGCTGAAACATCTGTTCTTCCTCTTATTCTAGCAGTTGTTTTTACAGCAGCTGTCTAACGATTCAATCAATTCTCCTTCCTCCATAAGATTAACATTGGAACTTTGAAAGCCTGTGGGGCATAGCCCTGGTGTCCGACGTGAATTAGAATGTGATTCTGCTCATCTACAGGATTATACCTCTCTAATGGTATGCTCGGATTTCTCCTACGATGCATACGAGCTGAGAAAAAAGGAGGAAATGAAACATGCTTGCGTATTAATATATAGATAGATATCAACCATGCCACGTCCAAGCCACTTTTAATTTTAGTATATTCCGCATAAAAAACTATTCTACACCGGATTCCTTAATAACATAGATTGGTAACATCCCTACCACGAAGATGAAATCTCCTGAGGATCTATTCATGACTATTAGTGTTCTCCTTTTTTATAGTGCATTCACAATTTAAAAAGTTATAATTAATAGTTATCTTAACTCAAAATATCTGCTCAATAGCCAGCTGAGTTTATGATGAAAACACTGGAACATCTGCTTAATCACACGTGTAGATATAAAAACCTTCTTACCATTAGAATAACATTGGAACTTCAAGGTCCATTGGTGGAAGCCCAGGTAACTTTCTGGGAATTCTGGTATTTTTCCTTGCGTCCTTGGACCTCAAGCTTTAAAATGAGCCATCATACGTTACCCTATCTTTCTTCAAACTCGAGATATTTCGTGGGGACTGATTCGCTTACGGAATTATATATATCATGCAAATTTTGGCCATATTTACAGAAAAATACAATTACTTCGTTATTTATTGTCAGATCTTAACAAACTTGGTATCATTGGTTAGATAATTGAATTTGATAACGTTTTTGTGTCTTGTAAATTTTTTGGAAAATTTAAAGGTTTTCTGATATTTGAGTTAAAAATAAAAATGGCGGTCTTTTAAAAATATACAGTGAAGGAAACAATTTTTTCCTGAAAATGTTCATTTATTTAATAAAGGTTCATATCAAATATGATTTGAATACAACCACCTGTTACGGAAATAAAAAATTTTATGTGCAAAAAACAAAACAAATGGTGCTGGCTAGTGGGTTAACAATGGATTTTTGACCCCTATTTGTGTGATGTTTTCTTGTCTATGTGCGAGGAAGGGGTCGTCCATATATTACGTCATCTGAAAATAGGGGGGAGGGTCCAGATTGAAAATGACGGTAAGGTGATGTGCAAGGGGGGGTCGGATATGATATGACGTCATTTTAAATATGATGTTTTATATAAAATTTTAACACTAAAACAATGATAAATTCTAACACAACTCAACTACTATAAAATAATTATCTATAAAATACATTAGACTATTTTAAGGCGTTGTTTTATAGTTTGTTTTTAAATTGAGAAAGTCATTTTGGTTTTATTCCTGAAGGTAAATTCAGATTTGATTGGTCAATTCTTTTAGTTTATCGTGTAGCGTATAAAAAAGCATTATTTTTACTTTAAACGGAGGTTTGTTAAAAATGACGTCATTTTTCTGAGAGGGGGGGGGGTCAGACAAATTATGATGGTAGGATGATTTTAGGGAGGGGGGGGGGGGGGGTCAAAAAATGGCCAAAAAGCGATGACGTAATTTATGGACGGCCCCGAACAAATATGCAAAAGGGTCCGAGAGTTCAGGGACACACTGTACGTATGATTAGCTGTCACTTGTTAAGGCTTCATCCACAACTGTGATTTAATTTAGTAAATAATAAAACTAATTATTTAACAGTTGTTTTCCCAAATCTAACATGCCTTTCACTTGGTTTTTCTTGTATTATGCTTTTTTTCCAAGTAGTTGGATAGTCAAACTATCATCTAGCTTAAAAATAATAATAGGCATCATACCCAAATGACTGAAATAAAATAAATTCAATGAATAAAAAATAAACGGATTTCTTGGAGTTAAAGATTTGCCTGTATATTTGTTAAATTCCATCAAGAAATAACATTAGAGCGTGATTCATGGTGCCGGTGAATCACCAAAGTTGTTGAGCACAACGATATAAAAACTAAAACTATCGATGTAGTTTATATTGATTGTTAAACAGTGTGGAATCATCTATACAGGGTGTTTCCGAACAACCTGGAAATATTTTGTGCGTTTTGTTCCTTAGGTTGAGACAATACAAAATATCATATAAACATATGTCCTAAAATGCTTCGTTAAGCCGCTAGCCGCCTTTTTATCTTTCACACGTACTATAATTTTTATTTCCGTGACGGATGGTTGTATTAAGTTACTATTTGGTATGAACCTTTATGGCATCAATATCCATTTTCAGGAAAAAAAATATTTTTATCCAATGTGTATTTTCAAATTTTAACTGACATATCTCAAAAAACGGTAAATTTTATAAAAAATTTACAAAACACAAAAAGTTGACAAATAAAATTATCTAACTAATGATACCAAGTTTGTAGGGATCGGTCAAACAATAACGGAGTTGCTGTGATTTTTCTACTAAAATAACCTAAATTTGCGTTAATTATAAAGGAAAATCAATGTTTTTCTGCAGCAAAATTACAATAACTCCGTTATTTGTTGTTTAATCCTTACAATCTTGGTATTATTAGTTAAACTTGTCAACTTTTTTGTCTCATGTAAAATTTTTATAAAATTAACCGGTTTTGAGATATTTGAGTATGAAAAAATTAAATGGCCGCCATTTTGAAATACACATTGGACAAAAATAATTTTCTTCCTGAAAATGGATATTGCTGTCATAAAGATTAATACCAAATATGAACTTAATACAACTATCCGTCACGGAGATAAAAATTATTATGTGTGAAAAATAAAATGGCGGCTAGCGGCTTAACGAAGCGTTTTAAGACATATGTTTATATGAGGTTTTTTTATTTCCTTGACCTGAGGAACAAATACACAAAATATTTCCAGGTTGTTTGGAAACATCCTGTATATTTACAACAGTAAGGTAAAAAACACTTTCGAACAGTTCGCCTGAGACTGGTTGATTTACATGGGAGTTGTACAAAAACAAACTTTTTCGGTCCTATATTAGCAGGGTTTATTTGTATTTAAAAAATATTTACGTTAGATTGTTATACCAAACATAATTGTGTCGTGTTTGGTATCATTTTCTTATTTTTATGCGAGCTTTTCAAATATATTAAAATAAATATGATTTTCCGGCACACACAAAAATATTAAAGAGAGCAAAAGTGATGCCAGTAGGTGACTCATCACTGAAACAGCTGCGCGAGGACCATAAAGACGGGGGAGCGACCCGGGCCTGCCGCAGATAGCCAGGAGCCCAGACGCCAAGTTACGCTAGACACACTATAGTACGCATAAGCCTGATGCAAGCAAACTATATCGCTACTTTGACAAGGCAAAAGTGTGAACCTTACTATCCTATACGAGGAGTGCCTGTGGTGTTTACCGCGTCTGTGGTATTTATGGTATTTGCCGTGATCTCAAAATATGGCGGGTAGATTTTCTTTAAAATTTGCATTTTGGACATTTTTTGGCAAAATATAAATTTAGAAACAGTCCCAACCCCCCAAAAAAAATCAAAACTAGTGTAAAATTAAGTTTTAAAATTGTAATTTTTAACATTGGTATTAAGGGTATCTAATCTGATTAAAAAATGACAACGAATAAAATACCATTACTTTTAAGCATTCTTTTTCAAAAACTGATAAATGCGAGGAGGTAAACTAATTATGCTTGTTCGTTTAAATAGAATGATGACCATGACACTATAACAAAAGGAAAATTAAAACAAACTAGCAAGCCAGGCTTGGTCTGTCCGGTACTAATTATATAATCGAGACAATAATTTATTCGTCAACAAACTTTATTATTAAAAATAAAAGTTCTTATAGTTAATAATGGTTATTGGAAATTGCAATGACATTATTAAATTATATTGACTAAACAAAATTTGCTTTACACCCATCTAAGTATAAAAAGAATGCATGGCCGATTGTTTATTTTTGTCCTTTTTCGTACGTACTGAATGAGCACGAAAAATAATAAACCAATTTAAATTAACTTTTTAAATTAAATTTTAATGTGTTTTCCCACAAGATTTGTTGTACGAATTTTTAATTTATTTGAAAATAAGAAAATGAAAATTTTAACTCTCGAAGTTTATTTTTAGCCGTTTGACTAAATTTAGTTTTAAATGACCAAGTTATTAGATTTCATACATACGGGATGTCAGAAAAAGCGGTTTTCAGACTTTGATTTATAATTACTAGTACAACAATAGACAAATAAATGTTCATATAAACATCTGACCTAAAAAGTTTTGTTAAGCCGCTAGCCTGCCATTTTTCTTGTTTACACTTGCTAATTTTAAAATCTGTAACGGGTTGTTATATTAAGTTCTCATTTGTCATGGACTTTTATCCTAACGACCTTTATTTTTAGACAAAAATATTGTTTTCCAATGTGTACTTTTAAAACAGCAGTTATTAAAAATTTCAGAGCAAATAAAGCTGTAAAATACAACGTTTGAATATCATTATTATTTCATAGACTTTGAGATATCTGGTGTAATAACAAAATAATACCTTTCTTAAAAAATGCTACTTACGATTTTTTAAGTAATCGAAAGATTGCGTTTTTCAGGGAGCACTAGAACTTTAGGATACAACTTTTAAAGAACGCCGGTATTTAAAAATGTTCAGATATTACAAATAAACCCTAAGATAAATTCTACTAAAACAAACGTAGTTTTACTGTCTGGTGACACATCAAAAATATATTTTAAAAAGGTAAATACATGTATATGAAACACATAAACTAAAATAATTTAACTACACTAATCGTTCACGTTTTAGTAATAACACAAAAAAAACATATCTGGTTCTACCACTACATGTAGGACCAGATATTATTTCACGTCAGTGGCATAACGATACTGCACATTGACTGGTAATATAACCAATATCGCATGCCGTTTGTTTGTATGTCTTAATGACAACAAAGCGGTACGGTGTGTTTCTCTGTTCCGTATCGGGCCGTTCGGCGTACGAAGATCCGTGGCTAACGTAGTTCACAGTCTCAGTGTTCATAATCTACAGCATTGGCGCCCACTCCATGGGGCCCAAGGGGCTCGAGCCCCCCAACATTTTCCCTGGGGGGCTCAGCCCCCCCAGACCAAATGAAGTAATGTTAAAATTAGCATTCAACTGCTATCATTTAGTGTAAAAATGAATAGTTTTGTAAAACTGGCAATTTATAACATTAGTTGAATACAATTTACTACATAGAATAATCTCACATTCTTAACATTCCTCACTCAACTTCCACGTTCACTGTCAATAATCGGTGGTAATAGGACTTTAAATTTGGTCGACTGGTTGGTACATCTCAATCTGGACTTCTTAGCTAAATCCCCTAGGCCTAAGGGAAATGTTGGTAGTCGACGAGGAGTAAATCGTAAATCGCGTATGAAAGAGTGTCAATTATACTATTTAATACATTTAATTATAAAAAATATAAAAAATAGTATAACCTATGTAAATTATACCAAAAGCATCATTGGGCTATTAATTAATGATGCTTTCTGACAACTGGTCGATGTTAGAAAGTAACAAGACTGGGGTTTGGACCGTTCTCCGTCAAAACGTAAAAAATGCCTCTGGCATAGATAGACACAAAATACAAAAAAAGAAGAATATTGAAACTCACTTTAAAGTATTGAATCACACATGGATAGTACGGTATTTCCTTCGTATCGTTCTAGAATAAGTAAGCTTCCCAAGCGTTTTATTTTTCAATTTCTTTATTCCAAGTTTTGTTTCTGTGGAGTTTTCTACATTCAGATTCCATTGTCATTGGTTGGAAAAACTTTATCTTGTTTTTTCGGCAATTCAATTCGGGTTTGATTATGCCAGCAAATGAAATATAAAATGCCGTAACGTAAAAATACTAATATTTTGGATTGTACCAGTATTGCATAACAAGGAATCTTTAGTTCGATGTAAGAATCTAGAAGAATAAGCCGATTGCCTAATACTTATTTTGATTCGACAATCGTAATCGGCCACCTGGAATTTATCGCTAGACTTGGAAATATTGATCGTAATTCAAGCACACTGATCGGTGTGATTGGGGTTCAATCTTCGATAACCGATACCTTTTTAAGGGCTTTTTAAGCAATTTACTCCTTGTCTACTAGCACGGTAGATGCCAAAATACTACAATTTCCCGTATGGGATTTAGATAACCTGTCCAGTTTGGATGTACCAACCAGTGAACCAGTGGACCGAATTTAGATCCTGATTACCAAGGATTATTGCGAATGAACGTGACACTTAAGTGAAGAAGGTTAATAATGTCAAATTATTCCAGTAAATTGTTTTTTTACTAAGTTTATTATATAAAATGTAGAAAGTGTGCAAAAAGAAGACTGCAAGATATGATTGTACTGTTTTAAGTTCTCTCATTGACTATAAATATTGTACAAAATCAATCAAATTTATATACAAAATCAATATTTTAATCGTTCATGTTTTACGTTAATTGTATATTTTATTATTATCTTGATAATTTTATTTATAGGTTCTTAAAATATGTTAGAATAATGCAACTGCCTTGACTTAAAAAAATGCACCTATTGTTGTTCATAGAAAACATTGTTTATATATTAGAACTTTTATTTTAATAGGCCTACTGTAAGGAAAACTTCATAATATACTATACCAAATCAAGAAAATAATGTCATTTTTAAGACGTTATCACGCCTCTAAAAGAAAATTCCATAATTTGTTCTGATAGTTTATCTCTGGCTTGGAATTTTTCAGGTAATATTCCGTCTTCATATCTTGTAAAAAAGGTTAATTGTAGATAAATTTCATACTTTATTAATCATTTTGAGGTTTTAATTGTTTTCAAAACGATATCTATAAGTAATGTCTCGTCGTTTTCTAATTTAATTGTTCAGAATAGGTACCTTTATGTTTGACGATTTTATTCAGCCAGGTGATAGGGTGTAGGCTATCTATGGCTTTATGCTAAGCATGAAAATTTGAGTAATTTTTTTATAGGTAAAATTGTTCCAATTGAGTGTTGATGCAAGCCTGCCTGACAAAAAATTTAGTTCTATCATCTAATTACTTAAGTTATTGCCTACCCTTATAACTTAAAAACATAATTTATGAGGTTAACCTAGAAGGCAAAACGTCATTCAATAGACACAGTTTAAAAAATTGTTTGGTTTTTGACGATATTAAATAGGATTCTATGATAATACAATTAAGACGAGAGTTATCAAATTTCCCCTCATTCCTTTGAACCCCCCTATAATTTTTGAAAGTCGGCGCCCATGATCTACAGTATGAATAGCCTGTACTTGCCAACGCTTTGCTAATAAGTAAACAATAACTTATCTAGTTACTTAATGTTATATACTGAGAATTTAATATAGGTAACGACGGATTAACAACAATATTGGTAAAAAGTATCAAGAGTTAAATAGTTGTATTTACATTTTATAATGTAGGTAGTTTTTATGATGTACGGTCTCAAACCATATTTAATATTTTCGTTTTCCGTAGTTTGCCCATATAATAGAGTTTTAAAAAACGTTCTGCCTCAAACCTTATGTAGCAAGATATCGCCGCGGCCGTTTCAACGCGTAGCGCCTCCATGCCATGTTCTTATTTTCCAAGTAACTATAATAAGCAAAAATATGCATGCGTAAATCCCCTAGTATGTGGACCAGTTAGACTTAATTATGTTTTGCAGTTATTAGTGGTGTTATCCTCTGGAATGAATACGCGTACGACCTGCCACACCATGCATTGTGCGCGGTGACTGATAAGACCGGGGCCTACGATATGATAAGACACCGTACTACAGCACAGTTATTGTCAATGACCCGGGACTGAAATACTGGCACGACAGTGGACAACCATTCGCCACTCATGCAGGCAAAGTGCTCACGTTTAAAAGACTCGTGACATGTTAGCATCGTATAATCTTTAAAAATTATAAATAGATATATCTTTAAAGTTGTTTTCAAAAATACATTGTATTACTCTTTGATTGTTAAATTTGAAATTACTTTAAGTGGGGAGGCTTATCTAGATGAGATACAATATAAAACCATATATAATAATGATACAAAAACATTCAAATACCGTTTCAGTTTATACCCTAAAAATTCTTACCGTGAATAAAATAATAACTTAGCGTTAGTCATGTGTTTTTTTTAAGTTTCTCTTTCATAATAATCTTTGAAGAGTGATCCCTGTAATACACCTCCTTAATGTACCTCTCCCTATTGCTAATAAGTCTGTGTGTTGAATATCTCGTTAAACTATATTATATAGTTACCTTATGTACATGTATTAAACAGTATAAACAATATATACACTTCTTAAAGTAATATGTTGGTCTTTGGCAGGAACTCCAAGTTTGTTGGTCCCTTCCCCCTCTTTCATTTGGGCCAATCGGAATGCCGTTGCCCCCTCTTCTTCAAGGACCAGCTCAATACTTATGGTTGTACAACTTTGTATAAAAGGACCAACAAAGTTTAGGTATTACCCAATGGACCAGGATATTCCAAAAACTACTGTATAAACGTTTTATCTAACTGTATGTAGATGCGGAAGGTTGTAAATAACTAATATAACATTATATATACACAAAACATTGTTTAGTAATGAGAAATAAACAGGGGGTCCCATGGACCAGGCATTATGTGAAACGATTTAGAAGACCATCATGGTTGGCACAATTAGAAATATATATATATATATATATATATATATATATATATATATATATATATATATATATAATTCCGTAAGCGAATCGGTCCCCACGAAATATCTCGAGTTAGAAGAAAGATAGGGTAACCGTATGATGGCTCATTTTAAAGCTTGAGGGCCAATGTCGCAAGGAAAAATGCCCAGAATTATCAAAAGTTACTTGGGCTTCGCCCCATTGGACCTTGAAGTTCCAATGTTAATCTAATGGGAAGAAGATTTTTTAGATCTACACGTGTGTTAAGCAGATGTTCCAGTGTTTTATCATAAACTCAGCTGGTGATTTAGCACATATTTTGAGTTAAGATAACCCTCATAGTTTATAACTTTTTAAAAATTGGAAATGCACTATAAAAAAGGAGAACACTAACAGTCATGAAGGGATGATGGATCCACAGGAGATTTCATCTTCGTGAACCCAATTTATGTCATTAGGGAAATAGGAGTAGAATGATTGGTATATTCAGCATAAAAAATAAAAAAGTTGAAATTATATTAGACGTGGCATGGTTGATATAATAGGTTAATTGTCTTTACTCAGGGAATGACGTTTAGTTATTACATTACTGCTTCATATTGACTATTAATAGATAGAGTTGAAGAGTTGAATCTTTTTGTTGAGTGGTTTATTTATTTTCGACCTGAATCATTATATGTAAACTACTATTATTTGATAATCTCCGTATGAGGAATATTTTGGCTTGGTTTTATCCGTTCTCTGCTTTTTCCTTTACGTAGGTCGTAGGAATCAATAAACGCCCATTAATCCATAAATACGGGGAGTTTTTTTAGGTTAATAATAGTTGTGCGAAAAGTAACAATATATCAATCAGTGTTCTACTTCACTGACGAACAGACAAAATAGACTACAATCAATGTATGAGGGACGTCGGTGGCATGGAGTGTAAGGAGGTATGGGGGCACGGGGGAGACATGGGAGGAATAGGAGGAAATGGTGGGGGCACAGGAGGACACGGAGGTATGGGGAGAGACGACGGGGATGTCAGCAGGGAACCACGGGGAGTGCAGGGGAGTTCGGGGATGTGGGGGCACGAAGGGCACGATGGGTGTCGGTGGCACTGGAGACAGGGGGACATGAGGAGTTCGGTGGAGGCATGGGAAACATAGGACCACAGGGAGAAAACGGTGAGCATGAGGGTGCAAAAGCATGGAGGGTGCGGAAGCATAGGGGGCACTCTGGGGAGGCATGGGGATGCACTGGGGCACGTGGTGGTGGGGGTGATGGGGCACAAGAAGCATTAGGGGCGTCGGTGGCAAAAGGAGCAAAAGGGGTAAATGGGCATGGGGGACACGGTTGCACGGGGAGCAACGTTTGGGCATGGGGGGTATGGGAAACATAGTGTGCGAAAAGTAACAATATATCAATCAGTGTTCTACATAGAGTGCCCGGGGGAACATCGCGGAGCGGGAGTTGGAAGACACATTAAATGGGCACTAGGGGCGTCGATGGCACGAGGCACGGCGGGCAGATGGACATGGGGACACTGGGGAGGCTTAGGGGACATAGAGAGCATGGGGACCACGGAGAAGAATGGTGGGCAAGTGGGCACGGGAGTACCTGGGTGCGGGAGCGTGGAGCACGAGGGTTGTCGGGGGCACTGGGGGTTAGGGGGCATGGGGATATAGGTTGCATGAGGAGAAATGGTGGACATAGGGCACGAGGGTATGGGTGCATGGTAATGGGGGCACAATGATGGGTGGGGCCTACTGGAGGCGTCGGTGGCACGGAAGTTGGTTTTGGGCATGGGGGCATTGGGGAGGCATGAGGAACATATAAAGGCAAGGGGGCCACGTGGACCACGGGGATGAAATGCGGGTATGTGAGCAAGAGAGAATGAAAGGGCACAGGGTTACGATTGGGGCAAGGGGGTTCAGGGGCATGGGGGGTGTACTCGGGCCCCGGGGCATAGGGGGTACAGAAACACGGATCAGGAGAGGTGAACGGGAGCACGGGGAGACATGGGGTCACGGTGAGTGTGGGAAATGGGGGAACATAGGTCAAGGGTGAAGGAGTGTACAGTATTATATGGGCTTATGTTATATTGACCTATTTTATTTATTTGAGTTATAAACTCATCATGAACATGTTTGAGGTTAAACCGATTTAAACCCTAACCAAATAAGGTAGTATAATACCTTTTTACTATGTTTTAAAAGATTAATAGTGCAATTTTTTTCTCGACAAAATAGACTACTGTATTTTAATACAGAATAAATTATTAGTAAATTACTGATATGATACCTCCAAAGAGTTTCGTAAAAATTAGGAAATATTTTTATTAGAAAACCCAAAACGTGTACATTGACACTACAGCTTGAGAAAAATACAGTAGGCCTAATACTGCAAGGTGATAAATTTAAACTTATTTTTGGAGGCATCACCATTTTGATTTTAGGGGCCTTTGCCCCTACACTCCACTAGTATATATATAAATTATTAACATGAAAATGTATGAACCTATGATGCGGATCACCAATATTTGGTGTCCAAAATAATTACACTACTGGTAACAAAAATTTTCTTATCTAATGTTTGATTAATAAATGTTATGTCTGTGACTCGAGAGCCTACTTTAAAATCAGCCTAAGGACTCCACAAAACCTGAACTGGTGCTGACTAAAATATGACATAGCAAGTGATTTCAACTTCATTGGCAGTAAGTTAAAATAATCTATTACACAAATAAAAAATGCCCCGTGACCGTAAAAGGGTGTGTAAAGAAGGACTTCAGCCATGAAACACTGAATGATAAACCAACAACCATTATTCTTTCTGAAATAATATTGCAAACAAAGCCTGACAGTTAACTAAAAAGTAAATGTCTAAATTCAGCAGTTTGTGTGTATAAATTTAAAGCAGATAATTTGTAAAACGTATGGTCCCATTTGATTAACATCGGCGTTTTAGATGGTCCACGTGCCTTAGAGGATTTACAGAAAACTGAAAGCCAGTTGCAACAGCAGCTACCAAAGGGACCTACCCTGATAATGTTGTATCTTAATCCTTTGTAGTTTACCTGCATGGCGACATATAGACAAGAACTCTGCTTTGAAATATTAAATACTTGGTAATGTATACTTCTCAGCATGCAGAACAGAGTTGTTGATTATATTGTAATTGTAAAGTACAAAAAAGAAACTTTGTTTAAACCCGATTTTATTTTGAACTTGTGACATACACATAAAAATATGTTAATATTTTATATTATTTCATTATTAATGTACATACGATTTTCACAATCTTAAACAAATAGTTCAGGAAAAAACTTCAATATATTATTTTGGGTTCTCAATCATAAAGGAATACTTTTTAAAGTTATACCTTTTGAGGAATGTACTTGTGTAAAATGATTTTGTTTTTAAAACTTATTTTAACAAGTACCAAACAAATTATTAAATAAAGCACTTTGAAAAAGAAGATTTAAAAATTAATACTTTAAGGCTGCGGTCTACCCCTGGCGCGCACCCAAATGCAAGGGTTTTTTAGAATCGTGTTATCTTCTGCCAAATGAAGCCTAGAGCTATAAATAAGGTGTCATATTAAAGAAGAATAACGGTACTAGTTTTCGTCTGTTACAATTTTGCAATTAGTTCATTAAAACCAATAGAAAACTTCAGTTAAAAATCGAGAAAAACAGATGATTTTAGACCCGGTATAGCTGAAATTAGAAATTTTATTTTAAAATTCTAAAAAGATAGCCGACTAGATCCTTTTTTCTACTTTTAGAAAAAGTTAAGAGCCAATCTCTATCTTAATTGGTTATTTTTAAAACACGATCCCCGTAAACCTCTGCATCTATAAAACTAAAAACAGATAATTTTACACAATTATAACTGAATTAGAAATTTTATTTAAAAATTCTAAAAAGATAGCCGACGAGATCCTTTTTTGTACTTTTAGAAAAAGTTAAGAGTCAATCTCTATCTTAATTGGTTAATTCTGAAACACGATCCCCGTAAACCTCTGCAGCCATCAAACTCGCCTAGCGCTACGGCCGCGAGGCGGCATATTCGGCATTGTTGTTGTTTTTGTTTTGGTTGGGGTAGACCGCAGCCTTAACAACTTTAGTAGTCTAAATTCAGACAATGATGAATGTATTAGGTACAGTAATGAGTTTATAAATCTTCCTAATCCATGGGAAGCAATATTAAAGTTTACTCCTGCTACAACAATTCCATTTTAACTTTTGGTATTGGGATTAGCTTATATACCTCAGCGATGTACTATAATCCCATGCAATGAGTTTAGATAATCTTTAAGAATCAGTTAAAATACTGTTAATCTAGAGTTCTTAACTCTTTATGAATTACCATTGCTGCACTTTGGCTATTTCCTTACTTCATTTTACGATTATTATACTTTTAAAAACCTCTCTTATCGTCTAGATTAATAATAGAATTCAGAAAAGTGAATTTTTGTGTTGATATTAAAAGTTGATTTAAACCAAATCTATTTATTGCCGGAAAATCCTTTTTTTACACATGGTACTAACTGTATGTGTACATCATGTTTGTTTGTAACAATTAACAGCTAATAATTAATTATAGCGGCTATAATAATTAAAGCTTTGAAGCCGAGTTCTTAGAATAATGAATAGTAAAGTGAACAATTTTAGTAGGTCAGTACAATATTCATAATGCACAAAAAGGCTAGTGATAAACATTTAACAATAAATAAATAAATAAATAACATAATAACAAGATAACAATGCACAGAAAACAAAGAAATAACAATTATATATATAACAGTTCAAAAAAGCGATATAACAGTCAGATAACAAGAAC
Source organism: Neoaliturus tenellus (assembly GCA_030545055.2). Lineage (NCBI taxonomy): Eukaryota > Metazoa > Arthropoda > Insecta > Hemiptera > Cicadellidae > Neoaliturus > Neoaliturus tenellus. Next base: position 311,172 of record JAQYXR010000018.1, on the reverse strand, counting down.
AAGGTTAAATAAGTTGACTAATTCCAATGGGTGACGTAACAATTACAATAACATACTACAATGATATTAACAAACTATATACGATAAGAAAACAAGAACGTGACAAACATAACAATTTGATAATGAATATGACATAAAAAGTCTAGGTTGAGGTCTTGAAGATATTTTTTATGACATCAGCACTAGCGTTACAAAAGTCGACTCCGAAAGGGAGCAAGGTTGACCCTCCATTGAATCCTGACCATTAGACTATTCATTTCATTAGATGTGTCGTGATGAAGTCTGGCAAATAATTCTCTTGACTTAGTCACTGCAGCTGGTATGCGAAAGTTTACAAACTCGAGAAGTGGTGGGCGTTAACTAGTTTCACGAGAAAGACTACATCCCGAACATTTCTTCTCAACACTAAGGAAGGCAAAGGAAGATGGGAGGCTATGGAGTCAACAGGAACTTGTCGGTAGCGGTAACCAAGGCAGATTCCCAGGAGTCTAAAAATTGTCATCAACTCTTTTAGTGTCTTTTGATGTGAAAACCAGACAACTGACGGGAAATCCAGGTGGGGTCTAACAAGAGCAGTGTAGAGAGTTCTCAGTATTGTTGGTTGACGAAAATATCTAGAAGCGCGAAGAGAATGCCCAGATTTCTATTAGCTTTAGAGCAGATAGAACTAATATGAGATTTAGGTGAAAGGGATGATGACAAAATGACACCAAGATCTCTTCAGTTCTTTCCATGAGCTTGTCCTCCAGCTGATAACAGAAGATGAGTGGGTTGGATGTTCTGTGAAAGGTAATGCAAAAGCATTTATCACCATTAAGTTTCATTCCATTTGCTCCGCACCATGCCTAACAAGCATTCATACTCTCCTGCAATCGAACACAGTCATCTATGGAGGAGATAGACGAATATAGTTTGACATCATAGGCAAATAGGAGATGCAATACTTTAATCTCACTGGTTATATCATTAATGATGCAATATTGAAAAGAATTGGGCCGAGGAGGGAGCCCTGAGGGATCCCAGAAGTGGCAGTGAAGAGTCTTGATGTCTTGAATCCGTAGACAGTGAGCTGGCGGTTCACAAAATATGTTTGAAACCACCTAAGGAATATTACATGAACACCACAACCTTCCAGCTTCTTCAAAAGTAAAGAGTGACAGACTGGTCGAAAGCCTTGGAAAAGTCTAAGTGCGGTACATCAACCTGTTTGCGGTATTTCATCCAGCGAAAATATGGGTTGAAGTACAACCAAATTAGTATAGTAGGATTCACGAAAATAGTCCGATGAGAGTCGATCCATTGTTGCCAGATTTATTCTAAAACACATTTTACACTGGTATAACACATGATAAACATAACCAGAAATGACAACATTGCAGGGCGAGAGGGGGTGAGGGGGACACAGCTGTTTGAATTTCCATCGGACTATTTTCTTGCATCTTACTATAGAAGTGGATCTCCCATGCATAAATCCACATGAAGAGCATCATATGTCTGTAAATGAGACATATGATTTTATATTTTTGTTTATAAACTTAGGACTTATGTTCTAGATCATTCTCTCTTGAAGAGAATAGGTTTATCTTCTTATCCACCCTGGCTTAGCCCTGAACTCAACTCTCTAATCAAAATAAAGAAAATCCCACATTGAAGATGTCCTCCCAAGGAATCCAAAGATCCTTTTGTGAATTAATCTCGTCACTAATAGGAGGCAATAGTTCTTTACAATCGGTTTTGACGTATTATAAAATTTTGAATGTACATTTACTAGGCAGGGTTTAACTTATATTTGCTTACAAACCCCATATGGTAGAAAACATACACGCTCGCTACCATTGTGTTTATGGGAAAATAAAAGATATACAAAAATTACATATAAAATTCGTTGAGGACGCAGGAATGTTGCGACAATATTCTTTATTTTTGTCTGCCGAGTTTCAATGCCGTGCTTTGTGTATCTACAAGGTCAATTAGTTTAAACTAAACAAATTTATGTTTATTTTAACTGTGGTAAGGGTGGAGGAATAATTTTAATGTATACAATAGAAATGTTTTTAATAGACTGGAACTTTATGACATGAATATTTCTAACGTTCAATAAATTAACCTTGTTTCACAACTCAGTATAGCAATACATCAAATATTGGATATAAAATTCTACAAGCTATGTAGACAAAACTGATGAATCATTTACCTACAGGGTACACATTTCACCTGGTTAATTAAGATATAAATTTGTTTGTTGTTCATGTGTATGTAATGGAATAGATCAGTTAAATTCGATACATTTAGTTATTAGAACCCTTGGCTATTAAGGTACCTAATTGAAATTGTCAACTATTTGATTAGATATAGTTGATATTAATATTAGTCGGTATTGCCATAGGGTAAAAAGCAATTCGTATCACCCACTGGATATTCACACAAATACTCTTGATGGTTTTGAAATTTTGTACTTGTTTCGTTCCAGTAATTTGAGTCTAGAAAATGATATAAGTTACGCTAAAATTCTATTAATAAAAAAACAAGTACAATAAAACTAAGTTGATGTAAAACTCATCTGCTTCAGTATGATATTATATTATTTACCCCTTACAATTTTCTAAGTATTATTGTTGTTTGTTTCAAAAGTGGTTTTTAAAATACTATTTTAAACTTTCTTGGCTTTGCCACAACTACTCTATAACTCTATTATTCATCTTTTGGAAGGAAAAGATAATTCATTTGTCTTAAGGTAAATGGCTCCTTTTATATTTTTATCAATCCGAAATTCTGTTACAATTTAATATAGTTTATATACCGACCGTTTGCAAAATGCACTACACCAACCAAACACCAACCCAAAACAAAATTTAAACCCCTTGCAATACTCGTTGTATAAAGAAATGAGTCACATAGAATACAGGTTAGACCAATGATAGCTCAGATTTTCACGGAAGTAGTCATATTTAATTGACTAAGGGGTTAGTTGTAAGAATCGGCCAGATTGCTTTAATAAAGAAGAAAAAAAAAGTTTTATGAAAAAAATACCCAATTCGCACATCAAATTATAGTATTACAATTTTTCATTTTTTTGTTTTCTTGCGTGTCACCTACAAAAGTGTGACATTTGTGAGTGAGAACGTTTAGTTCGAGTGACATTGTGACCACGTTTTGCATGTGTGCATGATAAAATACAGTTTATACATTTTCCTCATGTTTATTACATTGATTTACTAAATTTAAGTTTGCCGTAGATAAAGTAAGTAGTCCATACCCAGTAAATAGTAAAACCGATCCTTAGAGATTCTCGTGAGATATTTATATGTAACTGTCCGCCATGCAAAACCACATGTTTATACTGGAACACGTGGTCTGCACTTTGACAGTTAGTTGAGTCAGCTGTCTTTACTATTTCTTTGATTTAATTTTTGACTCCATAAAAGAAATGTTAAAATTTTTAAAATTTCAACTTAAGATTATAAAGATATGGCATAGAGACTTGTATTTATATTATTTTTATCCCATAACTAAGTTATTTGCATAGTTTGAATAAAATCGTTTGGGCCGTTTTTGAAATCTGTGTGCAAACATACGTATTTTATTTTATTTATCTATTTACAGTATCTAGTGAAGCCCTTACATGCAATTGATTAAGGGCAGTAGATTTGTTACAGTATTGTCTTTGCCTAAATAACAAAAATCTTGTTTCGTGTGGGTTTAAAACAGACAAAAACTATTTACAATAAAAGAAAACAAATGCCACCAACTCGGAAAGACTCTCATGACATGATTTGGAAGCATATGAGCCTGTCAAGCCCCGCCTGTGCCTTTTGTCAGGTACTCAGAGAGACTATAGAAGCAGTTCTGAAAAAGATAATCTATAGCCAGCTTTTTGAAATTTTTAATTGAAGGTTCCTGTTTAATACTTCGGGGGAAACTGTTGAAGATCTTTAAACAAGAGTAAGAAGGTGATTTTTCTAGAAAAGTCGTTCTATGAATTGGGTATTGCAAAATGTTGGAATTTCTGGTGGAGTATTGATGAAGATGATTATTTTCAAAAAAACTTTCCGGATTAGATTTAACAAACATAAGACACTGGAGTATGAATAATGAAGGAAGTGGAAGAATTTGAAGCCGTTTGAAATGTATTTTGCAGGATTCTCTTGGACTAATACCGGACAACAATCTAATAGCCCTTTTTTGCATTTTGAAGACTCTGATTGATTCAGAGGAGTTGCCCCAAAAAATTAGACCATATGAGATTAGTAAGTGGAAATACGCAAAATACACTTGCCTCAGAACATTTTGACTGACAGACTGGGACAAGGATAGCAAAGCATAGAATGCCTTACTGAGTCTAGGAAGAAGTGTGTTCACATGCTGTCGCCAAAAAAAAGTTGAGTCGATATTCAGGCCTAAAAATTTTGTTGAATGAACACAATTAAATTGAGGGGGTAAGTGTGAAGAGTCAGACTGAGATGGATTGCTATGGTTGGTGTAAAAATTTATAAGCTCAGTTTTTGAAGGATTAAGTTTTAGACCATTTGCTATGCACCATGAATTGATATTGTCCAGGACCTCAGAAAGTGATTGAGAAAGGTTAATTCTATTTTTGTTTGAAGCAACAAGAGAAGTGTCATCAGCATACATAAAAATCTGAAAATCAGTTGAAATATCAGGAAGGTCATTGCAGTAAACAAGGAACAGAAGTGGCCCCAATATGGAGCCCTGGGGAACTCCAGAAGTTACACTGCGATAGTCACTCTGAGCACCCGCATTCAACTCTACTCTCTGCAGCCTTCCTTCCAGGAAGGACTTCAACCATCTTAGAGAGGTGCCAGTCACACCATAAAATTTTAATTTTTCGACAAGTATCTCAATGCTCACTGTGTCGAAAGCCTTAGAAAGGTCACAAAAGGCACCGACAGTGAACTGAGACCCATCCACAGCAGCAGCGACCCCACTGACAAACTCATAAATTGCATGTTCAGTGCTCTTGCCTCTACAAAACCCAAACTGAAAACATGATAATACATTGTTATCTTCAAAAAATTCACAGAGTCTAGAATGTACAATCTTTTCAATAACCTTGGAAAAGACGGACAACAAAGAGATAGGCCTCAGATTGTCTAGAGTGTGCAAATTACTCTTCTTCGGGATCACTCTGACCACTGAGAACTTAAGTAAGTCTGGGCATTCGCCCTGTTGGAAGGAGCGATTGATAATATAAGTAAGTGGCTTAACCAATAAGTGGGAGCATCTTTTGAGCAAGAAAGGTGAAATATCCCAGCCAGCAGATTTTTTGGGTTCAAGAGATCTGATCACCTGAGATACCTCTCTCTCCGTTGTCAGTATAAAACATGCTAACTAGTTGGGACCTCTGTTATGATTTGTCATTAATTCTAATGCTTTAGGTACATTTGGCTTAAGATTTAACTTACTTGTAATTTCACAAAAATGTTTGTTCAGGGTCAGGCCAAATGTCTTTTTTGTTTGAAATTACAATATTATTTTTAATAATCTTTTCCACCTCAACTTTCCTGTCCCTATTACCACTTTCCCTAGCGACAACCTCCCATACAGCTCTTACCTTATTTTTGGATCTCAAGATATAGTCATTGTTAAATTTTTGCTTAGCTGCTTTAACACACTGTTTAAAAATTGCTTTGTATCTTCTAACAAAAGACACAAAAACAAGATCTTTACACCATTTACTCTTTGCATGCATCTTCCTATTCCTCTTACTTGAGATACGAATACCATTCGTAATCCAGGATTTAAGTCCGTTTTGTGCCTTTTTTGCTGGTTTACTTTTAAGAGGAAAAGCGGAAAAAACAGCCTGTCTTACTCTGCCAATGAAGGTTTTGTAAATTTGATTCACATTTGAGTTTTATTTCATTGTGCTGTCCCAAGTTTCGCCATGCAAATCATAGAGAAAGGCAAGAGTATTTCTCTCAGAGAAGCATCGACTTGAAACCTGGGCAGCTTCGATCCTAGGTGACTGAGCAAGGTGTATTACTAAATTCCCAACATGATCAGAAAGACCTGTTTCTACAGTTTTGCAAGATTGTAGGTTGAAGTTAGTAAAAATGTTGTCCAAACACGTTTTAGAAGTTGGTGTGATACGTGTTGGAGTGTGGAAATTGGGCTGCAAATTATATGAAGTTACAAGGCTGAAGAATTGGTATTTAAGATTGTCATCCAACAGTGTGTTAATATTAAAATCACCAGTTAAGAAAACTTTTGTGTTTTTGAACTTTCTAAATACATTGCCAAGTAGCTTATCCAAGGTTGAAAAAAATAATCTAAGTCAGACTTACTAAATTTAGGTGGTCTGTAAATACAAAGCACAACACAGGGCAATTCAATTTTTATGTACACTGCGGCACACTCAAAAACACCCTCTTTAGAAAAATTATTAAATTTTTCAAGGGATTCTGCCAACACCCGCTCCCCAACCAGGATGCAGGCTCCACCTCGAATAAATTTTCTACGTGGAAAGTAAGAAGCTAAGTTATAACCCATAATCTTGTTTAAAAGGAAAATATTTGATTCATTAAACCAATGTTCAGTTATGCACAAAATGTTAGGCTTTTCCTCCAGAGAGTCTAAGAAAACATTAAAGTGGTCTACTTTCAAACGTTGGGTCAATCCCTGTATATTATAGTGAAAAATTGAACTGTAAGAATGTGAGAGAGCCTGCCTCCTGGCTGGCTGTACGTACATACATACATACATACAAATAAACCTTACTAGTATTAAAGTACAGGATAATATAAGCATATACATGTTTTGTGATATACCTAAGGGTGTAGTAATATATATCTATTTTATATACAGATAAATTTAAATGTCATAGAGACATGTTTTTTGGAAATATTTTAAATGAATGACTATAAAAATAAGAAAATATGCCTTGATTAAGTATGAAAGAAAACATGTTAAGTAACATGAAACTGGGTTGCTGAAATTGAATTGAAACATGTTCGACCAATTGACTCTTAATTGTTTTACTAGGTGCAGTAGTTTAGTGGGAAAGCTGTGGCCTCACTAATCGTCGGTCGCCGGTTCGATCCCGATTAAGGAACCAACAAGAGTTGTTAGCTCTGGTTAGTAAATGCCAGTACGGTGCCTTGCTGTCACCAAATAACTGAGCCAAAATAAATGAACTATTTGGATGTAAAATACATAGTTTTTTATTATAAGTTTCTTTTACTTTTTTTCATTCTTGAGATATAAGTATACACAAATATAGTTTAAAAAGAAGGTCTATAGCTTATAAGGTTTGTGACCTTTTACAAAAACACTTTTTACACTTTGACACTTTTACTTTTGAACATAATTATAAAACCAATTACTGTGTATACAATACCTACATATCTCCAAAAACTATTCCGCATAAATGAATTATGAAATTTAATGGCTAAAATGTAGTCATGGACTTAAGAAAATAATATACTTGCAAATCAAATTTATGAAGTAAAGCAATAATTGGATGAACGGATCGAAGAAGAGTGAATCCTCATACATGACTGTTAACAGCCTCACTGTAGTGACTAACCTCTATTTTTTGTTCGACGATAACGTCCGCAAAAAGCCTCAGATCGACTTCAAACTTTCACAGTAGATTTTAGGCGTAATTTTCCAGGTCAAGTTCGTTTCTGAAGTTATTCTGTAAAGTAATAAAGTAATGAGACGTAATTTAATTTCCCATAAGAAATGCATTGTCGGCAGTAAATAACGGTGCTTTAGGCTACGTTACACGGTGTTATCTTTGTTTCTTGTCAGACATAGAGGAAGCATGTACTATAACTGTATTTACTATAACTGTACTAAATATAATACAATTTGTTATTTATGAGATATTTTTAATGGGTTTAATGGGTTTTGAATACTAGAAAGATATATTTTGTATTAACAAACAATAAGAAAACGAAAATATTTACTAAAATAATAATAATAATAATAATAAAAAAAAAATACCTATTATTAATAAAATATTTTGAATGCCAAAAAATTAGTAAATTTGTCTATGTAGTTGATATGGGTAATTTGATAGCCGGGTTCATTTATTTATTTTTTAATAACGTAGAACTAGGATTATCTGGCATATGTTGCCGTTCATCCCCATACGCGTGGAACAAGCGTACTCCTAGATTTATAGGAATAATTAAATTGTTGTAAAAATGAAAATATGTTTCAGTTAGCTGTATTAATTTTAACTGAAGAGAAATCAACCCATTACATTTAACAACAATTAACTTAGCTAAATTGAAATTTAATTTAGTCATTACAACTCGGTTTTTTTACAGTAGAGCATTGTAATGCGTTTCTTTCAAAATAAACTTCTTTTAAATTGAATAAAATAATGATTGAATTAATTGAATCGTTGAACTGAAATTTTATGCAGTATACTTGGGTCTAATAAAATATATGTCTTTATATTAGGCAGAAATGAAAAACAAACGTCTACAACACTCAAGAATATATTTACACTTACACTGCAAATAATACAGACGGTAAATATATCAAAAGATGGATAATGGATGGGTGAGTCGGTGGCGTAGTGGTTAGCGCGCCGGACATCGGGACCATGGCAGCGATGTCGTGGGTTCGAATCCGCGTTCTGCCAGTGACTTTTATCAGTACCTTTCACCTTGTACTGTAGCACCCCTTACTTTGTCTAATACGTTCCACGCACAGATCAATAGTCTATGTGGACGGGGCAAAGTAAAGCAATTAAAAAAAAAAAAAAAAAAAATGGCAATTGATTTCGACCGGACACACCGATAATCATCAGACCCAAAGAGAGATTCATGATATTTTATATTAAGATTATAAGACATTTCTGTAGACTATGACTGTAAAAACAACCAAGTATATCTTGATTAAGTATAAATGCCTCCTTAATTGAAAATTTTTTTGCTGACTTTGAAATATGAATTATGTTATTAATATACTGTTATTATGATGTATTATTGTACATAAATAATTTTAAACACAAGAAAAAAGAATTTGTCGTTTGAACAGTTTTATTCAAGTACGCTCTCTGTTAGAGATAGGTACGCGATGTCGTCTTACGTTGGCGTAAGGAGAGATACGAAATTTTCTTAGACGCTTATTCTCCTCCCTGATTACATTGCCAGGTTGTACACAATCGGCCGACGGCTGTGCGATGTAAGACGGGGATTGCAGCCGTAAAACAAAGCTGGAGGAAAAATATTGGTGGTAAAACGGGGTTTATGGTGCAATTAGTTTACTGTCAAAAATACCTTGATTTTTTATATCAAACAAAAATGTATCTTAATTTGACCATTACTTTTCAACTTTAATTTCACCTCGGGGATTGTGTTTGTTATTTATCAAGCTACGTTTTCTTTTATTCTTTCTTTAGACATATGAAAAATGTAAATCTCCCTATGCTTCAATCTCATCATATTCTCTAAGTTTTTATTCACATATAGATTTCAGGCCTTACAAATTATATTTTCTTTTAGGTAGTATATTTTATTACGGAGCTTAAAACTATTACCTGATTTTAACGATCAATTTATTAAATTCAACATTATAATATACGACTAAGCAATAACTGTTGGTTATTTGCTATTTATGTCACAGAGTGCATAACACTAGCCTATTCTTTAAAAATCCTTTTAAAAAAATGCTCTAGACATCAAAAGCATTATTTTTGTTGATGAAAGTGAGGGTCGAAAACAAGATGACTGTAGTGCCACAGGTGAACTACATCACATAAGAGCAGTGGTATCGGTTTCCGCGACATTCGCGGATGTCGCCACAGAGTTTTTGTCGGTTAAAAAGTGTTAAAAATCAACATTTTACTCTTTGCTACCTTTAAGTGTTGCCAACGCTGCAAGGAAAAACTGTTGTCTTCGTTTGAGTTGGAGATTGTTTGTCTCAACTATTACTAAAATGAGAAATTTCAAAGTAACCTAGGGTAAAATTATATTTGTATACTTGTATATTTCTATACGGGGGGAGGGGAAGTGTTGTTGGGGCGCATTGTTGCACATGGCCTTGACAACTGATAAGCGCAAGCAATCTTTCGAATCAGATTCATAGCGCGGCGCAGTTGGTCCCAGGGGCGGCAGCATACAGTCAGTAAATATAAGTAAACTAATTAAAAAGTCGACTAAATTAATCAACAATTGTTTTGTTATACAATTTTTTCACTTGTGTTGAGTTTGATTTTTAAAATATTTATTTTGAAAATATATAATATATATAATATATATATATAATATTTAATAAATATATAATATTTATTTTTTAAAATATAAATTTAAATATATATATTAAAATTTTTGCCGCCTCCCGGGAAAGTGCCGCCCTAGGCGTTTGCGTAGTTCACCTAATGGGCCCAAAGAAATTAAACATTTGCTTAAAACTTAAGTAATTGTAAATATTTGGGTTGTTGGGTATGAGAGGAAGTACACCGTATAGAAAATAAATAGGGGGAGGGACTTAAAACTCACCTTGTATTCGCCTTATGGTTTTGAGGCTCCACACAAAATATTTCCCCGTAATAAGTCAGTTGTATTTATGAGACATGTGTGTACAACTCCCTCGTTTAAAGCATTTTACATAAGTAATCCAACGGTCTGTCAACATCACTTCATTACAATGAATTTCTTCCTCGTTTTACAACAAAGAGACAAGAAGAATAGGAATGTAATATGTGCGGCATTTTATTAGAATGACAGAATCTAAAAAGGTAGTAAGTTTTTGACGTCTCCTTAATGTCTATCAGACGTCCTCTTAGTTAGACTCTTAGAATATACCGGCAACTTTTGATAAACTTTGTTATACAACGAAAAGAAAGATATTGGTCTTAAGTTTTATAAGGTCTTAAGGTACAGTTTTTACATCAAATGTTGTTATTGCTTTTAGCAGAATTAAATTTAATTAAGATCGCCTACCCCTCGAAATTCGACCAAAATTTCAGTTTATCTGGACCAAATAAGTTTAAAAACAATTTAATAAATGAAACATCTGTTCTTATTGTTTTTCTAGCAGTTGTTTTTACAATAGTTGTCTAATTGGTCAATCAATTATCCTTCCTCTATAAGATTAACATTGGAACTTTGAAAGTTTGTGTGGCGTAGCCCTGGAGGCAGATGTAAATTTTAATGGAATTGTGCTCATCTAGGCCTACAGGACTATACCTTTCTAATGTTAAGCGCGGATTTCTCCTACAATGCACACGAGCGGAGGAAAAAAGAGGAAACAAAACATGCTTGCCTATAATACAGGGTGTCACAAAAAAGTGTACCTGGCTATACAGGACCTGATTCTACATGCAAAAATAAGTAAAAAACAAAGAATAACAATTTTTGGATTTAGCCGTTATCCGCCATTTTGTTTTTTATACATAATAATTTTTATTTCCGTGACTGTTCGTTGTATTAAATTCATATTTGGCATGAACCTTTATGACAGCATGTCCATTTTCAGGAAAAAAAATTATTTTTGTCCGATGTGTATTTTCAAAATGGCGGCCATTTTTAATTTTTAAACTCAAATATCTCAAAACCGGTAAATTTTATCAAAAATTTACTAGAGATAAAAAAGTTGACAAATAAAATTACCTAACTAATGGTACCAAGATTGTAAGGATCGAACAACAAATAACGGAGTGATTGCCATTTGTATGCATAAAATCATTGATTTTTCATTAAAATGCATGCAAATTTAGGTTATTTTAGAAGAAAAATCTCAATAACTCCATTATTTGTTGTCAGATCCTTACAAATTATTAGTTAGGTAATTTTATTTGTCAACTTTTTTTGTCTCTTGTAAAATTGTGATACAATTTACCGGTTTAGAGATATTTGAGTTTAAAAATTAAAAATGGCCGCCATTTTTAAAATACACATTGGACAAAAATAATTTTTTCCTGAAAATGGACATTGCTGTCATAAAGGTTCATGCCAAATATGAACATAATACAACGAACAGTCACGGAAAATAAAAATTATTATGTATAAAAAACAAAATGGCGGATTACGGCTAAACTAAGCCGAAATCAAAAAATGTTATTCTTTATTTTTGACTTATTTTTGCATGTAGAATCAGGTCCTGTATAGCCAGGTACACTTTTTTGTGACACCCTGTATATAGAAGATTAGATTAATAACGCAAAAAATCATGATAAGATTTAGAGATTGTTCTAAAATAAATTTTATTTCTTCTCAATCAAATTTTTTTATGTTCTTTGTTTATTAAATTCAACATTCGGTTATAATATTTTAATACACTGTTGGTAATGGGCTATTTGCTTGGGACCAAATTATAATTAAAGAAGACGAGAGCATTAGCCACATATAAGTAGTGCAAAAGTAAGGCTGCTGGCTCACTTCAAGGTCACCTGAGCGATGACGTCATCGAGGTCAATGACCCCACCGATGACGTCATCGATGACGTCATCGATGACGCAATCGATGACGTCATCACCAATGACGTCACATCCATGACGTCACACCCATGACGTCACAGAAATGACGTGCGGATGACGTCATCACCCCTTACATCACCAAAATGACGTCATCGATGTCACAAAGGTCAAGGTCACGCCGAAACCTAAAATTTTTCGGCACTTTTGCGGTTTCTCGCACTACGCTCCGAATTTTAATCCGGTTCCCATGACCTTGACGACTTGGAGCGAATTTGCGATGAGAAACAGCAAAAGTGCCGAGGAAACTTGAAGTTTGCAACGTGACTCTGCCTAAACCGTCATGTGACACCGCTCGGGTGACCTTGAACTAGCCCAGCTGCCTTACTTTAGACCAGTACTACAACCGCGATGTGCACCCTACGACAGACACCGAGCGACTGACTGTCCGGCTCTGTGTACTCTAGGTATATCGGCTTGAGAGACTAAGACTCTAAACTGTCAGGAATGGGAGTAACTAACTGAATTTTGCAAGGAAAAGTCATTTCATCCAATATTCTAAACAAATCCTCATCAGTAAAACTTACATTAGTCTGTTTGGTATAAAACCTAGGGTGTCCGCGCAACAGTCTTCGCCATTTAGCTAAAGTTGAAACCCGTTTGACTTTGAGTTTGGGACAGTGAGCAACTAACAAAGTCTTAACACGGCTAAGTTTCTTACCCAGAGTGTCCCGCGACATAGCCTCCCCCTCACAAAAGTCCGCACAATACTGAGAGGACTGTTGGTAGCGCATGAGTGAAGGGAAAAGTGGTGGGGGAAACAGCAGGAGCGGGGAAAGGTCACAGTGGTGGGGGAAGGTGAGGTTGAACGCTGGAGTATCGCACCACTTCACCATGAGCTGTCCTACAGTCAACACACTGTTCTCGCAGCCCGAGTTGGCGCAAGAAGAAACCCTACTGTACAGCTTAAGCTGTGAGGGGCAAGGAAGAAAAGTTAAAGTTGAAGTTATGGTAAACTCTAAGGTGAAGAGCCGTCTAAATAAAGTGATTGTAATCTTTCAATCCCCCAATAACCTTAGAGAAATACCACTTTATAAAGCGACACCTTAGTTGGCAAAACAAAGTGGAATTGGAAAAGATTACAGTGAAATTAATTTAACTTAAAATTTGGACTGGACACTCTTGGCGATACCACGTGGCGTGCAAATGCACCCTAAACATTACAAGTTAGGTTATTGAGCACCTCTGGTACAATAACCGATGTGCTAGAGTTAAAGTGTGACGACCTTGAGTCAAAACACAGAAATACTACAATTCGATATCGTCCCAGAGTTAAAGTGTAGTGACCTACATTCAGAACTTGTAAAATTACTTACATATAGAGAGCTATGGAACAGCGAGACGCACCGCATGGAAGCCGGAGACATACTGGCGAAGCGGTGTTGTGCAGCCTAGGGACCCAGTTGTGGTGGGGGTACAGCCAACACTTAGAGTACAAGTGTCGTGGGTGACCTTGACCCACTTAACTTACCTGACCCCCCCCCCCCGACAAAAAGTTCCAACCCCCCCCCCCGACAAAAAGTGCGAGCCCCCCCCCCACCCCCCCCCACCCCCACCCCCACCCCCACCCCCTCCCCCCACCCTGATATCCTGGGCGTGGCAGCCCGGTGGGGATATAAGGGAGCCCAGCCAGAGCCGGCTCGCAGTCCGCTCCCGCGCGTTGAACGTGAACGATCGGGACGGACCGCCATAGGCATCACTAAACATTGAATGGCGCCTTCAGTGTTTAGCGAAGTCTACTCTAACTTTAAGACATGTATTAGTTGTAAGATATTGCGCTTGCGTTTGGGTATTGCGAATTGTTTCATATGAGAGTGTTTTACTTGTACCCTATGTCTCCTGTGTCTTTTATCCTTTGTGTCTTGTTTGTTATGTGTTTAATGTGTATGTGCTTGTTCCAGCATTGACTACGTTGAGCTCAATTGTGTGTTGTAAGTGTGTTATTTGTTTTTAAAGTGTATACGCTTGTTTTAGCAATCCCCCCTTGAGCTTTTTCAATGCTCAAAGTAAACTGTAAAGTCAGGGAACGGGAGTAGGCCCCCGTGTAAAGTCACTTTTAATAATTGGTAGGCTCCTTGCCAGGCATGCAAAAGGTTGCGGATGGCATTTGGGGAGCATGTCCGTTTGTACGCTGGCAAGCAAAAGGTTGTGGCGGCCTCTGCACTCGGACCGAGGACGTAAGCCATTAGGGTGTCCTCAGTATGTTTCCCTTCTGGAAACTCAAAATTATGTAAATGAATCTTTGTTAGCTATTTGTGTTTTTAGTCCCCAAGGCCCCCGAACATTCGTGGTTCGCCATGGATGTACGGGGGCCGAAATTTTTAATGTCCGTGTGGCCTTGACCCACAAAGACTTGTAAAAAGTCAATGCATTGTAAATTAAAAATATTAAAGATAGGTTACGGGAGTAGGCCCTCGTGTAAAGCCTATTTTAATTATCGGTAGGCTCCTGCCAGGCATGCAAAAGGTTGCGGATGGCATTTGGGAGCATGTCCGTTTGTACGCTGGCATGCAAAAGGTTGCGGCGGCCTCTGCACTCGGACGAGGACGTAAGCCACTAGGGTGTCCTCAGTTTGTTTTCTTCTGGAAACACAAAATTATGTAAATGAATCTTTGTTAGCTACTGAAAAGACATGCAGTAAATGTTTACAAGTCTTGCGTGGCGAAGGGTACAGGACATTGGATGTTGCCTTGTTGTCATAGTTGGGTCTCTTCGGAGGCTACAGCGATGACAACCCAAGTGCCTCACACCCCCAAAGGGGGGTGTGGGGCTTAATTTTTTTAAAGTTTTTTTGTGACCTTGACCTAAATATGTAAAATAAAATGCGAACCCCCCCCCTCCTCCTCCACCCCCCCACCCCCCCACCCCCTCCTCCACCCCCCCCCCTCACCCCCCCCAGCACCCCCTCCCCCCCCCAACTTTTTTTTTTGGAAAAATTTTTGACCTTGACCAAAAAGTTTTTTGCTCCGGACGAGAAGTGCCCCCCCCCCGGGTACCTTGGGCGTGGTCACCCGGTGGGGATATAAGGCGGCCGGGTTGCACGCATTTCTCATTTTAGCTCCAGCGCTTATGCTGACCGGTTCTTAAAATGTATCGTCGTATACCTTATGATCCTTCGTACTATAATCTGTTTGGTATTAATAGTATTACAGACAATGAGCAGAAATTGTATAAAAAATTTTGTTGTTTACTTGATAGAACGCACAAACTACCACCAAATACTTTCACCTACAAGCTACCCCTGATAGACAAGGATGATGTAAGCAAACTAACAACAATTCAAGTGAAATTTCTCGAAGAAAAAATCCTTGTTTGTGTAAGAGAAGTGTTTCATAATGAATATTCAAAAAGATTGGCCTTCGACTTTATTAAGGAACATGCAGGACGTGAAAAAGAACAGTACCCAGGATTATATTATTTATATCTTTTGAGAATGGAGCAAGTGTAACGGTAGAAATAAGTATCAAACTAATGTAATTCTCCCAACCAAGTGTTAAACTAGGACTTGAACTTGGACTTGATTGAGGTTTTTTTGTAGAACAGAGCGGGGGATAGATCACTTTGCGGCAATGGACTAGCATGCTGCTTAGTGGTTTATCCCCCGCTCAAAGGGTATCTTTACGCGACCTTGACCCACATAAATGCATAGTTTGTGGGGGGTATAAAAAAAGGGCAAACCAATTGGATGGATACACCACTTCTATACCATGGCTCTATTGCAGTGCTCTATCCCCGCTAAAAATAATAATTCCAAGTGACCTTGTTCCACATAAACTTGCTCAAACAGACATCTTTCAAAATATTTGTACAAAGTAGTGGATTTAGACCAAACATTATTGGTTTATCAAGCCTGTTGAAGAATATATTGAAAATGGGTGTTTAAAAGCCAAATTTACTAAATGATTGATAAACCGGATGTATATGACGTCACCTTCCCCCACCCTTCAACCTCGGGTATAAAGGGACCCGGTTGAGCGCGCTGCTCATTATTGCTTGGACATTCACCGAGTGCACACTCAAAGCCAAACTTGTTCAAAAATGGCTCTTTGCGATATTTGTGGTGAGTTTTTCCAAGATGAAGATATCTTTGTTTTACACCGAGAATTGCATCATGAAGAAAACAGAAAAGAAGAGATTGTTGTAAGTGAAGAAGACTTGGATGCGTTTGATCGGTTATTGGAAAACTACCAGAAACAGATGGACGACTGTGATAGCTATCTACAGTTACACCGAGAATTGCATCGTGAAGAGGACAGAAAAGAAGAGATTGTAGTAAGTGAAGAAGACTTGGATGCGATTGATTGGTTTTTGGAAAAACCCCAGAAGCAGAAGGACTGGGCTAGCTATTTACAGTTAATGCAAAGAAGAAGACCAAGTGTTATTCAATTTGCCGGAGCTGGACCATCTACAGCTGGAGGATTTATTGAAAAGGAAATGGAAGGAAAAAAAGTGGAAGATGTAAAACAACTGCGTACCCAAGAAGAGGATATGGAAGAAGAGGATACAGAAGAAGTGGAAGAAATAAGACAACTGCGCACCACAGCCTTGCCAGGACCAGTTGTAACTCATTTCAAAATTAATAATGTGCAATTGGAATTGCAATTGGAATTGGAAAACTTTATAACCCAAGCTAAAAATTTAGTTGTAAAAACATTGATGGAAGAATTGGCAAGATTGAACTTTATTAAATTTGGATTGGTGTTGGAGGCTATGTTTACTAATACCAATGGTGAAAACTCACCGAGAGCATTCATTGCTAAAAACCGAACCCTTACAACCACATCTGATATCAACGAAATTTTAGAAGATTGTTTGAATGAACTGCTAATGAAACTCCAAGAACACGAAGGAAGAGGATCTGGCTGGACGCTATCATCGATTGAAGGTATGGATGTGAGGGTTCACAAGCATGGATATGGTATGAGGGGTAGCAGCTTTATCCCTCTACCAAAGAAAATTAAAGACACCAACTCTTGCAGAAATGTTACAAACGGGGATAATGAATGTTTTAAGTATGCGATGCTAACTAAGTATGTAAAACATAATCCTTGTAGAGTTGGTAGGGAATATTATGAAAACGAACACCGCTACAACTTCCGAGGAATGTCGTATCCTGTGAGTCTTAATCAAATTGCAAAATTTGAGAAACAAAATCCAGGTGTTTCTGTTAACGTGTTCGGCTTAGATGATTCGAACAATGTGTATCCTCTACGAGTTGGAAAAGTGGAGCAAAGAAACCATACTGATTTATTATTGATAACTAAAGGCGAAATTTCACATTATGTGTGGATAAAAGATTTTGAAGCATTGGTTGTACGACAATTAACGAAAAATAAAATTAGAGTGACAGTGTGTAAGAGATGCTTTTGTTTTACGAATAAAGATTTGAGACGTGGAGGATCGGAGTGGTTGAAGGAACACCAAAGACTTTGTAATGACAACTATGAAGTGAAGATTAGTCTGCCGCCGCCATCTCGAGCGTTCATCCAATTCAACAAAACAGTTCACCAATATCGGATTCCAGTAGCCGTCTACGCAGATTTCGAATCCACGTTAGTACCACAGGAGCTTCCGGATGGTGAGGTGACTAGAAGAACCAAATATCAACTGCATCAACCTAACAGTTTTTGCTTATTGGTGAAATCGACTTTGCCTGAAGAACAGTTGCAAGACTATGGCTTAACATCTACTCCGATACTCTACCGTGGGGAAGAAGCCGCTAAGCATTTCGTAGACCAGTTGTATGACATTGCTGAAAAGGTGCAACGCTTATTCGGTAATGTTTTACCTATGGAACCTTTGAATCAAAATCAACAAGAAGAATACAATTTGGCAACAAGATGTTATTTATGCAAGAAGAGCTTCAGTGAAGAAAATCAAAAAGTAAGAGATCACGATCACCTGACAGGGTTATACAGAGGAGCTGCTTGTAATTCATGCAATATAAATTACAAACTGCCAAACTTTATCCCTGTCGTGTTACACAATCTTAGCGGCTATGACTCCCACTTCATTATCCCAGAGTTAGGACGAGATGATGGAAAAATCGAAGTATTAGCTGAAACATTGGAGAAGTACATCAGTTTCTCAAAAACAGTAGGTAAAATTAAACTTCGCTTCGTAGACTCTTATAGATTTATGTCATCTAGTTTGAGCAAATTGTCTGAGAACCTAAGAAGAGAAGATCTAAAAGAAACCAGCAAAATTGTACCTGAAGATAAATTGGACTTAGTAATGCGTAAAGGAGTGTTCCCCTATGATTACATAACTTCTGCAGAAAAATTCGAAGAAACCAGTCTGCCACCGATTGAAGCCTTCAATAGCAAGTTAAATGAAAGTGAAATCTCCGTTGAAGACTACAATCATGCTTGTAATGTTTGGAACCAACTAAACATTCAAACCTTAGGGGAATACTCCGACTTTTACATAAAATTGGACGTAACTCTGCTGTGCGATGTGATGGAAGAATTTCGAAACACCTGCTTCTCCGCCTATGGACTGGACCCTCTACACTCGTACACATCTCCAGGATTAGCATGGCAAGCTATGCTAAAGTCAACCAACTGTCGATTGGAACTTCTAACAGATATTGATATGGTGCTCATGATAGAATCTGGTGTACGGGGCGGTTTGACACAAGCTGTAACACGTCATGTCAAAGCTAACAACAAGTACATCCCAGGCTTCGATGAGAGACAACCATCGGTCTACCTTGGTTACTTTGACGCAAACAACCTTTATGGTTGGGCAATGTCAAATCCGCTTCCCTACGCTGACTTCAAATGGATCGACCCGGCCACCATCGGTGACATCTCACAGATTCCAAAGAATGGTCCAAAAGGCTATATTTTGGACTGTGATTTCGAATATCCGGAGCACCTTCATGACCATCACTACGACTTGCCTCTCCTAGCCAAGACTGAAGTTTCACCGACAGGAAGATGGCCGAAATTGATGATGACGTTGGAGAATAAAGATCGGTATGTGGCTCACTACTGGGTAGTTCAACAAGCTCTTGAATTGGGTCTACGTGTGGTGAGAATTCATAGAGCAATTGAATTCACCCAGTCTTGTTGGTTGAAACCATATATTGATTCCAACACTACAAGAAGAGCAGCAGCAACATCAGCATTTGAAAAGGACTTTTACAAATTGATGAACAACGCCATCTTCGGGAAGACCTTAGAAAACAAAAGAAAACACAAGATTGTAAAATTAGTAAGTGATCCTAAGAAATTGGAAAAATTAGTGCAAAAACCAAATTTTGGAACATCTATGATTATAAACGAAGATCTAGTTGCCGTAAGTATGAAGAAAACAACAATAGTGATGGATCGTCCGTTATACATTGGAATGTCAATTTTGGATATAAGTAAAACTTTAATGTATGATTTCCATTACAACAAAATGGTTAAACACTACGGAAGAGACAACATTGGAGTTGCATACATGGATACCGACGCGTTTATCTACTGGATAAAGAGTTTGGACATGTATGAAGACCTAAGGAGTTTCCCATACAAAGACGATTTTGACTTCTCTGACTATCCGAAGAACCATCCAAATTACAACGAAAAGAATAAAAAAGTAATCGGAAAATTTAAAGATGAAGCAAATGGAATGCCTTTAGAAGAAATAGTGGCACTGATGGCAAAATTGTATTCATTTAAAATGTACAACGAGAACAACACACCCACAGTCAAGAAAGCAAAAGGAGTCAAAACATCGTACTTGAAGAAACATGTGACATTTGACCATTACAAGACCTACTTGTTTGAAGATTCTACAATGTCTGCAACGTTCAACACTATCAGAAGCTTTAAACATGAGGTCTACAGTGTCACTGAAGTTAAAAGAGCACTGTCAGCTCGAGATGATAAAAGGCATATTATGCCGGATAAAATTCACACTCTTCCTTTTGGACACTACTCTCTAAACCCTATCGACTAGTAACCTATTCTTCGCCCCTCTACAACTTCGACCTTATTCCTTTCTCCTTCCGTAAAAAAATGGGGAACACGGCAAGTCAAACGCCGTGTTCCCCATTTTTTTACACAAGTTTGGATGACCTTGACCTATATAAATGATGTTAATATTTAAGACAACATTCATTGTTATTATACATGTGATACATGAAACATTCAAACCTGCAATATGAAGAACTTGAAGCAAGAAATTGTCAACGAGCTTCATAAACCTGCAAGAAGAAAGTTTCCACGAAGAAATACAGTGATAAAAGGAATAAATGATTTATATCAAGCGGATTTAATCGAAATGATTCCTTATAGTAAACAAAATAGAGGATTTAAATACATATTGACTATTATTAATTGTTTTTCAAAAATGGCAGATGCTTTACCACTAAAAGATAAAAGTGGCAAAAGTGTTACAAAAGCAATGGAAACAGCTATACAAAGAGACAAACATACTATAAAACATTTACAAACTGATGATGGAAAAGAATATTTTAATAAGGAATTTGCAAATTTAATGAAAAAACACAACATTAACCATTACTCAACCAATTCAGAGGTAAAAGCATCAATAATTGAAAGATTTAACAGAACTTTAAAAGGTGCGATGTATAAGATGTTTTCAACAGAGGATCACCCGTATGGATTGATGTGTTACCAAAACTTATAAGCGATTACAATAACAAGTTTCATAGAACTATCGGTATGAAACCAAGCCAGGTGACTAATAAAAATGAAAAACTTGTATTAAAACGTATAAAAATGAATACTAAACCAAAAGTTGAAAAACTAAAGCCTAGAAGGTTTAATGTTGGTGATAAAGTGCGAATAAGCAAATACAAAGGTGTATTCAGTAAAAGATATCTTCCGAACTGGACAAATGAGGTATTTACCGTATTTAAGGTGCAACTACAGTACCAGAAACTTACATTTTAAAAGATAATAAAGGACAATTGCTTGAAGGAGGTTTTTATGGACATGAAATGTTAAAATCAACAGTAGGTGATGTATATCTAGTAGAAAAGGTGTTGCAACGCAAAAAAGATAAGGTTAAAGTAAGATGGTTAGGATTTAATAAGACGGAAGATTCTTGGATACCTAAAAAGGATCTAATATAATGATAGAGCATCATTTTGGGTTGAACCATTACAAAGGATGGAGATAATACCGCAAAAAGACAATTTTACTATTAATAATATAGATGAACTCACAGTGGATGGTTCTCAATTCAATACTGGGAAACACGGTGTTTTGTTACCAAACACGGTGCGTTGTCTGGTTACCGGTCCTTCCAATTGTGGAAAAACAAATGTAGTATTCAATTTGATTACAAACCCTAAAGGCTTACGTTTTAATAATTTATATGTATTTTCAAAGTCACTACAACAACCGAAATATCAGTTATTGGAACAAATACTCAATAATGTACCTGAAGTTAAATATTTTAAATTTAACGCGAGCGAGAGTGTCATGCAACCGCAAGAGGCTAAACCATTCTCAGTATTCATATTTGACGATGTATCTTGTGAAAATCAAAATACAATAAGGAATTACTTCGCCATGGGTCGACATAACAACATAGATAGCATTTATATTGGTCAAACTTACAGCAAAATACCGAAACAGCTCATTAGAGACAATGCAAACATGTTAATTGTATTTAAACAGGATGAAACCAACCTAAAACACATATATTATGACCATGTAAGTGCGGATATGCCATTCGAACGATTTAAAGAGTTGTGTGGAAAGGCTTGGGCTGAAAAGTATGGTTTTTAACAATTATAAAGGAACAACCGCTAAACAATGGTCGATACAGGATAGGATTTGATAAATTTATACTAATACACTGATCATGATGTAAAACATTCATTGTTGTACAACACGTCTTGCTACAAACATGGTTAACCAAGAAAAGTTAATAAAGGAAATAAAATCACTTAGTGATTCTATTCGGGATAAAAACAGAGCATTGAAATTAGGTATTAGCGAAAGGGAGAAATTTCTTGAATCTACTTTTAAACCTATTACTGAACCCTTGAAACAATTAAACAAAAAATTTGCTAAACCCGTTTTGGAAGGAGATGCAATTGCACCTATTACAAAGTTTGAAAGAGAAAATATAAAATCAGAAGATTTTAGTGATGAAGACCTGGAATCCTCTACATATAGTGGTTTTACCGGTGAAGAACCTGAAAGAGAGCTAGAATCACCAGACTATAGTGGTATAAGAGAATTATATGAAGTAAAAGCTAAAAGAGGACATGAAGATGTATCAACTGCTAGTGAAGAGGAAAAAGAAGAAGAAGCAAGGGAAGGTCCGTCAAACATAAGCTTGTTGGGTGAAAACATTCATAAAAAAGGACCTTTAGGAAGGAAATACATGATAAAAATGTTAGCTGGAATAAATCCTAATAAAAAACTACCATAGTTATGGAGTAAGATTAACAGAAGAAGGTTTAATGGTTGGTAATAGCCCGGTAAACATTGATGAAGATGATAATATTATTGTTGGTAATCAAAGATATAAGGGCACAAGAGGATTATTTGAATTATTATTTGAAAAAAAGCCTTTAGAATTGTTAGTTAAAGAAGAAGATATGGAAGCATATAAACAGATTTTGGAACACACCAATGCATACAGGAGGAAGTATTTAGCTGACCAGCCAGTTTTTAGATCTAGGTCTTTTTAAAATATAGAGTATTTGTATCCAAGTTAATACCAACAACGAGAAGACAACCAATGCCGATAATGCCAAGAAAACCTGTAAAACGAAGGTTTGTGTCATCCACTTTGGATATAAGTGCTCCAGAACCAAGAAAAAGAAACAAATCTGTTACTGGTACAGGTTTAATGAAGAAACTATATAACACAAATGTGATTTATTACAATAATATCAATAAATTGGTGGATAGAATGAAACTAATACATGAAGCTAAAGAAGCGGGTCATACTGGATTGGAAAACGAATGGGTGGCTTTAGTGGATGAACTCCGAAACCGTGGGGTAATCTCATAAAAATGCGTTACTCCCTAGATTACTATTCAGTTGCACCATGAGTGTCGACAAGTTCGGACGTTACTCCTCGGATGGGTTATATTACGCAAATAATTTAAAAGAGGTGCTGGTTTACCACAAACACCTGATGGAGATTATGATATAACTAATAAAAGGTTAAAAAACATAAAAGATCCCACAGATGAAAACGATGCAATAAATTTAAAAGTATTAAAAGAAAATATATCACCAACATTAAGACTACAGAAAAAACACATATGACGCAGGTAATCATAGAATTGTCAATGTTGGTAAGCCAAATCAAAACGCTGATGCAATAAACAAAGGTTATTTATCATCAGAATTAAAAAATACGCTAAAATTCAATGGGAAAACGTATACTGCTGAAAATAAACGTATATCCAACGTAGATGATCCTAAAGATGCAAAAGACAGCGTAAATAGACGCTATTTACATTCATTAATACCTGAAAAGACAAAAGATGGTTTTTCTTTTTATAAATTTGTTATTAACGATATAGGTTATCCGAAAAATGAAAATGATGCTGTAAATTTAAAATATATAAAAGATCATTGTATTACACGTGATGTAGGAGTTATTGATTGTCTAGGTAATTGTTTAGCGAATGTTAAAGATGGTTCGGCACCATCAGATGGTGCAACAGTGGGTCAAATGATGGAAACCTTAAAACAAGAAACAACCTCTTTTGTAAAACAAGATCAAGTAGTATCAAAGCAAGGGGATGAATTTGTTCAAGGTAATGAAAAATTTAATTTATTAACATACAAAAATAATGCTTGGGATTGCATGGGTAAAGGGTTATCAAATATGGGATGGGGTTATGAAAAACATGATGCAGCTGCTTTATCACAAACCGTACATCTAGATCCAGATCATTCTTTTAGATTTTTTACATGTAAAAATAAAGTAATAAAAAACTTGCATAATGGAAGAGATCCAAATGATGCTGCAACTGTAGGACAAACATTACAATATGACAGTGCAAATAAAGAGTTTATTTATAATAAGCAAAGATTTAAATTAATGGATGTAAATGATTATCAAAATATATTAATTGCAGATCCAAATTCATTTAGCGGATTTAGAAAATTGTCTGGTGAACAATTTATTCATAAAAATCATGTGTTTCGAAATGAATCAGACGGAGCATTAGTTAGTGGAAATTTTAAATATTTTAAATGTCCCGGGAGCGATGAAAATGTAACTGATAAAGACTAAGAATTTGTATAAAAACTGATATGGGTTAGAAATCGAGACTAATATTATAAAAATGGGTTACACTCTAGAATGTTATTCAGTTGCACCATGAGTGTTGACAAGTTCGGACGATATTCCTCGGATGGATTATATTACTTTAATACTTTAAAAAGAGGTGCTGGCTTACCACAAACACCTGATGGAGATTATGATATTAGTAATAAACGGTTAAAAAACATTAATGATCCCACAGATGAAAATGATGCAATAAATTTAAAAGTATTAAAAAAAGAGATATTACTAACACTGAAACTAGACAAAAACACATATAACGCGGGTAATCATAGAATTTCCAACGTCGGTAAGCCAAATCAAAACGCTGATGCAATAAACAGAGGTTATTTATCATCGGAATTGAAAAATACGTTAAAATTCGATGGAAAAACGTATAATGCTGAAAATCGAAGTATATCTAACGTAGCAGACCCTGTAGATGAAAAAGACAGCATAAATAGACGCTATTTAAATTCTATAATACCTGAAAAGACAAAAGATGGGTTTTCTTTTTATAAATTTGTTATTAACGATATAGGTTATCCAAAAAATGAAAATGATGCTGTAAATTTAAAATACATCAAAGATCATTGTATTACACGTGATGTAGGAGTTATTGACTGTCTTGGTAATTGTTTAGCGAATGTAAAAGATGGTTTTGCACCATCAGATGGTGCAACGGTGGGTCAAATGAAGGAAACTTTAAAACAAGAAACCTCCGGTTTTGTGAAACAAAACCAAGTAGTAACACGTCAAGGAGATGTATTTGTACAAGGAAATAAAAAGTTTACTTTGCTTGAAGAAAACAATTATGTTTGGGATGGTAAAGGAAAGTTATTGACAAATTTAGGTATTGGTGAAAAGCCTGGTGATGCTGTTACTTATGAACAGATAATACAATTAGAGCCAACTGGAAAAAAATGGTGGAATTGTGATAACAAACGATTAACAAATGTTGCAGACCCTGATTATGCCAATAACGCTGTAACTGTTAATTTTCTTGTTAAAGTAATAGGTAATTTATTATTTGATATGCATAATTATATTGCAGCAGGACAACATAAACCTATTGACGAAAAAATGAGAAATACATGGATTAAACAAGAAATTCTTTATAAATATTTTTTTAATCATAACACACAAAAGTTTAGATCATCAGATTGGGGTGATTTTGATATTTAATTAAATAACACCATATATTACATCATTTATGTGCAACCTGTCATAGAGGTAACACATGGGTTACGCTTTTCGAATATAAAAGACAATCATGGCGTTTCATTACACCAGTCCATATCGAGACACTATACGGAAAGGAGGCGGTATCACGTCCACAGCGGTTTCTCTGTTAAGTAAAGCTTTAAATCGTATTCCAGTAGGATCTATCGTAAACAGAGCAATAGACGCTTTACCATACGAATTTCACATACCGGGAGGTTATCAGTATTGCGGACCAGGAACTAAATTGAAAAAACGACTGGAAAGAGGTGATCCAGGCATAAATAAGTTAGATCAGGCTTGTAAAGAACACGATATCGCATATTCCACGTTTACCGATTCAAAAAATAGGTCAATCGCTGATAAAAAGCTAGCGAATATAGCTTGGCAACGAGTAAAGTCTAGTGACGCTAGTATTGCGGAAAAAGCAGCAGCTTTAGCGGTAACAGCAGGTATGAAGGCTAAAACAGCGGTAGGAGGTGGAAAAAGGAGGGGTAAGAATAAAAAAGGATCAACCAAGAGAAAACATGGTGGTAATATTAGACTAAAAAGACGTTCTCCGAGGAAAAATAATAAAAAACCGACAATATGGTCAATGGTAAAAAACGGGGCTGGTCTATACCTAAGACCGTATCGTGCATATTAAATAAAAGAAATCAATTGGTTATACCACATAAAGCGTTGACTAATGTTGAATTATTTAAATATATTTCCTGTTTAAAAATACCATTTTTCCGCGGAGTATTTATGAAAGACAGTTTACCAAAGAAAATATGGAAAAATGAGACTGGAATCGTAAATTTGGATAATACTGAAGGGTCCGGCACCCATTGGGTGTGTTATAAGAAACTAAATAGTAATGTATATTATTTTGATAGTTTTGGAAATTTGCCACCACCTAAAGAACTTGAACATTACTTTAAATCTGCTAAAAACATATATTACAACTATAAAAGAGAACAACCTGATAATACTTCAATATGCGGCCATTTATGTTTGGAATTCCTAGCTAAAAGTATCAGTCACTATTGAGATGTCTTCCTATACGGTATCATTAACAGGAAAATCGTCCACTTTACGAAGTATCCTTTTTCCAGCGTTACGCTTGCAAAAAGGAAGATTTTGGGAGGCAGCACTGTTGGATTTTACAACTTACAACTCTATTCCCAATGTTACGGAAGGTAAAAATAACTTATTACATTATTATAAAGGAAAAGATGCCAGTGGGAAGTTTACAGACTTGGAAGTTTGCACTCTACCCACAGGTTCTTATGAAATTGATCATATTAATGAATTTTTGCAAAATAAAATGGGAAAAGACAATATAACGCTAAAAGGTAATAACAATACAATGAAAGCTGAGCTTACTTCAAAATATTATATAGATTTCAGTAAGTCAGACTCAATTGGTGATTTATTAGAATTTCCCAAAGATGGAGCGATTTTAGAACCAAATAAAACACATTCCGGTAAACAAACTGTAACAATATTAAAAGTCAATAGTATAGACATAACTTGTAATATTATACAAGGAGCTTACAGAGATGGAGCAAATACTCATATAATACATACTTTTTACCCCAGTGTACCACCTGGATTTAAAATTGTTGAAAAGCCGCAAAACCTGGTATATCTACCTTTGAACACCACTTTCATTTCAGACATCGTGTTGAACGTATTGGATCAAGACGGTAACTTGATAGATTTCCGAGAAGAGCCTATTACGGTTAGATTACATTTAAAATCAACACTTCAATACAAAACCATGGGTTTAACATTTAAAAGCGAACAACCTACGGGAATCCGTATTAGTAGCTCTTCAGCTGTGGAGGAGTTAACACGCGAGAACATTCGTTTCTTAGAGAGAATTGGATTAAAAGTAACCGATAATGGATATACTGGATATAGCTCAGGGTCCAACATTCGACGAAACCCTATGGGAAAAAGAATATCACACCCACAACCCTTACACTTCATCAAAATTAAACAATAACGATGAAATTCGTATTCCCATACAAAATCAAGACATTTACACACTACCATGTGAAAGTTACTTGTATATTGAAGGAAAAGTTACTAAAAAGGACGGTACTACTACTGGTACAACAGTTCCATTTATAAATAATCCCATGGCTTTCCTGTTTGATGAAATTAGATATGAAATATCAGGTGTAACAGTTGATTCTACTAAAAAAGTAGGTATTGCAACAACTTTAAAGGGATTAACATCTATATCACCTAATGAAACCAATTTAATACAACCTGCAGGATGGGTTTTACCTGCAAAAGACACAATCACTCCAGATACAAATGGAAATTTTGATTTTCATATTCCGTTACGTTTGTTGCTTGGTTTTGCTGAAGATTATAGGAAAATAATATTAAACGTTAAACAAGAATTAGTTTTGTTGAGATCTTCAAACGATAAAGATATTATTAAAGCTCCAGACGGTACAACAGATGCAACTTTAGAATGGAAATTAACATTAGACAAAATTGTATGGAGAGTTCCACATGTAAAATTAGCTGACGAGCATAGAATGCTACTATTAAGAAAGTTAAAGGCTGATCGTGATATTGTAATTCCTTTTAGAAGTTGGGAATTTCATGAACATCCCAGCTTGCCAACTACGGATCGACACACTTGGACAGTTAAAACATCTAATTATGTGGAACGAGCCAGGTATATTATATTTGGTTTACAAACAGGCAGAAGAGACACCATCACCAAACATGCAGGCCAATTTGATCATTGCAACTTGAAAAATATTAAAGTTTATTTAAATTCACAATTTTTTCCATACGATAATTTAAATGTGTCATTCGCTAATAAAAAGTACAGCATATTGTACGATATGTATGCAAGATTCCAAAGTTCATATTATGGTAAAACGAATGCACCTTTACTATCACCAGAAAAATACTTAGATGGTTACCCTATAGTTGTAATCGATTGTTCTAAACAAAATGAATCGGTAAAATCATCAAGTGTAGATATAAAAATAGAAATGGAATTCAACGCGCCTATATCGGCTAATACAACTGCATACTGTTTAATTCTACATGATAAAATCGTAACATACACACCTTTAACTGGAATTGTTAAAAATGTATTGTAAAAAACCGGTTTTGTTACATTCCAATGCATTCCGCGAGTATAAAAGCAGAGTGTTCAGGTCGCTCCTCATCAGTTTGTTGCCTGTTCTTGTATGGGTAGCATCTTATTCAATATGGCTTCTCCTAGTGGTACACAAGAAAATGTAGTAGATATTGAGAAGGAGATATCCGACTTTTTAGATCTTCAAGGTCAACCGGAGGGAGATGAACACAACGCTTGCGGACAACTCCACGGCAGTAATAATGTTGAGGAAAAAGGTAAAAGAAGAAAGAATGCACAGAAGAAGAAAAGGGATACTGAAGATAATATTTCTCCTAACATATTGAGTGAGGTATTCTTGCGAATATTTTATCCAATCTCATCCAGTTTGGACAAAAGTGTTTTAATCGGTGTTATGAAATCGACGGATTATTCACCTACTGTAATTTTGACTCATGGACCCAAAATGATTTTGTTCACCGATAGTGCTTGGGAATCTTTTATGAAGCACTTGCATCTGCTAGAATGCTATTTAACTAGTAACATGTATGGAAGAAAGACAAGAGTAGGACTTTTGGATTCAAATGTGGAAATTGATATTATAAAGAATCGTGGTGACCATCAATTGCGGTTTAGAGACACAACAAGACATGATAACAAGATTCAACTTAATCGAGAAGAGTTTTTTATTCTAACCTGTGCAACTGAACCAATAACAAGATACTTGAGACAACTAGTGTTTTCAAGTTCTATTATTAAAGATTATTTGGAAGACACTTTGGACAAACAACCGGACGCACCTATATTGTACGGACCTGTGGATACTTCTATATTTAATAGGGTTCCTCATGAAGTACAAATGTGGAGACAGTTGGAAAAATACGCTCAACTACATAAGAAATCAGTAAAACAGGAAGAAGAGGAAGAAGGAGGAGAAGAATCAAGTGTTAGTGATGAAAATGAAAACAAGGAGAATGTAAAGATGGAAACTTAGATGACAATGGTTGGTTTTTAAAACAATATCAAACACTTTGTGGGGTTAGGCCTACCGGGGACGGTGCCCACGTTAAATATACACCAACGCGCCAACAACTGTACGGCCAGGTATAAAAGTCGTACCTACCGTGGTGTGGAAATCAGTTGACCTTTGGACTTCGTCATGAGCAGACGAGTGATCTTCGCAATGGACAAGGAAGAAGAACAAGTAAAGTCCAAACCTGGTATAATTGAGTTCCAAGCGTTTCGGGGTAATGATGATAGATTTATCATAAAAGAACTTGTGTTTTTCGATATCAATACAAGTGTTCCATATACATTTTTGTTCAAACCACCATGTTCTTATTCATCATTAACTAGCAAAGCCGCTACTACCAACAGGTGGATTTCAAAATATTTCCATCATATCGATTGGTATGATGGTTTTGCAAGTTACACGGACTTATATAACATCATGCATCAGTTTTCAAACAGGTTTACCAATATTTATACAAAAGGACTGGAAAAGAAGAGATGGATCGAAGAATTTACTCATGTTCCGGTTAATGATGTGGACTTGGATAAAAACTACAAGTATACGATGGAAAATGTTTGTATTTGTACTAAAAGTCCAGAACATGAAAAAGATAGACATTGCGCTTTAAAAAACGCCTATAAACTCGCATCTTACCTTCAAAGTGGGGGAGTGGGGAGTGGTGGGGGTGACGTGGGTTATATAAGTGAGGAGCAGACCGGGACCTGGCATGAGTATTACTCGAGATTCCGAGACGACAACATCTCCCAGCAAGAAGACGAAGAAGAAGACAATCTTTAACTCAACCATGGCATCTCACCAGTTCCTGCAAACTTTGGTTGAGCAGTTCAATGCTCACTCCAAATCTACCATACTACCCGTCAAGAAGTGTTCCGAACTTAAAGACGAGAAGCACTACATTATCCACGCCATGAAGAAGATGGAGACTTCAGTTGGAGAGGCCATTTGCTGCAGTCTTAGCGAGGCACCGTTCACTCCGGGGGATGAGCCCAAGTTCCAAGTCTACCTGCCGAAACGGTTCGTCCATCTCCTCCAGAACGAGGATCTGCGCTCCATCCAACCCGGCTGTCTCTACCTGGTTTCCCACGGTTGCACGGGTAGCAATTCCACCGAGTTGACCATCCACATCGCCGACAAGCAGCAGTGTTAGATTTTAATTTTACTGTTGTACATATGTTATTGTAATGTTTTATAAATAAATAAACCATAAAAGACAAAAAATGCAACATATCAATATGTGAAGTTTGTCACATATTGATATGTTGCATTTTTTTTTAAACTTCGCGGGTGACCTTGACCTTTGACCTTTGCATTTCACAGTTACCCCCACCACCAAGCTAAAGGTTAAACCTGCTTCGATGCAAACACCCCCACCACTTTTTATAGTACCCCCAAGCGCTGTGCCTCAGCTTCATTTCAACTCCGACGGTCAACCGTACAACATCAAGATGTCTCTCAATGTAAGTTGTGCTAGTTACGAGGAGGTAACCATTAAGACTCAGCAGGAGCTGAACGACTTGTACAAGGAGTTGCAGCTGATGGTGGCGCGAGGCTACCGTATAAATGTGCAAGTCTACGCTTGCAATATACGCAATCTCCGACACCCAAAAGAAGAGTCTGAACATTACTCTTCTCCAGCGACTTCATCACCGGCGTCCATGAAGACTGAAGCGAGCCAGACTTTGGATTATTTCAGCTGACTAGCAGTTGTCTTCCTTCTTCTTACCATTGTAGAATATGTTTATTTATTTGTTATATTAAAGATGTAAAAGAGAAAAAAACACCTATCTTGTTACTGACATATGTGCTCAGTAACAAGATAGGATTTTTTAAAACACAATTTGGATGACCTTGAAACTTCCCCCACCACTTTTTCATAGTACCCCCAAGCGCTGTGCCTCAGCCTCATTTCAACTCCAACGGTCAACCGTACAACATCAAGATGTCTCTCAATGTAAGTTGTGCTAGTTACGAGGAGGTAACCATTAAGACTCAGCAGGAGCTGAACAATTTGTACAAGGAGTCTGAAAAGGAGGTTGTCAACAAAACCGATGATCAACAATTGTGGGACTCCTCTATTACAGAAAAGGAATTACATGCAGCCGTCGAAGCTGTCGAGGAAAAGGAAAAGAACCTCAGGCAGCTCTGATTGGCTCAGATGGATATTTGCGGATCTGTGCCGCGTGATGATTTTGAACTTCAATGTCAGATGGCGATTACCCAGCAACTAGAAGAAGCCGAAAAGGAGCTAAAGAGTGGAGGTACTATCCGGGCGGAGGTGAAAACTGAGAAACAGGAAGAATATAACGAATATGGTGATTAAACGTACTGTTGATCCCAATCCTTTTAGTTTTAAGTGGTTATGTTATAAGTAAATAGAAAAAGTTTCCTTTTTTAAAAAACTCCATTTGGATGACCTTGAAATTTCCCCCACTACTCTTTAATACCAGCATTGCTCGCTGCACCAAGCATCATTCCTCCTCCAACAACCATGGCGGACACACCTGCTTGCAATGCCTTGTCTTCCACCGAAGATGTACCCAATACGAATTGGAAATTGACAATCGACAACGTGCATTATTTAGAAACCATCTGCGATTGGATGAAGTCTATTCTCCTCGACAACCCGGGAATAAAGCTCAAGGTCACTTTAGATTATGATTGGTCTGAAGTTATACTGCAGCAAGACGATCAACAATCACTGGAGTATTTGTCAAATTTACCATCGTCAACCATATATACTACAAATGAGGTGGAAAGGGAAGAAGAGGAGCATGAGGTTTAGAGTTTCTTATTTTTTTAAAACCCAATTTGGATGACCTTGAGATTTCCCCCACCACTTCCCATATACCTAGAGTGCGCAGGGCTGGACAGTCAGTCGCTCGGTGTCCGTCGTAGGGTGCACATCGCGGTTGCTACTCCAATTCCTGACAATTTGGGGTAGTTCAAAGTCACCACACTTCTACAACTTCAAGGTCATCACACTTTAACTCTGGGACTGCATCAACTTGTATTATTTCTGTGTTTTGACTCAAGGTCATCTCACTTAAACTCTGGGATGGTATCAACTTGTAGTATTTCTATGTTTTGACTCAAGGTCATCACACTTTAACTCTGGGGCAATATCGACTTGTAGTACTTCAGTATTTTAGCTCAAGGTCACCACACTTTAACTCTGAGACTGCATCAACTTGTATTATTTCTGTGTTTTGACTCAAGGTCATCACACTTTAACTCTGGGACGGTATCAACTTGTAGTATTTCTATGTTTTAACTCAAGGTCATCACACTTTAGCATGTAACTTTAAGGTAGCACCGAAACGGTGCTACCCGGCTTGACATTTTCAAGTTTCCCAAGGTTATCACAATTTCACCCACCACTTCCCATATACCTAGAGTGCGCGGGGCCGGACAGTCAGTCGCTCGGTGTCTGTCGTAGGGTGCACATCGCGGTTGTAGTACTGGTCTAAAGTAAGGCAGCTGGGCTAGTTCAAGGTCACCCGAGCGGTGTCACATGACGGTTTAGGCAGAGTCACGTTGCAAACTTCAAGTTTCCTCGGCACTTTTGCTGTTTCTCATCGCAAATTCGCTCCAAGTCGTCAAGGTCATGGGAACCGGATTAAAATTCGGAGCGTAGTGCGAGAAACCGCAAAAGTGCCGAAAAATTTTAGGTTTCGGCGTGACCTTAACCTTTGTGACATCGATGACGTCATTTTGGTGATGTAAGGGGTGATGACGTCATCCGCACGTCATTTCTGTGACGTCATGGGTGTGACGTCATGGATGTGACGTCATTGGTGATGACGTCATCGATTGCGTCATCGATGACGTCATCGATGACGTCATCGGTGGGGTCATTGACCTCGATGACGTCATCGCTCAGGTGACCTTGAAGTGAGCCAGCAGCCTTACTTTTGCACTACTCATATATTCAAGTTACATTCGTATTTTTCCATATTTAAACTGTTTTATGTTTATATATGTTTTATATCTTGAACATTTTACCCTCTCTGTAAAATTATTATTTCCAGATGATTATGATTATCATGTGTAAAAACAATGAATTGTCATGTATGAAAAAAGAAGTGTTGTTATAGTTCCCTTCTAAAGTGCACAATTATTTATTAAGTGAAAAGAATTTCACAATATACATTACTTCTGATCAAATTATAATTTACAAAAGGGTGACTCAGAAATTAGCACATTCCTGAAACTTGTTGGAAATAGATGGATAGTGTAAGAAGTTTTCAAATAGCATGTTCTATTTATAAGGCTAATTTTTAAAGGGAAATTAAAAATACATCCTCAGTTTCTTTTAGCCATGAAAGTTTGATGACTGCACAAACTTAATTATTTATTACTAAATGTAGCAGGGGAAATATGATATATAAATATAAATACTTTTATTTTTACGTAAAGGTAAAATATTTATGATTTTAATTTTAACCAAATAGGAAGAACAAAAATATATTATGTTCGGAAAAGAATGGAAATTCCCAAAGAGATGGAAGCATTGGTAAATTCTCCAATCTGTTATTAATAAAGGAGGTTGTACCAGTCTACGGATAAAGCAACAATCGATTCCAAGCAATCATCGCTATCTTGCTGTAACTGGACGAAGATAAGGACTCGCTTCATCGTGGCAACTATTACCTAGAGAATATTAAACACTCCCTGGATTAAAAAAAGGAAAACCTTGGAGCTTATTGAATGTTTGAAAAAGAGCAATCACGAATAACGCAAAGGTTTAAGAACGTAAACCTTTTAAGGAATACATTTATTCTTTACTATTTATTTACTAACTGATAGAATTATAGGTATAATGTTTACTCCGGTTTCATTTAAATAATTTAAAAATTTAACCTGCAGCTTAAATTTTAGTTCATTGCATCTTAATCAATTTAAATTAATAAAATTAGAAACTTCCATCTTGTTGTCTGTCTTTCTGTCTATATGTGATGCTCATGGACCCTACTTTGCCAATTTTACTCATAAAAATTATAGTTGTATGAAGGTACTTTACTTAGCAACTTTAATTGCATGTGCAACCTTTGTCCCATTGTCCTTTAAGTTAGAAAAGTTGTGATAAAATACCAATCTTTGTCCACTTTTCAAAAGAAAATGTATTTAGTAAAATATATGAAAATTTTCATTGATATTATAATGTGCTATAAGAAGGATACGATATTCGTAATATAAGTATTATCTTCCTAACTTTCGTCAAAGAGGCTCTGCCTCATAGGCAAAAATAACATGTTAATCTTATGGGAATATTAAATACTACCTTTTAGCATTGACTGAATATACACTTAGTCTACTTGTTGCTCGAAATCGAGCAATTTATTTTTATTCAATACCAAAGGAACATTTAGTTCTAAATCAATGACATCCGGCCAATCCAATATTGTGAATTTCAGTAATCACAAAAAAAAAAAAACTGCACTTATTTACAGCTGTACATTAACAGATGTTTAAAGTGTTCAACCCAAACCCAATGTTATTCTAATGGGAAAATTTCTTATTTAATTTGTGTATAACGCCCTTATTTCATGTCCGATTTTCATCAATTTTGGTCGGAAACAACTACAGAAAAAGCCCTATCCAACGACGTCAAAATTGAATATCGGTTGAAAATTGTTGAAGGAATTCCCAACACAAAAAAACCCCTTGGTGTTATTAAATAAGTATAGATGTGAATAAACATCTCATGGCATGTGTGTTTGAAACCAATTTACGGTGGTGACATCTTCCTCGGCATACATGGAAATAGCCTACAAGTGCCTTGTGATAAGTAAATCAGTATTACTACTCTGTCGAACCATCCAATTTTCAGGGGATTGGATGAATTGGTCCAAAAAGCATTAGATGAGAAGTCTATTCACGTTAGTGAAGTCAAGATTTTAGTACGTGATTTTTAATCAGCTGGATTAGATAGTTTGTAATGTTCCCCACGTTTTGCCTCAACACGTTATCAAATCTCATCCATCTCTAACCCTCATTCATTATTTCTCTCATTCCTCATTCCTATTAAATCATTAACCAACCCTTCATCTTTTCATCAGTCAAAATAAGGCGACTATTGAGCACTGATTACATGGTGGTTTTAAATAGGAATATTTAATTTATGGATGCTTATTATTATAGAACGAATTCCGTTCCTTAATTCTTAACATTCCCTATACTATAATACGAGGAGTGTCTGTAGCGATGTTATCTCAAAATCTAGCTTAAAATTTTTACTTTAATTTAAAATCAATTTGGATTTAAAATTATTTTGGACCAACAATAATTTTGAAAACAGCCTCGAGCTCAGGAAAAAAACTTTTTTATTCTAAACAGAGTGTGAAAATTGCTATTTTTAGCATTGGTCTAATGGGTTGCCGTTATTGAAACGAAAAATAACGAATTGTAAAATAAAATAAGGGAACCCAACTTTTAAACATTGATGTTGAAACAGATTTTAACTGTTGAAAAAGCTGAAAAGGTATTGTTGGTTTTTTGTGTAAACCTAATAACATGTAAACAAATAAATGATACTATAGCAAAAGAGTAGTGCAAAAAGGGCACACCTGGGCCATGACGTCATCACGATGACGTCAGCAGTGATGACGTCATCAATGACGTCACTAATGACGTCACTAATGACGTCATATGACGTCACATGACGTCACACCTATGACGTCATGGTGACGTCATTACCGCTGACGTCATCATGATGACGTCACTGACGTTAATTAGGTCAAGGTCACGCAAGAATACAAAAAAAAATTTTTTTGCACTTTTGCGATTCCTCAAATTTTGTTGAGAAATTGAAATTTCTCGAGGAACCACAAAAGTGCAAAAAAATATTTTTTTTTATTCCCTAGCGATCAGACTCTCGACCTAATATATCCATCAGGGGTCATTGACCCGTCCCAGCAGCCCCACTTGAAAAAAAATAATTTCTTTATTTTACTTACCCACCGAGAGACTGAGAGCCGAAGAATAATTTCTTCAAACACCCGACAGTGCGACAAACGACACGCGATCCGAACAGCACCGCGTCCGAAGACGTACTGACTTGTACACAGACGGTATCCCAGGTACCCGGCTCAGTGGGATAAGGAGGTGGTGGGGGTAAAGTGGTCAGAAGGAAGAAAAATTTAACAAACAACTCGTCCCAGCCGGTCCTTTACCGGACCTCCGTAACTCGGATTGGAAATATTTCCTGAGAAATATTTATTTTTATTCTTTCTCAGGTGATCTTGGAACTTGGTCGGGAATTGGAGTCACCAACGTAACCTTACTGGCAAAAGTTAGCTCGTCTAAAAGTTTCTGAAACATTTTATCATCCATAGTGATATTTGTGTCCCTTGAGTAAAATTTTGGATTATTTTTGAAGCAACGTTTCATTTTTGTTAAAGTGGAAGTCTTGGACACCTTAACAGAATTATTTTGCTTGGCCAGCAAAAATTTTACTCTTAATAATTTTTCTCGCAAAGTTTCAGCCATAGATGTGTCTCACAGTAAGGTTTGGATATAACTGAAACACTCAGTCAAGTGTTGGACCTTAGCTGGAAGTAGTGGGGGGAACAGGGTTATAGTGGGGGAATGAGTAGTGGAGGGGGTAATTTGGACTGTTGTTGTCAAGTGTAGAAACAGTTTGCCGGGAACTGTCCAAGGAGTAACACGTACTGTGCAGAAAAAATTAACCGAGAGACTTGTGTAAAATTTAACTCCAAGAAATATTTAATGTAAGACTAAAAGAGGTAGAGCCAAATGAAAAATAATTTTGTAGGAGATGGGCATGGATGAGTTTTGTAGTAAAGTTCAAAATCCACTTGTGTGGAATAAAATTAAATTGTGAGCGAAAAATATTTAGCCACACCTGCAAAATACAAGTGTAGGAAAATATTAAGACACCTGTATAGCTAAATAAAAATTAATTTTGTATCAAACAGTCTTCCAGCATTTCAGTTTCTAAGTCTTAACAAGTAAGGAATAAAATATTAAATAAGGAGCGGAAAATAATTTGTTAAAGTAAACGTAAGTGTAGCAGTGTAACAAAAATTAATTTCGTGCAAAACAGGCTAGGTTCTGTTTTGCAAAGTTTATTAAGAAGGAAAAATAAAAATTTACTCACAGAAAAGTCCCGCGGCGGCAAGGTGTGGTTTGTTTGTTGGCTTGCAATAAACTGACTTACCTTCTGTGGAGCTACATTTGGCCAGTTGGCCAAGAAACGAGTCTGTTATATAAGCATTATGTAACCGTCTCTGCCGGCTGTGCTGAATCCGGCAAGCTAAAATATTATTATATAGTACACCTGACTTGGACTGAAAATATTCTAAGTCCCAAGACCCCTCCCCCCCCCTCGGCTCCGGACGAGAAGTGAGCCCCCCCCCCCGGGGGAGGAGGAGGTGGCATAGCCCCCGAGGCGTTGCCATACCTTGACACGTGTTGTATAATGAGATCCGGTTGGTAATGTATTCAGGTGTGGCTCTTGGAGATTGTCCAATGCCGCAAACAAGTACGTGTTGAGGTCTGGCTGTTTACGTAACCAGATCCGGTTCCCCCACTCCTGACCGGCTCAGCTTCGGTTCTCTGAGGCTTTGCTTCCTCGCAGTTGGTTTCAAACACTTCAGCTGAGTGGTTGAAGCTCTGCCCTACAGGATTCGCAATGTAATGTTGGCGCCGCATTATATTGGGAATTCTTTTAGTCTAAGGCACGGCATGTGTAGTGTTAAGAAATATTTTATTTTGCGCTTGCTGCTTCTGCTAGGTCTTGGTGTTGGATTTATTTAGTCTAAGTGTTGTGTGTTGAAAAATATTTCTTTGTACTAATCTTCACAGGTTGTCCCCAAGTAGAAATTTTTCTAAATTCGCATCTTGGAGGTACTCCTCCGTAAATTGGCAGCATAAGTGCAATATAGCATAATAGCATAATAGAAATAATAGAAATAGTGCAACATAGCATAATAAAAATTTTTCGAGGTCCAGAACCTCAAGAATTATTTGTTACCAACAATAGCATGGCGCCTAACGAGCCCGGGGGTAGGCCCCTGGGGATCCACCCTTAGGCCTCTTTCGGTCAGGGGCGCTACTGGACCTCATCACTCTAGATGGGTGGTTGGCATCCTTTAGCACGAGGCGTCGGATCCTGACACTGACCGGTGTGCTAGGCAAAAGTCAGTACCTACGGGTTAAGACGGGATCCTCGGTCATGGTTAGCATGGCCTCTTCCAAATTATTGTAGCATGTTTCCCTTAAGGAAACTCAAAATTAAATAAATAATTTTTTATTAAATCACCTCCCCCTAAATGTTGAGATCCCCCCGATGCCTCTGACCGCCGGCGGTCTTAGGCATCGGGGGGCTTTCTTTTTAACTTTTGGATGACCTTGACCCATATTTGTGTGTAAATAAAATAATATTTTGTTCCACACGATATGTAGGTCAGCCATGACTTAGGCGGATTTTTGCCTGAGTTCTGAGAACTCCTCAGGACTTAGAGCGAGATGCGACTAAGTGTTGGC
The DNA here is from genome assembly GCA_030545055.2 of Neoaliturus tenellus. NCBI lineage: Eukaryota > Metazoa > Arthropoda > Insecta > Hemiptera > Cicadellidae > Neoaliturus > Neoaliturus tenellus. Next base: position 271,601 of record JAQYXR010000018.1, on the reverse strand, counting down.
TGTCCACACTGTGGCGGAACAAAATATTATTTGATGTTGACACATGAGTAAGGGTAGCAGGTATCCAAGAGTTAAAGTCCTAGGGGTAGGTGACCCCCCCCCCGAAATTTTTTTTTGGGGATTTTGACCTTGACCAAAAATTTTTTGCTCCGGACGAAAACTGCGCCCCCCCCTAATTTTTTTTTTTTGGGATTTTGACCTTGACCAAAATTTTTTTGCTCCGGACGAAAACTGCGCCCCCCCCCTAGGGAGGTGGAGGTGGAGGCCTCTGGTACTTTTCCATTGACACGTCTGGCCATGTGTTTGCATAAGTAGATCCGGGTATTACGTAACAGACTTGTTTGTCCCCACCACATAGCGCGCTGGAATATTCCAATAGGTTGCGAGTTATTTCATTCTGCTTACAGTATCGCTACGAGTAAGTTGAACATTTTCCTGCTCCACACCATGCCTCGCTTCAAGAATTATCCGCCTACCACCACTGCCGTCTCGACCTCCGCTTCATTGCCACCCACTTCGCCTGCTGTTTGTACCTCTGCCTCAATGTCTTCCGCTTCGATGCCAAGCCTGTCACCACTGCCAACCTCTATCGCCTCGGGGAAAAAATTATTGTGGACTTGAGACCTGGATCTACAATTACCGGTGACACTTTGGTGAAAACAATTTTGACTGCTGTGACTGCGCTGACGACTGCGACGACGACAACAGTGACGAGTGTGCTGAATGGAGCTAGACCGAGTGTAATTTCTTTGGATTCCAGTTCTGATGAAGAAATTTTTGTGAGTCCAAAGAAGCCGCCACCACCGCCAACACCCGCATCTCCCACTGAAGAAATCCTTACATATTTCAAATCTTTCTTTGACCCAACCACTCCTGTCACTCCTATCACCCCTGTAACAAGTCCTGCTAAACCCAAACAAAAATGTATTTCCCTTCCATCCACATCTAAAGACACTCCTGTAACAAGTCCTGCTAAACCCAAACAAAAATTTATTTCCCTTCCATTCACATCTAAAGACCCTCAACTTGAAGTGGAGCAACCAAAAATTAAAGTAAGTATCCCATTGAATAAAATCAAGCCGGGTTTGCGTAAAACAATAAAGTCTAAAAAGGCGGCGGCACCGAAACGCCAGTGTACATTTGTTTGGAAAACTTTAGCGAAATTTAACCAGAAATGTGCCAGGTGGGCTGTTAGCGGTGAAGAGTTATGCCGCTATCATCTTCAACGTGACTCAGTTTCCACCCGGAACATAGTAAGGCCTTTTTCGCTAAACATTGCTCCTAAAACGCAAACAGAGATTCCTATGGTTCGTTATTGAAGGCTCTATCTTGGTGATAAATATTTTTTAGAAAACACCTTAAAGTAAAGCCTCACATCTTTTTAATGAGGCACGAGGGCAAAAATGTTCATGTGAGAGTTGCTCCCCATTTAGTAAAAGAAAAATTTATGACCATGAGAGGGTATTTGATACGAACGGTGATCATGGGTCAACGTAGGACTGTGTGGCGTTTGCAGGAGTAAATGTAAACTTTTGACTTGACAAAAGTTTTGCTTTCCAAACATTCATTTCCAAATTAAATTTTTCAAAATTACTTTTCCAAAATTTATTTCTTCACCCTCTTGAAATAAGGGAGGGGGGTATTATATAAATGAGCTATTAAAAAAAAAATAGTTCATTTATATAATATCTTAACCTGAGGATAATGTTTTTTTTATTTATAAATAAAAAATAAAAAAAAAACATTATTCAGACACGTCCCAAACCAGTGTCCTGGACGGTGAAGAAAATTTATAACAAATTAATTTTATTAACCAAACAGATGTTTAGCATTATGGTGAAGCAGTACATGATTACGTGACAATCGGTTTCCCCCACTAGTGAAAGGTCACGTGACAACCAGTTTCCCCCACTACTACTGAATCTCACTGAGTTCCCAGCGCTACTCACTTGGTTCATTCTGCTTTGTACTTTCATCCGAGCTACACATCATGAGTGAAAACACTGCAGAAGTCTCATTTGAAGCGCCCAGCAGAAAATTTCAGCCTGACCACGAGCGGGTGGTAAAAATTTTAGGAGCAAATCCATTTGTATATGCTCCAATGCTGGTTGACTACAAAAATTACTCTTCACCAGAACCTGGACCATCCAATGAAGAAGGAGGAAATATTTTAAGACATGCATTGATGGAGGGCACGGTGGAGAATAAAATAAAAAATAAGGAGTTGAAGCGGTTGGCGGACCATCAGCGCAATTACAAGGAGCGAGTGGCGATGCTCCGGTTAAAACTGGTGGTGCCAAAAGTTAAATTGCGCGCCAGTAAGCTGGACACTTTGATGGAGGCTGCGGATTATATCCAGCAGTTGGAGCGAAAAATTAAATATTTAGAAGCTCAACTGGAAAATAAGAATTCTGAACAACTTGTCATTGCAAGTCCAGAATTTGTAGACGATGGTGGGGAGCAAATTTTGGGAATGTAAAATTATATTATTTTGTGCGACTTGGACTTGAACACGGACTAGCTGTTTGGTATGTGGAAAAAACAGAGCGGGGGATAGAGCACTCTGTGATACTGGAATAACATATCACTTAGTGCTTTATCCCCCGCTCACAGGGTAATTTTATTTGGCCTTGACCTACTTAAAAAAAAGAAGTGGTGGGGGTAAGTTCAACCAGGTGTAGGGTATTGAGGAGGTTGCTCAGTCTCAGTTCAGCGTAGCTAAGAGACGCACCCTAGAGATGGCTCCTTTTAGTCTTGTAGAATTGTGTTTAATGAAAATTTCCGATGAAACCGAATTGTTCCGTTATGTTGTGCATCAGTCTGGTGCACCACCAAAAATTAAAAATTTAGTGAAGGAGTTTGACTTTGAAAGGAATGGCTACACAAATTATTTTGCTTATGTCTTCAGAAATGAAAATCTTAAATTTTGTAAGGAGTGTGGTTTTGCTGCTTGTGAGGACATGATGGAATTTATAGAAAACGGTGGTTACATGTTGATGACTGGAATTTGTAACATAAAAAGAAATGAAATACCACAAGAAAAGTGTGATATTTGTGCTTGTTATTTACACGATTGGCATACATACAGCAGAAACCAGGTGGAGCCTCTTGAAAAGTGGTGGGGGGGTAAAGTGATATAGGTGGTGAGAAGCGTCAGTTTGAGCTCATTCTTTGCAGAACACTCTAGTGATCAGCATCATGGTGAGCCACTGCGTTGAATTTATATTGCTGGAAGAGGACATGATGGAGATTGTAGAGCTGATCGAGGATACTACAAGAAAAGGGACAATTGAAAATGTCAATTGTGATCCTCTGGATGAGAGATCACAAAGAATTGTGCAAATCTTTTTGGCAAATCGGTTAACACCACAAACTACAAATTTGGAATTTGTGAAATATTTATTCGATAACCATGTAAATGCTAAAATGGCTATATTTTTAAAAAAATAATAATTTAGTATTTTGATGTGCTACTTGGACTTGAACATATTTTGTGAGTTTTGGTTTACGAAAAAATGGTGGTAGGGGTAAATAATTAACATATCTATATAAAACTCTAGTTTGTTTGCAAAGGTGAAACATTCCACTAAGATGGCTCCACTGGACAACACTAATGTGCCTCGCAGACAAATTTTTGAAATTTTACAAGACATGCCAATTGAAGTAACAAATGGGGAAGAGGAAGAAGAAAATGTTACAGAAGATGAAAGTGCAACGGAAGAATTGGATGAAGAAGAAAATAATTTAATAGATATTGACTTACATGCTTATGAAACTTTGGACTCGTCTTCAGAAGAAGAAGAAATGGAAGATCAGAACACCCCTCAAGTTGGAGCTATATTGGACAGAATGTCGTTGTGTAAAAGACTTGTATTTTGTAGTAGAAGATTATTTTCGGAGAGTAGTGATGACGAGGATAGCAGTGATGAAGTTTCACCTTTGTAAATAACTTTTTGTAAATAATTTTTTGTTTTGCATTTTACAAAAATAAAAAAAAATATAAAACTGTAAAAAAGAAGAAAAAAGAATATGAGCGGGGGATAGAGCAGCAGATGCTCTATCCTCCGCTCAAAATAATAATTTCCGATGGCCTTGACCCACTTTTGAGAATTGATTGTGGTGGGGGAGAGCATTAGTGGTGGGGGAAACGTCATATATAAGGGTAGTCAAGCCTCAGTCTCATTTGGTAAGAAAGAGGGAACGCTGGATCGGAGGTGATGGTAAGATTGACTCAATAGCAAATACTTTAACACTGCAATATGTTAACAGGTTGTCAATGGTTACGAAATGTTTTTTTATTTTTATACTCGCTAGTTTGTTTAAGCTTAAAATTTTAAATATATTTTGTTTTGGTCAAATGCTTTTGCCAGACTTCCTACACGCTAAGACTCATATAAAGTACAGGATTTAAGCTGATCTCTCGGGGAAATACTATGTAGCCACCTCACACTGGTTGTCCGACTCACATAGTATTAATGATTTATACAACATAAAATATTTTCAATATGTTCTATATATCACCAATTCTTATTTGAGTCAGATAACCAATGTTAGGTAGCACATCAGTATTTCCCCGCGAGATCAGTCTTAATTCTGTACATTTTTTGAGTTTTGGCGTGTGGTAAGTGTGCCAAAAGCATTTGCTCAAACAAATATATTTAAAAGTTTTAATTTTAAACAATTTGGTATATGAAATTAAAAAAATATTTAACTTTTGCACCTGTTGATATATTATTGAAAGTATTTGTTAGAAAGTTGATCTTACTACCATCTCTTATCCAGTGTTCCCTCTTTTTTACCAGATTTAAGGTGGCCTTGACCTATATATTTGTCCTAAATAGCAAATTTTAAATAAATATATTACATTTTGTTTTGCGCATGCGCAGAACGGGTTTTCCCAAGATCACCCCCCACCACCCGCTATAAAAGGAGGTCGGCCAAGAGCGTCTCTCATTCTTTGGTGAACTTTTGTAGAGGTAACATCTAAAGACGCTAGTGGTAAAAAGTGTTAAAATGCTTCTTTGCCATATTTGTGGGGAATTTTTCCCAGATGAAGTGATTCTTCAAATCCATCAAGAATTACATATGGAAGACCCGGCGAGTGAAACGGCTAATGAAATGGACATGGACTGGATTGATGACATTTTGGCTGAATTTAACCGCAACCTGGACAATTGGCAAAGTGAACTTCAACAAATTCAACGCAGAAGACCCAGTGTTATCCAGTTTGGAGGCGCTGGACCATCTGGAGTTGGAAGAACAACGCCACGGACTGACCTGGATACGGAAACGGACACGGACACGGACATCGACTTGGATTTGGATACGGTAGAAGAAGAAGGTGTGAGACGGCTAAGTGCAAATGCCTTCCCCGGACACACGGTAATCCATAACAAAATTAATAATGTACAGTTAGATTTAGAAAACTTTGTAACCGAGGCAAAATCATTGATTAGTGAAACTTTAACTGAAGAATTGGCAAGATTAAATTTTATTAAATTTGGTTTAGTGTTGGACGCAAAATTTAGTAAATCTGATGGTGAAACCACACTTCGAGGTTTCATAACAAAAAACCGTACTTTGATGTTTGCCTCGGATGTAAATAAAATTGTAGACGAATGTATTGAAGAATTGTTGACAAAAATGCAGGAGCATGAAGGGAGAGGGTCAGGTTGGATGTTTACATCCGTAGAGGGTTTAGATTTAAGAGTACATAAGCACGGTTACGGTATGAGGGGTAGTAGCTATATCCCTCTACCAAAAGCCATTGAGAAAACGAAAGCATGTATAAATGTACAAAATGTAGATAATGAATGTTTTAAGTATGCTATGTTATGTAAATATATTTTGCCAGAGCAGCACCCTTGTAGAGTAAGTGGACATTGTGTAAATGTAAATAATAGGTATAATTTTGTAGGACTATCTTACCCTGTAAAAATTTCTGATATTTCTAAGTTTGAAAAACACAATCCAGGTGTTAGTGTAAATATTTTTGGATTGGACGATTCAAATAATGTATACCCTTTAAGAGTAGCAAAAACTGAGCTTAGGAACCATACTGATTTGTTGTTGATAACCAATGGTGAAATATCACATTATGTTTATATTAAAAATTTTGAAGGACTTGTTGGTAACCAACTTACTAAAAAACGACATAGGAAAACAATTTGTAAGCGATGTTTCTGTTTTGTGTTGAAAGATGAAAGAAGGGGAGGAGCACAGTGGTTACGTGAACACCAAAGGCTATGTAATGAAAACTTTGAATGCAAAATTAGTTTGCCTGCACCTACTCGCTCTATTGTAAAATTTGAAAAGATTAGCCATCAATATAGGGTACCATTTGTAATTTATGCAGACTTTGAGTCCACACTGGTACCCCAAGAACATCCAGAAGGGGAAATTACCAGTAGGACTAAATATCAGCTGCATAAACCTAACAGTTTTTGTTTGCTTGTTAAATCCACACTGTCAGAAGAACATTTGAAAAATTTTGGTTTAAGTTCAACACCAATTTTGTACAGAGGTGAGGATACTGCTAAACATTTTGTAGATAACTTGTATTATATAGCTGATAAGGTTGAAGAAGTGTACAGTAATATTGTTCCTATGATTCCTCTAGATGAAGAGGAGGAAATTCAATATATCAATGCCACTAATTGTTACTTGTGTAAAAAAGAATTTACTGTTGAGAACCATAAAGTCCATGATCACGATCACCTTACTGGTTATTACAGAGGGGCTGCTTGCAATTCATGTAATATTAATTATAAACTTCCGAAATTCATTCCAGTTGTTTTGCATAACCTTAGTGGTTATGATTCACATTTTATTATTCCGGAATTGGGCAGGGATGATGGGAAAATTGATGTATTGGCCAACACTTTAGAGAATTATATTAGTTTTTCCAAGACCGTTGGCAAAATTAAGATTCGATTCGTGGATTCTTTTCGATTCATGTCATCTAGCCTTGCCAACCTAACTAAAAATTTAAGACGACAGGATTTAAAAGAAACAAGAAAAATTGTGTCAGAAGATAAAATGGACTTGGTGTTAAGGAAAGGAGTGTTTCCTTATGATTATATTACAGGAATGGAAAAATTTGAAGAAACAAGACTACCACCTATCGAAGCCTTTAAAAGTAAATTAACTGAAACCGAAATTTCAATTGAAGATTATAATCATGCTCAGAAAGTCTGGAATGAATTAGGAATGAATACCTTGGGTGATTATTCTGACTTTTATGTAAAACTAGATGTAACATTATTGTGTGACATAATGGAACAATTTAGGAACACCTGTTTCACTGCTTACGGACTGGACCCCCTTCATTCGTTTACATCTCCCGGCTTAGCATGGCAGGCCATGCTAAAATCCACCGAGTGCAAGTTGGAGCTGTTAACCGACATCGATATGGTTTTGATGATCGAATCAGGTGTACGCGGTGGATTAACTCAGGCCGTTACAAGACATGTCAAAGCTAATAATAAATTTCTACCAAACTATGATGAAACTAAAGATTCGATTTTTCTTGGCTATTTTGATGCGAATAATTTGTACGGTTGGGCGATGTCCAAACCCCTTCCGTATGGCGACTTTGAATGGGTAGACCCTGATTCACTTGGAAATATTATTGATATTCCCAAAGAAGGTGACACCGGCTACATCTTAGATTGCGACTTCGAGTATCCAGAACACCTACACGATCATCATTACGACTTGCCACTGTTGGCTAAAACTGAAGTATCACCGACAGGAAAATGGCCCAAATTAATGATGACATTAAACAACAAAAACCGATATGTAGCACATTATTTAGTTGTTCAGCAAGCCTTAGAATTAGGATTGATTATTACCAAAATTCATAAAGTTTTAAAATTTTCACAATCTTGTTATTTAAAACCATACATTGATTCAAACACTGCAAGGAGAGCAGCAGCAACATCAGATTTTGAAAAAGATTTTTACAAGCTCATGAACAATGCAATATTTGGAAAAACTTTAGAAAACAAAAGGAAACACAAAATTGTAAAATTAGTAACAAACCCCAGACAGATGCAGAAACTTGTACAGAAACCGAATTTTAAAACAAGTATGATAATTAATGAAAACTTGGTAGCAGTCAGTATGAAGAAAACCAAGATAGTAATGGATCGACCGTTGTACATAGGAATGTCTATATTGGATATAAGTAAAACGCACATGTATGACTTTCATTACAACAAAATGGTTCAACATTATGGAAGAGAAAATATTGGAGTAGCCTACATGGACACGGATGCACTAATTTATTGGATTAAGACACAAGACATGTATGAAGATCTTCGGACGTTCATACACAAAAATGATTTTGATTTTTCCGACTACCCAAGAAATCACCCGAACTTTAATGAAAATAATAAGAAAGTTTTAGGCAAATTCAAAGATGAATGCAATGGAGCAAGCATGGAAGAAATCGTTGCACTAATGTCCAAATTATATTCTTTTAAAGTATATAAAGGACATCAAGAAGAAACATCTACCACCAAAAAAGCAAAAGGTGTGAAGACAAGTTATTTGAAGAAAAATGTAAACTTTAAACACTACAAAAACTGTTTATTTAACGACACCACCTTGACTGCTAAATTCAACACTATAAGGAGTGAAAAACACAAAGTGTACAGTGTTACAGAAGTGAAAAAAGCATTGTCAAACAAAGATGACAAACGTCACATTATGGAAAACCAAATTGATACTCTTCCTTTTGGCCACTACTCTCTCAACCCTATCGACAACTAACCTATTCTTCGTCCCTCTTCGTCCTTCTTCGACCTAAATTCCTTTTCCTTCCGTAAAAAAATGGGGAACACGGCAAGTCCAACGCCGTGTTCCCCATTTTTTTACATCAATTTGAATGACCTTGACCCAGTTAAATATGGGTATAACGTAATAAAAAATTTATTTTTACTTCATCCATGAATGAGGAAGGATAAAATTATGGATTTGAAACAAAAAAATTGTTCATGAACTTCATAAACCGGCTAGGAGAAAATTTCCCCGAAGAAATACTGTTATAAAAGGAATGAATGATCTATATCAAGCTGATTTAATCGAAATGATTCCTTATAGTAAACAAAATAAAGGATTTAAATATATATTGACTATTATCAATTGTTTTACAAAAATGGCAGATGCTTTACCGCTAAAAGATAAAACCGGCAAGAGTGTAACAAAAGCCATGGAAACTGCTATACAGAGAGACAAAAATACCATAAAACATTTACAAACCGATGATGGTAAAGAATATTTCAATAAAGAATTTTCAAATTTAATGAAAAAACACAACATAAACCATTATTCGACTAATTCAGAGGTAAAAGCATCAATTATAGAAAGATTCAATCGAACTTTAAAAGGTGCGATGTACAAGATGTTTTCAAACAGAGGATCGCACGTATGGATTGATATGTTACCAAAACTAATAAAAGATTACAATAACAAGTTCCATAAAACAATTGGTATGAAACCGAACCAAGTGACTAGCAAAAATGAAAAACTAGTATTAAAACGTATAAAAATGAATACTAAACCAAAAGTTGAAAAACTAAGGCCTAAAACGTTTAACGTTGGTGATAAAGTGCGAATAAGCAAATACAAAGGTGTATTCAGTAAAAGATATCTGCCAAATTGGACAAATGAGGTTTTTACCGTATTTAAGGTGCAACCTACAGTACCAGAAACTTACATTTTAAAAGATAATAAAGGACAATTGCTCGAAGGAGGGTTTTATGGACATGAAATGTTAAAATCCACAGTTGGCGATGTGTATCTCGTTGAAAAGGTGTTGCAACGGAAAAAAGATAAAGTAAAAGTGCGATGGTTAGGATTTAATAAGAGTGAAGATTCTTGGATACCTAAAAAGGATCTCATATAATGATGGAGCATCATTTTAGGTTGAACCTTTACAAAGGATGGAGATAATACCGCAAAAGGATAGTTTTCCTATTAATAATATTGATGAACTCACGGTGGACAATTCAGAATTGAACAGTGGCAAACATGGTGTTTTGTTACCAAACACGGTGCGTTGTCTTGTAACCGGTCCATCCAATTGTGGTAAAACAAATGTGGTATTCAATTTGATTACAAACCCAAAAGGATTGCGTTTCAATAACTTGTATGTCTTTTCTAAATCATTACAACAACCCAAATACCAATTATTAGAAAAAATATTTAATAATGTTCCAGAAGTGAAATATTACAAGTTTGATGCAAGTGAAAGTGTAATGCAACCGCATGAAGCTAAACCATTTTCAGTTTTTATATTTGATGATATATCCTGTGAAAACCAAAACACTATCAGGAGCTATTTCGCTATGGGGCGACATAACAATATAAATAGCATTTACATAGGCCAGACTTATAGTAAAATACCAAAACAATTGATAAGAGATAACGCAAATGTGTTAATTGTATTCAAACAGGATGAAACCAACTTAAAACACATATATTACGATCATGTCAATGCGGATATGTCATATGAACGGTTTAAAGACATATGTGGTAAGGCTTGGGCTGAAAATTATGGATTTTTGACAATTATGAAGGAACAACCACTAAATAACGGCCGATACAGGATAGGTTTCGATAAATTTATATTAATTCACTAACCATTATATCACGCAATCATTCTTGTACAGCACGTCTTGCTACAAACATGGTTAACCAAGAAAAGTTAGTAAAGGAAATTAAATCACTTAGTGATTCTATTCGGGCTAAAAACAGAGCGTTAAAGTTAGGTATCAGCGAAAGGGAGAAATTTCTCGAATCTACTTTTAAACCTATTACAGAGCCTTTGAAACAATTGAACAAAAAATTGACTAAACCTTCTTTTCAAGGTGATATTATTGCTCCGATAACACAATATGAAAGGGAAAGTGTAATATCAGAAGATATTAGCGATGAGGACCCGGAAGCCTCCATATTTAGTGATACAACGGCAGAAAGAGAAGATGTATATGCTGATAGTGAAGAAGAAGTGGTATCTATAGCGAGTGAAGAAGAAAAAACAGAAGGAGAACCATCAAACATAAGCTTATTGGGTGAAAATATTCATACGAAAGGACCTTTAGGAAGAAAATACTTGTTAAAACTGTTAATTGGAACTAATTCTACTAAAAAATACCACAGTTATGGAGCAAGAATGTCCAAAGAAGGTGTAATGGTTGGTAATAGCAAATTAGATGTCGATGAACATGATAATATTCACGTAGGTGATCAAATATATAAAGGGACGAGGGGATTATTTGAATTATTATTTGAAAATAAACCTTTACATGCATTGGTAAAAGATGATGATTTGGAAGTGTATAGCAAAATTTTGGAACAAACTAATGCATATAGAAGAAATTATTTACCTGATGCTCCAATATTTCGAAATAAATCTGTAAAATATAGAGAATTTGTTTCCAAAATAATACCAATTATAAGAAGAAAACCTGTAAAAAGAAGATTTGTAGCATCCACTTTAGACATAAGTTCCCCAGAACCGAGGAAAAGAAGCAAATCAGTCACCGGTAAAGGATTGATGAAGAAACTATACAATACAAATGTAATTTATTACAATAATATCAATAAATTGGTGGATAGAATGAAACTAATACATGAAGCCAAAGAAGCGGGTCACACTGGATTGGAAAACGAATGGGTGGCTTTAGTGGATGAACTTAGAAACCGAGGGGTAATCTCATAAAAATGCGTTACTCCCTAAAATGCTAATCAGTTGCACCATGAGTGTCGACAAGTTCGGACGGTATTCCTCGGATGGATTATATTACGCGAATAACTTAAAAAGAGGTGCTGGTTTACCACAAACACCTGAAGGAGATTATGATATTAGTAATAAAAGGTTAAAAAACATAAAAGATCCCACGGACGAAAACGATGCAGTAAATTTAAAAATATTAAAGGAAAAGATATCACCAACATTAAGACTACACAATAACACATATGACGCAGAAGATCATAGAATTATCAACGTTGGTAAACCAAACCAAAACGGTGATGCAATAAACAAAGGTTATTTGTCATCTGAATTAAAAAATACGTTAAAATTCAATGGAAAAACGTATAGTGCTAACAATAAACGTATATCCAACGTAGATGACCCTAAAGATGCAAAAGACAGCGTAAATAGACGCTATTTACATTCCTTGATACCTGAAAAGACAAAAGATGGATTTTCTTTTTATAAATTTGTTATTAATGATATAGGTTATCCAAAAACTGAAAACGATGCTGTAAATCTAAAATATATTAAAGATCATTGTATCATACGTGATGTAGGGGTTATAGATTGTTTTAATAATTGTTTAGCAAATGTTAAAGATGGTTCGGCGCCATCAGATGGTGCAACAGTGGGTCAAATGATGGAAACCTTAAAACAAGAAACAACCTCTTTTGTAAAACAAGATCAAGTAGTATCGAAGCAAGGGGATGACTTTGTTCAAGGTAATGAAAAATTTAATTTATTAACATACAAAAATAATGCTTGGGATTGCATGGGTAAAGGGTTATCAAATATGAGATTGGGTTATACTGCTCAAGATGCAGCTGCTTTATCACAAACCGTACATCTAGATCCAGATCATTCTTTTAGATTTTTTACATGTAATAATAAAGTAATAAAAAACTTGCATAATGGAAGAGATCCAAATGATGCTGCAACTGTAGGACAAACCATCACAACATCATTAAAGGATAGTAAAGTGTATACTTGTAATAATAAACGTATAACAGACCTTAAAGACCCTGAACATGTGGATAATGCCGTCACTGTTAATTTTCTTGTAAAAGTTTTAGGTAATGCGTTATTTGATTTACACAATCATTTTACACCGGATATTCTTCAAGGAAAAACGAGTCATAATACTTTTGCTGAATCCGCTAGAGGTGGTTGGATTAAAAGGGAAATTTTTAATAAATACTTTATTAACCCTAATACGCAAAAATTTAGATCATCAGATTGGGGTGATATTGATATTTAATTAAATAACACCTTAAATTACATCATTTATGTGCAACCTGTCATAGAGGTAACACATAGGTTACGCTTTTCGAATATAAAAGACAATCATGGCGTTTCATTACACCAGTCCATATCGAGACACTATACGGAAAGGAGGCGGTATCACGTCCACAGCGGTTTCTCTGTTAAGTAAAGCTTTAAATCGAATTCCAGTAGGATCTGTCGTAAATAGAGCAATAGACGCTTTACCATACGAATTTCACATACCGGGAGGTTATCAGTATTGTGGACCAGGAACTAAATTGAAAAAACGACTGGAAAGAGGCGATCCAGGCATAAATAAGTTAGATCAGGCTTGTAAAGAACACGATATAGCATATTCCACATTTAGCGATACAAAAAATAGATCAATAGCTGATAAAAAGCTCGCGGATATAGCTTGGCAACGAGTAAAGTCTAGTGACGCTAGTATTGCAGAAAAAGCAGCAGCTTTAGCGGTAACAGCAGGTATGAAGGCTAAAACAGCGGTAGGAGGTGGAAAAAGGAGGAGAAGAGTGAAAAGGAGATCGGCAAAGACAAAACATGGAGGGAATATTAGAAGAAAACGACGTTCCACCAGAAAGGGTAGCAAAAAACCAACAGTATGGTCAATGGTAAAAAACGGGGCAGGTCTATACCTAAGACCGTATCGTGCATATTAAATAAAAGAAATCAATTAGTAATACCACATAAAGCGTTAACGAATATCGAATTATTTAAATACATTTCATGTTTAAAAATACCTTTTTTCGCGGTGTCTTTATGAAAGATGCTTTACCAGTTAAAATGTGGAAAAACGAAACCGGTATTGTAAATTTAGACAATTCTGAAGGTCCTGGCACTCATTGGGTTTGTTATAAGAAATTAGGTGAAAATATATATTACTTTGATAGTTTTGGCAATTTACCACCACCTAAAGAACTTGAGCGTTACTTTAAATCTGCTAAAAACATATATTACAACTATAAAAGAGAACAACCTGATAACACTTTAATATGCGGCCATTTATGTTTGGAATTCCTAGCTAAAAGTATCAGTCACAATTGAGATGTCTTCCTATACGGTATCATTAACAGGGAAATCGTCCACTTTACGAAGTATCCTTTTCCCAGCGTTACGCTTGCAAAAAGGAAGATTTTGGGAGGCGGCACTGTTAGATTTTACAACTTACAACTCTATTCCCAATGTTACAGAAGATAAAAACAACTTATTGCATTATTATAAAGGAAAAGATGCCAGTGGGAAGTTTACAGACTTAGAAGTTTGCAGTTTACCCACAGGTTCTTATGAAATTGATCATATTAATGAATTTTTGCAAAATAAAATGGGAAAAGACAATATAACATTAAAAGGTAATAACAATACTATGAAAGCTGAAATTAACTCCAAATATTATATAGATTTTAATCAAGAACACTCAATCGGTGAATTGTTAGGATTTTCCAAAGATAGCCCAATTTTAGAACCAAATCAAACACATTCCAGCAAACAAACTGTAACTATACTAAAAGTTAATAGTATAGATATAACTTGTAACATTATACAGGGAGCTTACAGAGATGGAGCAAATACTCATATAATACATACTTTTTACCCGAGTGTACCTCCAGGATTTAAAATTGTTGAAAAGCCACAAAACCTAGTATATCTGCCGTTGAACACCACTTTCATTTCAGACATCGTGTTGAACGTATTGGATCAAGACGGTAACTTGATAGATTTCCGAGAAGAGCCAATTACAGTTAGATTACATTTAAAATCGACACTTTAATAAAAAAATCATGGGTTTATCATTTAAAAGTGGACAACCTACGGGAAGCCGCATTAGTAGCTCTTCAGCTGTGGAGGAGTTAACACGCGAGAACATTCGTTTCTTAGAAAAAATTAGTTTAAAATTAACCGATTATGGATATACTGGATATAGCGCAGGGTCCGACATTCGACGAAACCCTATGGGAAAAAGAATATCACACTCACAACCCTTACACTTCATCAAAATTGAACAATAACGATGAAATTCGTATTCCTATACAACATCAAGACATTTACACACTACCATGTGAAAGTTACTTGTATATCGAAGGAAAAGTAACAAAAAAGGACAATAGTGTAGGTACAGTAGTTCCATTTATAAATAACGCAATGGCTTTCTTGTTTGATGAAATCAGATATGAAATATCAGGTGTTACAGTAGATTCCACTAAAAAAGTAGGTATTGCAACAACTTTAAAAGGATTAACATCTATATCACCGACTGATACCAATTTATTAATACCCGCCGGATGGGTTGAACTTACAATTGATACAATCACCCCAAATTCAAAGGGATTCTTTGATTTCTACATTCCATTACGTTTATTGCTTGGTTTCGCTGAAGATTATAGGAAAATAATATTAAATGTTAAACAAGAATTAGTTTTATTGAGATCTTCAAATGATAAAGATATTATTAAAGCTGCGAGTGGTACAACAGATGCGACTTTAGAATGGAAATTAACGTTGGACAAAATCGTATGGAGAGTTCCACATGTTAAATTAGCTGACGAGCATCGAATGCTACTATTAAGAAAGTTAAAGGCTGACCGTGATATTGTAATTCCATTTAGAAGTTGGGAATTCCATGAACATCCCAGTTTACCTACTACGGATCGACACACTTGGACTGTTAAAACATCAAATTATGTGGAACGGGCCAGATATATTATATTTGGTTTACAAACAGCTAGGAGAGACGATATTACTAAACATGCGGGCCAATTTGATCATTGTGATTTGAAAAATATTAAAGTGTATTTAAATTCACAATTTTTCCCATATGACAATTTAAATGTATCGTTTGCAGATAAAAAATTCAGCATACTATACGATATGTATGCGAGATTTCAAAATTCATATTACGGTAAAACAAATACGCCTTTGCTTTCACCAGAAAAATATTTAGATAACTACCCAATAGTAGTAATCGATTGTTCTAAACAAAATGAATCGGTAAAGTCATCAAGTGTGGATATAAAAATAGAAATGGAATTTGCCAAAGCGATACCAGCAAATACTACAGCATATTGTTTAATTTTACACGATAAAATTGTCACTTACACACCTTTGACAGGAATAGTTAAAAATGTTTTATAAAAACTCGTTTTTGTAAAATTTCAATCACCGGCGCGATTATAAAAGGGGAGCGCACAGACCGCTCCTGATCAGTTTGTTGCCTGACATCGTATGGGTAGCATCATCTTCAATATGGCTTCTACTAGTGGTACAACGGAATGCGATATAGAGAAAGAAATTTCAGAATTTTTGGACATGAATGAACAGCAACACGGCGCAGATCAAGAAGAAGAAAAAGGTAAAAAGAAGAAATATTTGTCCAATAGGAAGAGAAATGTGGAAGAAAATATTTCACCAAATATTTTAATGGAGGTATTTTTACGAATTTTTTATCCAATCTCTTCAAGTTTGGATAAAAGTGTTTTAATTGGAGTTATGAAATCAACCGACTATTCACCTACAGTAATTTTAACTCACGGAACAAAAATGATTTTGTTTACAGCCAATGCTTGGGAATCTTTTATGAAACACCTCCATTTGTTGGAATGTTACTTTAATAGCAACATGTTTGGCAGGAAAACAAAAGTAGGACTATTGGATTCAGACTTGGAAATTGATATTATTAAACACCGAGGTGAACATCAAATGAGATTTAGAGATACAACCAAACAAGACATAAAAATTCAACTGAACAGAGAAGAATTTTTTATTTTAACATGTGCAACGGAACCGATAACAAGATATTTAAGACATCTAGTATTCTCCAGTTCAATTATTAAAGATTATTTAACAGACACTTTGGACAAACAACCGGACGCACCAATTTTGTATGGACCTGTGGACACTTCAATATTCAACAGAATTCCTCTTGAAGTTCAAATGTGGAGACAATTGGAACAATATGTGCAAGAAAAAAATAATTTTGTAATGAAGAAACACATTTCAGTGATGAAAAGGATCAAAGTGATGAGAATGACTACAACAAAAATGACCAGATGGAAAGTTAAGTAAAATTTTTAATTTTTTCACAACACTTTACACTTGAATTGGCAAATTTTTAATAAAAAATTCAAAATTTTGTGGGTGTAGGCCTACCGGGGATGGTGCCCACGTTAAATATACACCAACGCGCCTTCAACTGTACGGCCTGGCATAAATAAATGCCTACCGTGGTGTGGAAAACAGTTGACCTTCTGACACCGTGATGGATAGACGGGTGACCTTTCAAATGGACATGGAAGAAGAAATCAAGTCCAAGCCGGGTATTATTGAATTTCAAGCTTTTCGTGGTAACGATGATCGGTTTATAATTAAAGAACTCGTATTTTACGATTTAGATAAAAATATTCCTTACACATTTTTATTTAAACCACCATGCTCTTTTTCTTCACTAACCACCAAAGCCGCAACAACAAACCGATGGACTTGGAAATATTTTCATCACATCGATTGGTATGTCGGTTTTACCAGTTATTCAGACTTGTATCATATTATGCATCAATTTTCAAACAGATTTACTAATATTTACACAAAAGGACTTGAAAAGAAAAGATGGATAGAACAATTTACATCTACTCCAGTTAAAGATGTGCAAATAGATAAAAATTTTAAATTTATTGCTGAAAACATTTGTATTTGCACACAAAGTGTGGAACATGAAAGGGACAGGCACTGTGCGTTAAAAAACGCTTTAAAATTAGCGACTTACCTGCAAGATGGAGAAATCGGCGATGGTGGTGGGGGTAACGGCGATTATAAAAGCGAGGAGCAGACCGAGACCTGGCACGAGTATTACTCGAGATTCCGAGACGACAACATCTCAGAGCAAGAAGACAGCGAGGACCTCTAGAACAACCATGGCATCCAACCAGTTTCTGCAGACTTTGGTGGAACAATTCAACGCCCACTCCAAGTCTACAATTTTGCCGGTAAAAAAATGTTCAGAGCTGAAGGATGAAAAACATTATATTATACATACCATGAAGAAGATGGAAACTACAGTCGGCGAGGCAATCTGCTGCAGCTTGAGCGAAGCCCCATACACTCCGGGAGATGAGCCGAAATTCCAAATTTACCTGCCCAAAAGATTTGTACACCTACTCCAAAACGAAGATCTCCGCTCCATACAACCAGGATGTCTCTACTTGGTGTCCCACGGATGCAGCGGCAGCAACTCCACCGAGCTTACCATCCACATCGCAGACAAGCATTAGTGTTAAAAAAAAATAATTTTTTCTTTCTTGTATCTGTTTGTATTTTTTAACTATATATATTTTTGTCATGTAATCTTGTTTGTACTGTTTTAAATAAAGATAAGAAAAAAAAAAGGCAACATATCAATATGTGAAACAAAAAAAAATTTTCACATATTGATATGTTGCCTTTTTTTAAAGCTCTGGGGTGACCTTGACCTTTGACCTTTGCACAAATTAAACATAAATTTTTTTCAAACTGCAATGTGTGTGTGTGTGTGTGTGTGTGTGTGTGTGTGTGTGTGTGTGTGTGTGTGTGTGTGTGTGTGTGTGTGTTTTCCCCCACCATTTCAGGTTACCAGCATACAGACTGTAAAGAAGTTCAGTTTGATTGCAACTGTCAAACGATGAGCACCCTATTTGAGCTTTGTGTAAGAAAAATTATTGAAGATCAACAGCTATTTAGCCATACTTTACGATCCAACGCTCCTCAACAAATTAAAATTTTTATCAAACAGTACAAGCTAGACAACAGAGGTTACAACACTTTTGGTTGGTACAAGTTTGGTGATGGTACAAAATTTTGTCGAAGTTGTGGAAGGGCCGCTGTATCCAACCCGGCACAATTCCTACAAGATGATGGATGTTTACAATATGGTCATGTGGCTCCAGTTTTAAGTTACCATACACCTAAAGAACTTTGCGCCATTTGTTCAATCAATATGTTTAGTTGGCAAAAATTTAACCACCTCTCATCAGACAGCGTGTAAACAACTTCCCCCCACCACTATTTCATACTACCTTCAAACGACCATGCTAATATTCATTCCGCCTTTGGACATCATACGGAAAACATCAAGATGGCTCTAACTGTAAAATGTGCAAATTATGAAGAAGTATTTGTAAGAAATATGGAAGAATTAAACAATATTGTTCAAGAATTTAAATCACTAATCGAACAGGGATACCGATTGAACATGCAAATTTTTGCTTGCAACACAAAATGCCCTCATGTCCCCAGGGATGACGAGCCACCTAGGTCACCATCATCAACTTCTTCAGCCTACTCCTCCAGATCATCCATGAAGACTCAAGCCAGTCCAAACTTGGAATATTTCTCCTGACTAATATTTATATTTTGTATCCTCATTGTACTTCAATATGCATATTTTTGTATTGTAATAAAGGAATGATAAAATAAAAACAAAATAAAAAACCTATCTTGCTACAGTATTGTAGCAAGATAGAATTTTTTTAAAAACACAAATTGGATGACCTTGAACATGTTCTAACATGTTCAGGTTTTCCCCTACCACTTTTCCTCTTGGAGACCTGAGATGCAGCACCAATGTGTTTCATTAATCTTCATCTTTTGAGCTGCAAACATGGATGTTCCACCACCAATATATGAGGCCGATGAAGCGGAAAGCCTGGGGAGGAGGAAATGCCAGCATGTGGATCTAGTGGAGATGATGGAAAGAAGGATGGAAGAAAGACGGATCAGGAAGGACCATATGCTAATTCAGAAAATTTTAAAATTAGATCTCTTCATAATCTTGGCCTTATTGATTGCAATCTTCTTCTACTTGGTATACGCAGTTGTATACTGCCTAAAATGCATCGAGTGTTCAGATAAAGCAGCCAAATTGCCAGTTTTCAACATTACTCTGTAAATAAAATTTTCTTTTTTAAAACTCCAAATGGTTGACCTTGAACATGTTTCAACCTGTCTGGTTGTATCAATTACCCCCACCACCACCACAATTCCAAAAGACCAATCTTACATGCAAGTCTGGCTTCATTTCCAACTCAGCTACGCTAAAGGTTACACTACACACAATGAAGTGGGAATTACTTGTTGACAGCCTTCAATACCTAAAAGAAATCTATGAAAAATTGCACATGCGGCTTCTTCAAAATCCAGGGATGATAATAAAAATGAACTTGGAATACGACTGTCCACTCATCGACGACAGTATGGATGAAGCAGAAGGGGTAGTCCAAAATACACAAGGAACATGTTGCTGTGAAGAAAATTCTTCGACAACATCAAGCACAAGTCCGGACAGCACATATGGGGATGAAGGAGGGTTTTTGTAAATAAAATAAAAAAAATAATTTTTTTTTTAAACTTCAAATGGTTGACCTTGAACACGTTTGAACATGTTGAGCAATGTGGATAAAAAATATTTTTTTTTTCTTATACCTATTGCTGAATAACAAACTCAGTTGTATAGTTTGCAAAAAAAAAAATTTTTCCATTTTATCTGACCACTTTACCCCCACCATCTCCTTATCCCCACCGCCCTGCCGAGTACCTCAGATACGCGGAGAGACTTGCTCAGTTGCTGTTCAACTCTTGTGGTGTGCACATCTCACTTTTTACACTCAATTTACTTATATTGAGTTTAAATTTAAATATTTAGCCAAATATCAAACATTTCTTAATTTTTAGGCAAAGTTTCAAATAACAAAAAAAAAAAAAATTTTCACTTTTGGTTTGATTGAAATTTCACAAGTTCCAAGATCACCTGAGAAAGAATAAAAATAAATATTTCTCAGGAAATATTTCCAATCCGAGTTACGGTAAAGGACAGACTCGGATGAGTTGTTTGTAAAAAAATAAATTTTTCTTCCTTCTGACCACTTTACCCCCACCACCTCCTTATCCCCACCACTGAGCCGGGTACCTGGGATACCGTCTGTGTACAAGTCAGTGCATCTTCGGACGCGGTGCTGTTCGGATCGCGTGTCGTTTGTCGCACTGTCGGGTGTTTGAAGAAATTATTCTTCGGCTCTCAGTCTCTCGGTGGGTAAGTAAAATAAAAAAATTATTTTTTTTTCAAGTGGGGCTGCTGGGACGGGTCAATGACCCCTGACGGATATATGAGGTCGAGAGTCTGATCGCTAGGGAATAAAAAAAAATATTTTTTGCACTTTTGTGGTTCCTCGAGAAATTTCAATTTCTCAACAAAATTTGAGGAATCGCAAAAGTGCAAAAAAATTTTTTTTTGTATTCTTGCGTGACCTTGAACTAATTAGCGTCAGTGACGTCATCATGATGACGTCAGCGGTAATGACGTCACCATGACGTCATAGGTGTGACGTCATGTGACGTCATATGACGTCATTAGTGACGTCGTTAGTGACGTCATTGATGACGTCATCACTGTTGACGTCATCGTGATGACGTCATGGCCCAGGTGTGCCCTTTTTGCACTACTCAAAAGCGAATTAAAACAAACAAACCGGGCCCGATCAACCCATCAACCTGATCAACGGCCTGCTGACAAGGAGAGGGGCAGTGTTTATTAAACGAAATAGTTCTTTTTTTTACTCATGATGGTTGCCCCTGAACTGGTGGAACTATAATATGGTTTTAAATTACCTTTTCCGTCTCCAGTTCAAATTTAGGTTTTGTAGGACTACAACCCGGGTTTCGGCGCTCGTTGTGCCATTTTCAAGTAGATGGAAGCTGCAGTCACATTGATCAGTCGAGTAGACGTCGTCATTCAGGAGTTTAAAATCACATGACACGGACACGTACACATTCAACACGACACAAAATAAATTAACATAAAAAAGTAGGCCTACAAATTATTATCACAGACGCGACTCTCCATCACGGTTACCGGTGTCGGGACATGTGGGCACATTAATTCATACATGTGGGACATGTGATATTAATTTGTATGCCTACTTTTTTATGTTAATTGATTTTGTGTCGTGTTAAATGTGTACGTGTCCATGTCATGTGATTTTAACTCCTGAATGAAGGACGTCTACTCGACTGATCAATGTGACTGCAGCTTCCATCTACTGTAAATGGCGCATCGAGCGCCGAAACCCGGGTTGTAGTCCTACAAAGCCAAAATTTGAATTGGAGACGGAAAAGGTAATTTAAAACCACGAAATAGTTCAAATCCCTCAATCAATCCGGATATGTTATGGGCAGTATTTTACGCAACACTTCGTAAGGTCAGGGATGGTTTTACGTTGTCATAAAATAAACATTTAAGGGCATCTAATTAAGGACTACAGGAGTAGTGAATTACGATGAAAAATAATTGTAACAATTTTTATTTCGGTTGTTACAATTTTTAGGCTAGCTCAGGGGTGACAGGGGGTGGGTAGGGTGTGACTCCTGCTCAGCTGTGAAACACCAGTCAACGATAGCAAAAATGCAATATTTCTTTCAGGGCGCCACCTTGTTCTGGAAGTACTTGAAGGGCAGTAACAAGGAATCTGTCTTCTCCAAGTTGAGGGCTCAACAGTAGTAAGCAGGTGTAAGGGACCAAAATTCTAAGTCGAATTGCCGTATATCACAAAAATCATGAAAATTAGCTATGTGAATATGAATTTAATTAAATTAATTGTAACAATACTCAATAACTCTGACCTGGTTGTAAAGAAAGGAAATAGTTATATTGATTGATTTAAGTCAGGCAAAGATATGATAACTCAGTTGGTTTCAAAAGTTAACAGAAAAAAATCACTGTAAATTATTTCTTACTTGAACTATATAACCAAGGCACCAGGTGCTATGACTTGAATTCAAATGTTTGTGAAAATTTTCTAAATTACTTTAATTTAAAAATCTGATTTGATTTTCTTTTTTTTCCACAATAAAAAATATTTACTAGCTTATCAGGTGTGACTCAGATAGGAATAACTAATTTAACCACCAAATATAAAGCAAAAATTATTTTATTCTACCACTGCCAAAGGGCAACAAAATTGAACATGATTATGACAACTAGAACATGGCTCATCAACCATAAATTTGATAATCAAAAATCTTAGGTAATGATAAGAACAGCTGCTCACTTAGAATATCTTATTAGTTCCTGGGGTGGCCACCAAAATTTAAAGATAAAGGACACATACAATACTTAACACTATAACCTGTACATAGAACATAAATATGACACATCAAATACGGTAACTTATATATATTTCTGCTGAGGTCGCAGATAGCAGAATTCTATGATGAATTCTGGGCGAAGCCGGCGGTCCAGAGATAGTCCAGTATCAATCCGCAGACTCCAAATATTCAACAAAGGCACTCAAAAGTTAAAGTCACTCACCAAAGTGAAGTTCCGAGCTCACAGAAAGTCGCGAGATCGCGCAAACCGAAACGTGTGTACGGTACCGTCTCAACACCGAGATGAGATCTCGAGGATGTCCAGTATATGCACCCAGCAGTAGCCACAGAAGGTGCCAACAGGGTCTCAGTAGGTCTGTCCGTAGTTAACATCAGCCAAGGACCAGGTCTCAGATACAGGGGCCAAGAAACCCTGCACAATGTACCACACTTTATAGCCTAGGTCCTAAATTAATTCACTGGTAAAAATAATTTGACCTTTTCTTTTTGAGTGACAAAATAGAAAAGTTAAATTTAAACTGTAATAAAAAACACATTAATAAACTTTTGGGTTTAAGACTACGCATTCAGTATGTGACATACAACTACAATATCAGAATGATTAATCAAATACATGAGGAGATATTTATACATTATTCACAAGTGAGAAAATAAAACATTAAAAAAATAATCAATATTATGAACACATAAATGAGGACAATTTAGGTTGAAATACTGAATCACAAAACACTAAACATAACTGGAACAATTGTTTATACCTCCTTAGGTTTAGAAAATATTTGCTTTATCTGGTTTAAAAAATGCAGACTGGAATTTAAATCTTGCTCAGTAGTTTTTCTATCAGGAGAGATCAGTTATTTTTGGCTATCAATAAAAATAGAAACCAATATTTATACAGAATCAAACATCCACTGAGAGCAATATACAAAACATCTGGGCCTATTGTACACTACAGTAATAAAAAATATCTCAGAACAGGAAATACAACAATGACTGACTGAACAACTAAACTAAACTAAAATAGTATTTTGGAATGTTGTGCCTTTAAAACTCGGTTTTTATGATAAACCACAATTTCTCTACTGTTTCCTTTCTTAGAATAATTAACATTTAGAGTGATTTAATTGACACACAAATGAAAAGATGATGAGGTTAATTTGTAATACTAATACTGTATGTGGACATAATCATTTAACATTAATGAGCAACCATTTATTTTAATTTGTCATTATAACATAAAGTTCATAATAAAAAATCATGTTTAAAAATTGCTACAAGTAGACAAAAACACAAAATAATATTATCTTTGATTAATTCTGTATTATTGATGGCAAAAATATTTAATCTAATTTTTCTTTACTTGTTATCAACCTTTTTTTTAGCTCACAGGTCATATTTTCCCACAATAAATGCATTTTATAGTTTTTCTGACTTGAAAAATCACTTTAGGTTCTGACATGAAAATGGCAAAATTATGAAACCATGTGACAAACATTTTTTTACATAAATACATAAATATTACATTAGATTTAAATGGACACAAAACAGGAAAAATTACTTAAACAGAATAAGATATTTAAAATGCTACAACTAGATGTCTTAGGCATATTTTATATTATATTTTTAACCTTTTGTTTCATGATTTACAACATGTTAAAACATTCAAGTACCTACACGGCAATTCGATAATTTTTTGACTAGTAATTTTCATAAATTATTTAATTTGGGGCAGAACTAACCATGCTTGAATTTAATTTCCATCAAACATAACTGAATAAATTTAATTTTGCATCACCTGCTTACCTCTAATAATTTTATTCCAAGGAATATTAATTGGATCCACCGCAGTGAAGAGGGTTGTCTTCTTTCTCCCACAAAGTCTGGTCACCGACAACTCATTATTCCAATAGTTACAGTAGGCACTGGAACCTTCTTATCAGCCGGCAAGTTAAAACCTGGGCGCTGCTACTTGGCGATCCAACCGCTGAGGCACTTTCACTTCCAACTCAATCAGCTGACTAGCCATTGTTGAATGTACTGTGGTGTTCTTGTAATTATTTATTTATTATTTTTTTATTTTATTTCTCTTTAAATTATATTGTTTTAGCCATCAGTGAATAGTAAAATGATGTTAACTGTAGTTTTTGGATACTAGAAATATTTATTGCTAATTATATGCAGATTGTAGGATTTCCATAAAGCCTGAAAAGGGTGGGTAGGCAATTGCAACACACCTCCTACATGATTTAGGTATCCCAACATTGAAGGCTAGCACTTCAACTACGATAATTCTATGAGGTGATCAATCTCATAAGGGATTATGCTGGTCAGGCAGGAAATAATGCTACAAACATCCCCTTACCAGAAGAAAATTTCCCAAATTTTCTATATTTCGCAGCTGTAGGGCTTCAGGTCAGCTACATGCCAGTTACCGATAGACTTTCCATCCATGTCTTGGAGGTGGTAGATCAAAGGTGAAATCTTCTGTTTGACAACAAATGGTCCCACGAACCTTGGTGCCAGCTTGGCTGAATAGAAGTTGGCAGCATCAGATTGAACAAAGTTCTTTTTCCAGACTAAACTGTTGACCTTGAACTCCTGCGGTCTCCTCCTTAGGTTGTAGCGGCGAGCATTACTCTGGTGAGCTTCTTTCAACCTATCCGATACTTCTTTGAATATCTCCTTAAGTTCCTTTAGTTTGTCACTGTGTGGTTTACAGTCTTCAATTGGAGGCAAGACGTCCTCTGATTGAAGCATATCATATCCTGTGCCAGTAACAGATAATTCACGTCCAAAGTTGAGAAGATTTGGGGTGAACCCAGTTGACTCGTGGACTGAAGATCTCAAGGCAAATCCCAACTGAGCCAGGTTCTGGTCCCACTTTCGATGATGGTCACCTACGTAAGCACGAATCATAGTGATTACAGTTTTGTTCGTCCTCTCTGTAGGGTTGGCCTGCGGGTGACGGCTAGCGTTAAACAGTATTTTTACCTTGTACTGTTCAGCAAGGTTCTTTACAGGTCTGCCAATAAATTCTGAGCCATTATCACAAATAAGATATCTTGGCACACCAAATACCATAAACACGTCCTCTTCGAGATGTCGAGCTACTGCACTGGCAGTCGCTGCTCGCAAAGGCTTCAGCAGAGTAAATTTAGAGAAGGTACAAGAAATGACAAGAAGGTATTTATTCCCTTTAAGTGAACGAGGGAAAGGCCGCATTAAGTCAGCAGAGATCATCTGAAAAGGTTCTGACACCCCTCGATATTCTCCCATCAACCCAGACGGTTTTTGGTTATTATACTTCACACTTTGACAAATCTTGCACTTAGAAATGTAAGTAGCTATATCTTTCCTCATTTTTGGCCAGTAGTACTTCATTTGCATCCTTTGATAAGTTTTTGCAACTCCTTGGTGCCCTGAAGTGGGTGCGTCATGACACTCCTCCATAGCTTGTCTCCGAAGATCCTTAGGCAAAACTATCTTCCAAGTACCTTCTTCCATTAAAGCGGTTGCCTGGTCATCAATCCATTTTCCAAAGCTGGTTGTCCTTGACACGCCACTGTGGGTAGTTTGCACCATCTTCCTGAACCCTTTGAACCATATTGAGGTACCACTTGTCCTTAATTTCTTCTGGCATAACCAAAGCACACTGTCCAGTATTCTCATTTTCAGTGATCATAGAGCGTGACAAAAGATCAGGAACAACATTTTCTTTTCCTTTCCTGTGAACTAGCTGGAAATCATAGGGTTGCAATCGGAGCGCCCATCTGGCTAAGCGACCCTGGGGGTCCTTCAAATTGTTCAACCACAATAAACTGTGATGGTCCGTTATCACTGTAAATCTCGTGCCTTCAATGTAGGGCCTAAATCGCTCCACTGCCCAAATGACTGCTAAGCATTCCCGCTCAGTCGCGGAATACTTCTGCTCCTGCTTGGTAAGTGTCCGACTACCATATGCAATGACTACTTCACCTCTCTCATCATTTTGGCTCAAAACAGCTCCCAACCCGACACCCGAAGCATCACAGGATATGGTGAAAGGCTTGGAAAAATCAGGACACGACAGGATCGGTGCAGTAACTAGACAAGATTTTATATCCTGGAAAGCCTCTTGTGCCTCTGGAGTCCATTCAAAAGATTTTCTTTTCTTGAATAAGGATGTCAAAGGATATAGTCGGGTGGCGAAATCTTGGATGAAACGCCTATACCAAGATGCAGTTCCGCAGAAGCGTCTCACTTCCTTCTGATTTCGTGGGACTGGGATGTCTACAATAGCTTTGACCTTGTCTGGGTCGACACGCAAGCCCTTTCACTAACCATGTATCCTAAGTACCTTAATTCAGGAATGCAAAATTTGCATTTTTCCCGGTTCAACGTCAATTTAGCCTCCTTGATCCTATGGAAAATTTCTGAGAGAACTTCCAAGTGTTTCTGAAAGTCTGAAGTAACAACTATCACATCGTCAAGGTAGACAAAGACATTGGGTTCTAAATCTGGCCCTAAAACATTATCAACGAAGCGCTGCCACGTGGCTGGAGCCAAAAGCCAAAAGCCAAAAGGCATAGTTACGAATTGGAAGAGGCCTCGGCCTGGGATCGTGAAGGCCGTTTTCTCCTTACTAGCCGGATCCAAAGGGATTTGCCAGTAGGCGCTTTTAATGTCCAAGCTGGAAAGATACTTCGCATCTCGAAGACGATCCAAGATACTGGTAACATGAGGAAGGGGATAGGCGTCCTTCTTGGTGACTTGGTTCACCTTGCGAAAGTCTACGCAAAATCGCTTAGTACCATCGGGCTTATCTATGAGTAGGATGGGTGATGACCATTCGCTATGTGAAGGCTCAATGACTCCAAGTTGAAGCATTTTATCAAGTTCCTCGTCCACCATCTTTTGCCTAGCGGGAGATATGGGATAATATCTTTGCTTAATAGCACGGGCATCCCCTGTATCGATGAAATGGCTCACTTTATCTGTCCGTCCAAGAGTGGTAGGTTCATCCTTGAAATGCTGTTCAACCAAATCATGAAGTTTTTTCTTCTCTTCAGGTGTTAAATGTTCTTCAGATTTAATCCCCTCAACAACATAGCAAAAAGTCCTGGATTGTTTTGGGGCAAAATCCCACTGACGGTGATGTACATCTGCTACGATGTGCATAGAATCCAAAAATCAATCCCAAGGATCAGTTTGTGCGGCAACGAAGAAACAACTAACACATTCAAATTCTCAGTCCTTCCCTGCAAAGTTATTGGGAGATTGACAAATCCATCCACCTTGTGTCGTTTGGCATCAGCTGTTTCCACATATGTCCCAATATTATCATGAAGCTTTGCTGGAAATTCATCTAAAATCCATAGCCTTCCTTGCCTAAAATTGTCTGCGAAGCTCCAGAATCTAAGAGTGCTTTCATCGGTTTTCCAAAAACTCGGACTGTAAGGTATGGTCTTGGGTCATTATCACATTTTATCAAATACATAAGACACAGGAACACAGGTCAACTCCTTAACATCTGAATTACTTAAGTTCGTTGGTTGGTTGGTTGGACTTTGGTCATTACTAATGGTCATTGCTTGGGAGTCAACTACTTTGTGGCAGCTGGCTCCCTGCCTGGCCCGTTTTTTGGATTGCAGCAAAGACAATTTGCTTTAAGAGTATCCGCAGCGCCACAGCCATAACAAAAGCGCTTGTGCTCCTGGCGACATGAAGAAAACCTATGGCCACGCTCTCCACAATTCCAGCAGGTTAAAGATCGTGAATAGACATCTCTGACTTGGGCACTCGCAACTTTTCCCACAGGATAAGATCGCCTCCGTTGATTCTCAGGATACGCCAGGTCTGGCTCCAAAGTTTGATTTTGAGACGCAATTGGCCGACTAAGAGATCTCAAGCGACCCATTTCAGCTTTTCTTCCAAACTGCCTAAGTTCTTCCAAAGTTTTGATTTCAAATAATGCCAGTCGGTCCTGAAGATTCGGGTGAAGATTGTGCATTATTTGTTTAAGTCTAGTTGATTCAGGAACACTTGTAGCCAATCGGGAGTAAAGTCCTTCTACTGCTGCAATAAACAGGTCAATAGGTTCATAGTCATCTTGGACTCTGTTGAAAATCTCTTGTTGTAACCTAAAATCGTAATCGGGCGCTTGAAATACAATTCGCATCTCCTTGCAGAGGTCATCCCATGAAGTGATCCTTCCCAGCGTTGACCGATACCAAATTAAAGCGGAGCCAGCAAATAAGTCCACTGCAGAATCATAGAGCTCACTATGTGTAAGTCCTCTTGCCCTACGCAACTCTTCAACTCTCTCTAAGAATGCACCAATGCTCTGGCCGGAAGAATTATCAAATTTGAGGCCCCATTTATAAACAGGAATTGATTTACTTCGAGCAGCACTACTCAAATGAGAAAACTCTGGTAAAGTATCTTTTGCGGATGAGGGTGCAGTGCTCTGGTGGAACTGGGCAGTTCCAGTATTCACAGTGGTTTTCCCAAGCAGACTAGGTAGGCCGTTACTGTCAGTAAACAACATAAGATTAGGCGCAACAGTAGTTTCATTGCTGGTTACATTTCTGAAAGGGTCATAGTTTTCTTCTCCGATGTAGATGACTGTTGTTGGTCAGGAACAGTATTTGAATTAACCTGGAGACTTTTGGTAAATGAATCCAACATAGCCTTGGTTTTCGTTAAAAGTTCTGATTTGCGTTGTTCATCCTCCAAGTCAACTGAAGCAGCCATCGGAATTCTCTCAATGCGACTGTACAAGTAGCGTAGTCTGGTAGAAAGCCGCTGAAATTCATTATCTTTATAATTTCCGCTGTAATCCTCAACATAGGGAGATAAGTCAGAAAATGTAGCCTCACAATCCTCCAACTCTGTCTCAACATCCAAACTATTTACAGTTGACTCATCCACCGGAATATTTGATGCAAGGCACTGACTAAATTGTTTTCTTAACTCTCCCATAGGACCTTCTGTGGGAAGACCTCTAATTTTCAGCTCATATTGAAGCTCCGATTTACGCAAGTGATAAGAGCCCATGTTTTGATGTAATAAATCAAATCAAACAATTGAACAAAAAGATCATCAACTTATACTAGTATGTCACTTGAATTCTCAAAGTCCAACAATATCCATACCACATGAAAATAATCAAATATTCCCACACTTCAATGCAACATATTTACAATAAATCAGATAATCAATTTAAAGTTGCTCTAAATATTTTTTTAAAATATTCTTCAATGGCCTACAAGAAAATGGTAAATATAACTTCTAAGTATAATATCCAGGCAAATGTCTCAATAAATCATCTCAATAAAACTTAAAATTATATTATTTGATCAGCAGGAACACAGGCCCCACGTTCAGGGTGCCATTTGTAACAATTTTTATTTCGGTTGTTACAATTTTAGGCTAGCTCAGGGGTGACAGGGGGTGGGTAGGGTGTGACTCCTGCTCAGCTGTGAAACACCAGTCAACGATAGCAAAAATGCAATATTTCTTTCAGGGCGCCACCTTGTTCTGGAAGTACTTGAAGGGCAGTAACAAGGAATCTGTCTTCTCCAAGTTGAGGGCTCAACAGTAGTAAGCAGGTGTAAGGGACCAAAATTCTAAGTCGAATTGCCGTATATCACAAAAATCATGAAAATTAGCTATGTGAATATGAATTTAATTAAATTAATTGTAACAATACTCAATCACTCTGACCTGGTTGTAAAGAAAGGAAATAGTTATATTGATTGATTTAAGTCAGGCAAAGATATGATAACTCAGTTGGTTTCAAAAGTTAACAGAAAAAAATCACTGTAAATTATTTCTTACTTGAACTATATAACCAAGGCACCAGGTGCTATGACTTGAATTCAAATGTTTGTGAAATTTTCTAAATTACTTTAATTTAAAAATCTGATTTGATTTTCTTTTTTTTTCCACAATAAAAAATATTTACTAGCTTATCAGGTGTGACTCAGATAGGAATAACTAATTTAACCACCAAATATAAAGCAAAAATTATTTTATTCTACCACTGCCAAAGGGCAACAAAATTGAACATGATTATGACAACTAGAACATGGCTCATCAACCATAAATTTGATAATCAAAAATCTTAGGTAATGATAAGAACAGCTGCTCACTTAGAATATCTTATTAGTTCCTGGGGTGGCCACCAAAATTTAAAGATAAAGGACACATACAATACTTAACACTATAACCTGTACATAGAACATAAATATGACACATCAAATACGGTAACTTATATATATTTCTGCTGAGGTCGCAGATAGCAGAATTCTATGATGAATTCTGGGCGAAGCCGGCGGTCCAGAGATAGTCCAGTATCAATCCGCAGACTCCAAATATTCAACAAAGGCACTCAAAAGTTAAAGTCACTCACCAAAGTGAAGTTCCGAGCTCACAGAAAGTCGCGAGATCGCGCAAACCGAAACGTGTGTACGGTACCGTCTCAACACCGAGATGAGATCTCGAGGATGTCCAGTATATGCACCCAGCAGTAGCCACAGAAGGTGCCAACAGGGTCTCAGTAGGTCTGTCCGTAGTTAACATCAGCCAAGGACCAGGTCTCAGATACAGGGGCCAAGAAACCCTGCACAATGTACCACACTTTATAGCCTAGGTCCTAAATTAATTCACTGGTAAAAATAATTTGACCTTTTCTTTTTGAGTGACAAAATAGAAAAGTTAAATTTAAACTGTAATAAAAAACACATTAATAAACTTTTGGGTTTAAGACTACGCATTCAGTATGTGACATACAACTACAATATCAGAATGATTAATCAAATACATGAGGAGATATTTATACATTATTCACAAGTGAGAAAATAAAACATTAAAAAAATAATCAATATTATGAACACATAAATGAGGACAATTTAGGTTGAAATACTGAATCACAAAACACTAAACATAACTGGAACAATTGTTTATACCTCCTTAGGTTTAGAAAATATTTGCTTTATCTGGTTTAAAAAATGCAGACTGGAATTTAAATCTTGCTCAGTAGTTTTTCTATCAGGAGAGATCAGTTAATTTTGGCTATCAATAAAAATAGAAACCAATATTTATACAGAATCAAACATCCACTGAGAGCAATATACAAAACATCTGGGCCTATTGTACACTACAGTAATAAAAAATATCTCAGAACAGGAAATACAACAATGACTGACTGAACAACTAAACTAAACTAAAATAGTATTTTGGAATGTTGTGCCTTTAAAACTCGGTTTTTATGATAAACCACAATTTCTATACTGTTTCCTTTCTTAGAGTAATTAACATTTAGAGTGATTTAATTGACACACAAATGAAAAGATGATGAGGTTAATTTGTAATACTAATACTGTATGTGGACATAATCATTTAACATTAATGAGCAACCATTTATTTTAATTTGTCATTATAACATAAAGTTCATAATAAAAAATCATGTTTAAAAATTGCTACAAGTAGACAAAAACACAAAATAATATTATCTTTGATTAATTCTGTATTATTAATGGCAAAAATATTTAATCTAATTTTTCTTTACTTGTTATCAACCTTTTTTTTAGCGCACAGGTCATATTTTCCCACAATAAATGCATTTTATAGTTTTTCTGACTTGAAAAATCACTTTAGGTTCTGACATGAAAATGGCAAAATTATGAAACCATGTGACAAACATTTTTTTACATAAATACATAAATATTACATTAGATTTAAATGGACACAAAACAGGAAAAATTACTTAAACAGAATAAGATATTTAAAATGCTACAACTAGATGTCTTAGGCATATTTTATATTATATTTTTAACCTTTTGTTTCATGATTTACAACATGTTAAAACATTCAAGTACCTACACGGCAATTCGATAATTTTTTGACTAGTAATTTTCATAAATTATTTAATTTGGGGCAGAACTAACCATGCTTGAATTTAATTTCCATCAAACATAACTGAATAAATTTAATTTTGCATCACCTGCTTACCTCTAATAATTTTATTCCAAGGAATATTAATTGGGATCCACCGCAGTGAAGAGGGTTGTCTTCTTTCTCCCACAAAGTCTGGTCACCGACAACTCATTATTCCAATAGTTACAGTAGGCACTGGAACCTTCTTATCAGCCGGCAAGTTAAAACCTGGGCGCTGCTACTTGGCGATCCAACCGCTGAGGCACTTTCACTTTCCAACTCCATCAGCTGACTAGCCATTGTTGAATGTACTGTGGTGTTCTTGTAATTATTTATTTATTATTTTTTTATTTTATTTCTCTTTAAATTATATTGTTTTAGCCATCAGTGAATAGTAAAATGATGTTAACTGTAGTTTTTGGATACTAGAAATATTTATTGCTAATTATATGCAGATTGTAGGATTTCCATAAAGCCTGAAAAGGGTGGGTAGGCAATTGCAACACACCTCCTACATGATTTAGGTATCCCAACATTGAAGGCTAGCACTTCAACTACGATAATTCTATGAGGTGATCAATCTCATAAGGGATTATGCTGGTCAGGCAGGAAATAATGCTACATAATGTTGAGATGGTTTTTGTGTGTTTTATTCGCTGTTAGAATTATGGCAATTGGAGAATAAGTTCTTGCAAAACATAACATTTTCGGATTTTTATTATCATATGTATTTTTATATTTTATTATATCGTAAAATATTAAAATGTCCGATAAAATGAGTAGTAAAAAAAAAACTTCCTCATACAGGATGTTCGGAAACTCTCTTCAGAAAATTAGTGTGGTGATTCCTAGGATTAAAATGAACAAAAAAGTTCATGGGGAAAATATGTCTTGAAATGTTTCGTTAAGCCAATAGCCGCCATTTCGTTTTTTACAATTAATTATTTTTTCGGTAACGGATAAGTGTATTAATTTAAAATTTTGCGTGAGCCTTAATCACGCCGATATCCATTTACAGAAAAAAAATATTTTTTCCCTATGAGTATTTTCAAAGTGTACAATGGCCATTTTAAGTTTTTAACCTAAAAAATCGTAAAAACGGTAAAATTTATCAAATTTTATAAGCAACAAAAGAGTTGAAAAATTAAATTACCTAACCAACGATACCACGTCTGTAAGGATCTGACAACAAATAATGGAGTTATTGTGATTTTTCTATTAAAATAGTCTTAATTTGCAAGGTGTATAGTACAAAAACAATGTTTTTCTGCAGTAAAATGACAATAAGTACGCTGTTTGTTATATGATCCTTACAAAAGATATCGATGGTTAGATAATGTAATTTGTCAACTTTTTTAACATGTACAATTTTAATAAAATTGTCCATTTCTTTTAGTTATTTGAGTTTTTAAAATGGCCGCCATTTTGAAAATACAAATCGGAAAAATAATGCTTTTCCTCGAAATGAACATCAATGAGATAAAGGTTCATGCCAAATTTAAACTTAGGCCTAATACACTGATCCGTTATGGAAATAAAAATTAATAAGTGTAAAAAACAAAATGGGGCTAGCGGATTGACGTCGAATTTTAGGACATATGTTCCTATGATATTTTTGTTCATTTTGATCCAAAGAATCACCACACGGAGTTCCGGAATAAAGTTTCCGAACACCCTGAATACTCAATGCAAGTAACCCAACTAGAACATCTTACCGTTAGGAACAAAACATTGGCTCATGATTTTAATTGAATTAAGCATTTTCTGGACATCACTTATTGTAAATAAAAATCACCAAGAGTTTTGGTCGGTTTCCCAAGTGATATTTTCAGATATTTTTTCAAGCACCAACAATTGTTTCAATCCTACGATTGAAGAGGATTTATTTGTAAAAAAATAAACTTGAAAAAAAAATTAGTTGAATAATGTAAAAATCAGAATATAAAACTTTACTTGGAAAGTGATATTAACCTTGAAAAATTAGTTCATTGTATACAACCACTGACCTGTTCCAAGTAGTGGTAAGTTTTAATGGACAAACTTATTGACTTATGACTGCCTCTAATTGTTAAAGTTGCTGATTTGGCATACCTTAAAGTTTGACTGTCATATTGCGAACTGGCAACTACAGCTATCGAACCTTCACAACCTTCATTTGTCGCTTCGTCTTCACTCAATACTGACACCGTTTGTTTTGTCGGGTAAGTACGTACTTTTATTTGAATGTTGAAAAAGAGAACCGCTATAAAATTATTAGTTCTGGTTGGTAACACTTGTGTAAGTCATCTTAAAGACAAACACATATTTTGGCTGAAGGCTATTCTCTTAATAGCCAATACTTCGATGAAATTTTTGGATTAACAATTCAAGGTGTTTGGAACAAGCAAAAATTTTCAAATAAACATTCAACCCGATTTGTTTTTTGGTGTTATAACTTCATGGTGTTTTAAAGTCAAACCATCTCGTTTTCATAAAAAAATTTTATCCACGACCTTTGCAATATTGCAATAATTACCAATAATGATATTATAAATAGCATCGTTAAGAGGTACATTATGAAACCAAACCCAAAATAAATGAGGTCTTAAACGTTCAGGTATCACATTAAATTTCAGGTTCCGGATCAAGGAGAGGTTGGCATTTGACGAAAGTGGTAGCTTAATAGAAATTACCCAATTCGCACATAAGCTGATTGTTCCATTACGATTCATGTTTTAGCTAAGCTTAAAAGAGTGTATGAGTAATAACTACGATTTGGTTAACCGACATCTGTGTGGCTACGTTTTTGATGGGGGCTGTCCATAAGGTATACATTTTGGACATGATATTAGTCACAGTCTAAGATAGTTTATTACTGTTATATAGACCTACAAAATTTGGTCGTACATGAAGTAGTGTATGCAAATATTGCATTCACTTTAAGGCACTCTTGAAAGATTTAGAACACTCTCTTCACTCGTGGCTTGGCCTTCATAATACAATCGTTGCTCAAACTACTATTATGGTTCATAAATAAAATAACTAATCTAAACATAATTGTATGAAATTAATTCAAACAAATGATTTAAACGGCATAAGTGTAAATTAAATGAATAAATTTTCTTTAATCTAGCCTTAATTTGACTTTTTAAAATTAACCTAATAGTTATTAACATTCTTTTAATTCCAAATAAAACACTATTTATCCTATACTATAATACGAGGAATATCTGAAGGGATGTGTGTTCCACGATCTCGAAATCTAGCTGTTAGATTTTGCTTAAAGTTTGCATTAAAGAGTGTTTTGGCCCAAAAATAAGTTTAGAAACAGCCTCAACCCCAGGAAAAATCGAATTTGGTCTAAAATTAAGTTTTAAAATTGTAATTTTTAACATTAGTCTTATGGGTTGCTATTTTGGTAACGAAATAACAACGAAATGTAAACAAAAAGAAGGAAACATTAATGTTAAGCAGACTTTTTGAAACAGCTGTTAACTGTGAAGAGGTATAGTTGGTGGTTGGTGGAAATTCAATTGCTTGACACCAACGAGCAAGGCTCGGTTAACCTGGTACTAGTTCACTAAAAACGTTCATGAAAGAAGAGATGTTTGTTTGAAACTTCGATGCAAGTTTTGCACCATTATAAGTTATTTTGTTGTTGATCTAAGAACCTAGAAACTTGTAACTATAGAGAGCTAGCACCCAGACCTTTGTTTTTCGTACTTATAGAGCTGAATTTTGTATGATCATAAACTAAATAAAAGAATAACTTTTTACTTTAAATTAAATGATATGTTTTTCCAATAAAATTTAATATCAGGCATAAAAACTCTTCTTTTTTACGACCCAATTACAAGGTTTAAAGCTATAGTTGAGACGAGATGTGTCAACTAATCTTTAAAGTGATCCACATATTTTTTTACGCCAAAATTTCAACTGTATATAAAAAGGTTTTCCAATTAATAAAGAAATTGGATGTTTGTTGATTATTCTGAACGGTTTACATGGAATAGCTTGATAAATGTGAATAAAATAGTTTCGGTTTAGTTATATCTAGAAAAACACACACATAATATTAAATTTTAGCCTCAATTTTAGC
Source organism: Neoaliturus tenellus (assembly GCA_030545055.2). Classification (NCBI taxonomy): domain Eukaryota; kingdom Metazoa; phylum Arthropoda; class Insecta; order Hemiptera; family Cicadellidae; genus Neoaliturus; species Neoaliturus tenellus. Next base: position 234,435 of record JAQYXR010000018.1, on the reverse strand, counting down.
CACGAAAGGCCAAGGTTAATGTTCAGCCCCGGTGGTGGCCTTGGGGTTGCGAATGATGTCGTTGAATGTTTATTTTATGACAGAATCACGCCCCCTACTGTTGCAATATGTATCTGCAGACAGGCACACCTTTTATTCGTTTTCCTTGACAGTCGGCAAACTGCTACGTTGGCGACTTAGCCGGTAAGTGAATGCTCTAGGGTATCAATAGTTTGGTGTTTGATCAAAAGTTAAGAATGGTTTTCGGAATTAATAGTAGAGTAATGACTGAACAAGTTAAACAAAGAGCTCTGCTCACAAATGTATTTTTATTTAATTTTGTATTCCCTCTATGAGACTTTTCTTAGTAATTTTTATCTAATATGTAATATGTAATCTGCCTAAATAAGAAACTTCAGTGAATATAAAACTATGTGGTCTTCAATAATTTATTACTTACACATTAACTACACTCTAAATTCTGAAATTCGTGAAATATAATTACTAGATTAAACAAATACTCCATCGTTGTCATTTAAACTTTTGAAAAAAAAAAAAAAAAAAAACATACGAAAAAACCGTCTTAACCCACGGTAGGCTATTAGTATTGCGTCTGAAAATAGAAAATTTGAGTGAAATGGAAATTTAGCCTTTAAAGTTTCTTTATATTACTATACAAAATTACAAAATAAAACACCACTTCTATGATTATTTTTGTATACGATTTTATACAAGTTTAGTCACGTATGTTAATTACATTCAAAAATATAATATAACCTTTTGAAAAAGGTTAATCCACAAATTTCATCGAACTGTTGGCTAATAAGAGAATAGTTTTCAGTCAAACAAAATATTTTATGTGTGTTTGTCTTTAAGATGATGCGTTCATTCAAATGTGTTACCAACCAGAAAAAATAATAATTGCTCAAATATTTAAATGTAAATGTAAAACTCTTATAAATAAATACTGTAGGAATAATAATTTCAGTACTTTTGAAAACAGTGTAAAATATTTGATTTGGTATATCATGCTACATCCTATAGGCCTAGTTAAATTTTCATAGTCGTTGCAAAGAAATTATCAATAAGCAAGCCGCTACTGCCAGGTAGACTAAGGTAAAGTTTAGAAAGATAGCTAGAAACGTGGTGCGGGCTCAGGTAATTATTATTTTTAATTTTATTTGACAAATGGTAGACTATTATTTTTTATTTCTAGCTCATTCATACAAATGGTAAAATCATACGAACTTAAACAACAAAAGCTATTTTCACTTTTACATTAGTCCGAGAAGTATTTGAAAAATGTTTTTAGTAGAAAAAAAACTTCTTCATTTTAGGGACATTTCCAGTTTTTATCATTAACTTAACTCATCATCATTAACTCATTAACTCATTATCATTAATTCTATGGCTTGTTACTGTTGTTGTTTAAAGGGGATTAAGAGGACCCTCAAAATCCGGATAGGCACATCCCCTTGAGGAATATTGTCCAGCCACAGGAAAGAGTTAATTTTCAGGAATGTAAAAGAAGATGGCCAGTCTTCCTTGTTGCATGAGGGAGCGAGAACCTTACCCAGTCCCCCAAATCAATAGGTGGTTACTGCCCAATCCAAAAAAAACCCTAAGACCATCAGACAAGGAACATCCTCGAAAACAGCAAGTTAACCTCCATTGGTTGGTCTGTTATCTTACAATGATTCGTCTCCAAGCCAAACATACCAGAGACACTAGAAAAGGGAAACACCCGCAGTCACACTTCCCAGGCACAGCAAGTAAATCACTTCTCCGACATTTATTGGGACGAAACTGGGTGTCCAGACTCAATCGTGACTCAAGGTCTCAGAGAACGAAGGAGGAGCCAAGGTTTGTGGAAGTTAATCACACTGGAAATCAAAAGGCTTGAAAATACTATTACAACTTCATTTTGATGTTTTCAATGTTGACCTGTGTACTACTAAATGCCTGTGAGAGTTGACAGTGATCAGGGACAGTTAAAGTTCAAGTAAAGTTTATAGAACAGATAATTACCAATGTTCTGAAAACCATTTTGGTCAGTTGCTACCAGGATCTGGGATGTGTTTTATGTGTTGCCTTCTTATAAGATTGGCCCTTCTTATAACATTGGTCTTGTCTACATCGATAGTGTAACATACTCTATTAATGAAAGTTAAGTGTATACTCAAACTATTTGTTCTCTAGCAGACATGATCAGCGAGGAGGCGATGCAGAGGATGAAGGCCAAGGTGCAGCAGAGGGTGGGGGCTACGACCCCCGCCACATGGGCCAAGGTGGGGGTGGGGGTGCTGGTGGGGGGAGTAGCCATCGGATGGATCGCCTTCCCCTACGTCCTGGACAAAGTGGTGGCCAGCGTGAGTAAATCTGTAGTGTTTTGATGGCTCTATGGCATGAACTGAAAGCAGTTGCATTTGAAATCCAACTTTTTAAATACAATTATTAGAACTTTTACTGCATAGAGATACAGTAAGATTAATTGAACCTTAAAAATATTCATGATAGGGAAATTCTGTAAAGTAGAATGCGTTGGAGAGATAGTTTGCATATTTATTCCCATAGAATGTTAAGTACCATACCCTTAGCAAATTCGGAGCACGACCGGAGTCAAGCTCAGTTCCCCTCACACGCAAGCACTTCAAGGGATTAGGACGGACCCGGCCTTGTGCTTGATTAGTCACATCAACATCAACCATATCAGTAAATTATAATAATTTTCTTGATGCGATAGTGTTTTTGTAAGTATTTTTGATAGATATATGTTCTACTCATAATCACGAAAAAGTTATAGCAAACTCTAAGTCGATTGTTTTAATAAATATTTTGTTATCAACGAATAAGCAAAGAAGTATTACTTATTAGAGTACAGGATAAATATTACAATTATGTATAGGAACGTTCAGTAAGTGACTAAGTATTGGCGGCCCCACGGTCAGTCCTATAGTCCCCTGCGTTTTAGAGTGTACAGCCTGTTGTGTGTGTGTGTGTGAGTGAACTACCTGTTCTCCAGCCGTACTCCGAGTTTACTAATTCGTTAGAATCACCAAGATTTTTTATGAAAATAATAAATAACCACTGGCACAATCCAGTCATTAATTGGACAACCAACAAAATTGCCGGACACAGTAAAACAAACCAATTCTTACATCTTTCAATTCGTAAATGTTATTAATTCTGTATAAACGATCGTTTAAGTTGTTGAGGTCAATAAATAGGAGGACTACACCATCCTGGCGAAACAGTGTCCAGATTGAAATCGTTCAACTTCTAGTTCATAAATAATATAGAATTTTCACACAACTGAAGGGATACTGTCACGTAAAGCTGGTGATCAATGAAATAGATGTAGCTGACAGTCAGCAATAGTGTAGACTTGTTACGAAATACATAGAATAAATTGGAAATATCTTATAATGGAACTACAACTTGATTTGAGGATGTAACAACACGTTTCAGCAAATCAATCTGGCGCAAGGGAAGGACTCGCGGCGACTGTGGGTGCAGCTGCCCACCCTGGGGTGTAACATGTATGTGTTCAACATCACCAACCCGACGGAGGTGATGGCAGGGGCCAAACCTGTAGTCAGTCAGGTCGGACCCTACTGCTACAAGTGAGTCCGCCTACACTTACGTAATTGTTGCCTTTAGTCAGTAATCCTTGAATCAGTTCTGAACTGATTCATCGTCATACTTCTTATAACATGCCACACCACTATTACATTAAAGCTTCATTTATACAGGGTGTAAAAAAGTCCGTCCCTCCTGTTTAATTTTTTTATTTGTTCAGATAAACAAATATCGTTTGGGGGTGATAGTAACTTAACACAAAGTACCTTTTGACATTATCTAACATTTTTAGGCATGTTAGGGGAACGGCCCACCAGGAGTCAGAAAGAAATCTTAAATGTAAGCATAAATTGATATGTACATCAAATTAAAGGTCTTTCTTGGCAGAGTACAATGCTGCAAACTAGACTTAGAATGGATAACTCAGTCGGAAATGGAAGGCGTTCAAAATTTTCATTAAAATCATATGGGTAAAACTTAAAAATTATTGCATTATTAAGTTTTACCCATATAATTTTAATGAAAACTTTGAACGCCTACCATTTTTGTTGGGTCATCCATTTTAAGTCTAGTTTGCAGCTTTGTACTCTGCCAAGTAAGACCTTCAATTTGATGCAGGGGCGAACCCAGGATTCAATTTCGGGGGGGGGGGGGGATATTTTTTGCGGAAGGGTCACACTGGGGGTATGGAACCCCCCCCCCCCCCAAGAACACGGCGGGTCCGGGGGCCTCCCCCGAATAATTTTGTAATTTTTTAAGCTAAATGGTTAGTTTTAGTGTATTTCAGAAGTTAAAATGAAACTTTTTGCAAACCTCTTCTCCGTCAGAATTTGGAGTGAAAATATTGGGTTCCAAATATTAAATAAAGGGATCAGACTATTATTTAAACTTGGGAAAAATTTATTGACTGTATATAACGGTGGAAAAAAATAACATTCAGGCGAAGTACAGTAAAAAGTTATAGTCTAAAGTTTATTAAAAACACCAAAATACATTACTCATCAAGAGGTAAATACGTGGTTTATCTATAAGACACAGAACACAGTATCAGAGTTATTTATATTGTAAAGATAATATATAATTATAATAGGTAATAACTAATAACAGTATAATAAATACAATTGTACAGTAACATACTTATACTTGTATTAGTATTATACTTGTATTATTTTAACAGTGCATATATGAAGGCAAAAGTTATTGTGCCTTCTTAAAAAAAGAATCGAGTTGTCAAATTTCAAATGGAGTAAATGATATTCTACAGTCTATAAGAACAAAATAAGTACACTACTTAATATTCGTCAAATATATGAGTTTACTTTATTTATAAGATACACACACGTTTAGACTAACTAAACGGCAAAACCACATTATAACTAATAAGTTAGGGGTGGAAGCACTGCAAGTGAATTAGAGCACGCTTAGTGCCAATCACAAGAGCTCGACAGTGCCGACGCGACGCATTGTATGAACTCGTCAGTGATGCCAACGCGCAATAAATAATGTATTTCATTTCCAAAACTAAAATTACCTGTTTTGGATGTAATATTACTGATTTATCTTTTTGCATTGTGCAATTAAAACCTTTATTATTATTTATATAAGTCTGGCGTATGAAAATAATGTTTTAACCATTTGTCATAGATTATTTTTTTAACATATTTTTTACCCTCCAACATTTCGGGGGGGGGGATATATCCCCTTTATCCCCCCCCCCTGGGTTCGCCCCTGATTTGATGAACGTATCAACCTATGCTTACATTTAAGATTTCCTTCTGACTCCTGGTGGGCCGTCCGCCTAACATGACTAAAAATGTTTGATAACGTCAAAAAAGGCAATTATTTAAGTAATAACATTATTAAATTTTATCTAAAGATATCAGGCTATTTGAATGATATATTTATAAATTTACTAGGCCTACTTGGCTAAAAGTTGAGCTCATCGAAATTTATATCTGCGATTTGCCATTGAAAAGGTGATTTTGAAGCCGTAAACGATGTTACCGACAAATTTATAATTTACAATTATAAAAGTGACTATCATAAAGACTGGAAAATTTTACATTGTTAAGAACACAAAATTATAATCGTTGAAACTCTTTGGGAAGGCCTTAAATAATTTTAATATATAGCGCGATAGATATGAACATAAACTTCTCTAACTAGAAAAGGCGCGCACTGTGATTACAAAGTTTCAAATTAGTTTAGTATTACCTAGAAACTAAATATTGCCAAGAGCTAGCTTTACGTGACGTTTGAGGTTAACCTATACACAACAAGGATATTACGGATAGATTTACTCAGAATTATTTGATTCTCATTATCAATATTAATGTTTACACATCCCAAATGAGAACAGTTTACAAGGCCAATTAGGCTATGTACAACAAAGATTAATTTTCTAACAGGTTATAAATAAAATGTTCTATCATTATGACTTTCAATTGTGTGTTAAAGTTAATTTTTAGTTCATAAGTAAAATAAAGTAGCGGGATTTCGTTAACTGAATAATTTATGTTGAATAAGGTTTACAATGAATTGTAGATAGAACTGCAAATAGACCAATGGATCCAAACTGGGTTCCAATGAACTCGCTACATTTACATTGTGGAATCGTGTATTCAGCAAAAATATCGGCTTTATTTTTATACTATTAATAAATCAATAGGTAGCTTTGAAACATTCACTATTGATTAAAAAATCACTTAATAATAAAAATCGAGGCTTTTAGTCTTTACGTTGAATAAAAACTGTTGTTTTCTTTCTTTTTTTTATTGAACGTGTTTGTTCTAAGTACTCTGCATCAATATTTTTTTCAAAGAACCTTGCAACCATTTTATTTTGTTTTTAGTTGTCGTTACATTTTACTATCGTTAAGTAAAATGAGATTTTTATGGTAAAAAAATGAAGAACGTTGGGAACAAAAGAATTATTAGTGGAGTATCATGATCTAATAAGGCTATGCAAACTCGGTTAGTAGTGTCAAATTGTTGGTGCTGGCTCAGTTCAAGGTCACCTGAGGGATGACGTCATCGAGGTCAATGACCTCACCGATGACGTCATCGATGACGTCATCGATTGCGTCATCGATGACGTCATCACCTATGACGTCATTTCGATGACGTCACACCCATGACGTCACAGAAATGACGTGCTGATGACGTCATCACCCCTTACGTCATCAAAATGACGTCACCGACGCCACTAAGGTCAAGGTCACGCCGAAACTTAAAATTTTTTGGCACTTTTGCCGTTTCTCGCACTACGCTCCGAGTTTCAGTCAGAGTCCCCGTGACCTTGACCACTTGGAGCGAATTTTCGACGAGAAACGGCAAAAGTGCCAAGTTAAACTCGAGTTTCTGACATGACCCCGCCTAAATGGGCAATCGGTTATCCCTCAGGTGACCTTGAACCAGCACAACACCAACAATTTGATATTACTGTGACCTTGAAAACCCAACAACGGAGCGCCGACACCGATGCGCACCCCACGACAGCCACCGAGTGACTGACTATCAGGCTCTGTGTACTCTAGGTATATGGGGAAGTGGAGGGGGAAATCTCAAGGTCATCCAAATGGAGTTTTAAAAAAGTTGAAGAGTAGAAAGACTACTCTTGTGCTTCCTGGGCGACCTCATCAATTTCCAACGGATCTGTAAACCAATCCGATCTGTAGCGGCAGGAGTCTAGAAAACAGGTGCACCACCCATCAGGTTGTCCGTAGCACTTCCGACAATTGGTAAGATTAGAGAAATGAAATTTAATACACCGCTGCGGACAACAAGTGTAAAAGTAGTGGGACTTGAAAATTTTGAAAGTCTGTAGTACCGGTGGTGGCAGCTGCTGGTTCTTGCATCTACACCTGCAACATCCGAAGCATTCACATTGCCGGCAGGCCAGCCCATCCACTTGCCACTTTGGTAAGAGGAAACACTTATCCTCACAGCAATAGGTTGTCCCCGTCTCTTCCTCCCAACGCTTCTTTGCACAATATGTGACGCCTTGTATCTCCAAACACCTATGCTCGCAACATGAGATGCGCTTACTTTCCATAGTTGATGTTGCTTTGACGAGGGAGCACGATGAAGTGATGCTGTGGTCAGTGGGAATGGGGTTTATATAAACTAAGGTGAGTGGAGGGGGAAAGGTCAAGGTCATCCAAATGGAGTTTTAAAAAAGAAAAGAGTAGAAAGACTACTCTTGTGTATCTATAGCGATTTCATTGATAGTGAGTGCTTCTGTATGCCAAGTTGATCTGTACTGACAGGCTCCTAAATAATGTTTGCAAAAACCTGCAAAATGATTGTTGCACAATTTGCAGCCAGTTAGCTGTTTTAATGTGAATTCAATGCAACGTTCAGGGCAACAAGTGTACTTATGCCCTCTCATCTGGTACACATGGAATGTCTTCAACTCCGGTTTCGGCTTCTTCCAAGACTTGCACTTACACATGCATTGACCAAAAGCTTCACATTTTCTACACGCCAGGCCATCCGCAACATCAATGTCATTCGGCCATGAAAAACATTTCCGTTCGCAACAGTAGTTGAGTTGACTCTCCATGTTGCTGTGGTGAAGGTGCGCGATGAAATGATGCTGCAGTCATTGAGAGTGCACCTTAAATAAACTCAGTGGAGGGGGAAAGGTCAAGGCCATCCAAACGGAGTTTTAAAAAAGATAACTAGTCGTCCTCCTCCTCCTCCTCATCCGTTGTACTTAGAGAGCTGTCAGACGAAGAGCCCCGTGCAGGTGCTCCCCAGATGAAAAACAAATCAATTTTAAAACGAAGACCAGGATCTTGCATCATCAATTCCTTTAATTTGTCACATACTAAGTCGACCTTGTGTAAGGTGTCAACAACAAGCTTCCAATTCGTTGGTTCAATATAACTTGTAGTAGAGTCTGCCTCGCTGATAACCACATCCTCCGGCCGTATTGGAGTGTAAAGATGTGTAAAGTTCTTTGGCTGTAGCTGAGGTTCAGGCTGGCTGGAAGTGGAAGGTTGAGTGTGGACCCCTGTCGCATCGAAATCCATAGTCATTCTACATTCAATGTTGGGGTTTTCGTTTAATACATACACCAATTTCTCATGCAACATATCCACTTCTGCCGAGTCTTGCAGATGAACATTCCAGGAAAATGGCCATTCTTCATCCGTAGTGGAGTCAACTCGAGAAAGAGTGCTGTCCGCCATGATAGCTAAGCAAGGAATGATGTGAGCTACAGACTGTGGTAACAGTATTGAAAAGTAGAGGGGGTAAACCAAAAGTACGTGGAGGGGGTATTTTCAAGGTCGTTTAATTTGGGTTTTAAAAAAAGGAAATAGTGGAGGGGGAATTCTCAAGGTCATCCAATTTAGGTTTTAAAAAAAAAAAGGAATGAAGCTTACTCCTCTTCAGCCTCGTTGTCCCCTGCATCTTCATCAGCCTCATCTTCATCGACGTCAGACTCGCCGTAAGGATAGATCGGGGACATGGGCGAATATTGTGGAGATTGTTGACCGTTGTTGTCGTCCCCTTGCATTCTAACTTGGGACCAATCATAATTTAAATTCATTTGTATTATGATCCCAGGGTTGTCCCGCAGTATTTCCTTCATACGTTCGCAAATTGACTCCAAATAGTGTACACTATCGATCGACAGTGTCCAACCCGTACTTGTACCGACATCAGTAGTGGAGTCAGCTTGGCTGATGGTGTTGTTGTCTGCCATGGTTGCTTGTCGGACAAGGAATGACGGTTGATGTGATGCTCATGCAGGAACATGGTGAAGTGGTGGGGGGTGTGGTGGAGTAGTGGGGGAATTTTCAAGGTCATCCAAACGGAGTTTTAAAAAAAAGGAAAACTTACAAAGTAACATTGAAACTTTCCAATTGATGGTGGCGAGCGTTTTCTTCTGCAACCTTGCCGACACATGTGACTATGCCGTACAGTATGAAAAGTACAACCATAATAAGGCCGAACAATAAAAGATAGCCGTTGACTATCATGATATTTTCTGAGTGGATCTGTTTTCTTCTTATCGCCCTATCCTGCATCCTCTTCTCCAACTCGTGGACGAAGTCACAACATGCGTGAGGACATCTTTCATCTGTTGGTAGGTTTGCCATTGTTGATGTTGTCGGTGTGGCTGTTGAAGATGGAATGAGGTTTCCAATTGCGATGTGCCATGTACACCAATAGTCAAGTGGTGGGGGTAACAAAGCAGTGGAGGGGGAAGTTTCAAGGTCATCCAAATTGTGTTTTAAAAAAACCTATCTTGTTACTGAGCTTATATGTCAGTAACAAGATAGGTGTTTCTGCTCTTTTACTTCTTTAATATAATGAAAAAATATACATATTCTACAATGGTTAGGACAAGAAATGCAACTGCTAGTCAGCTGAAGTAGTCCAAGTTGTCTGGCTCGGTCTTCATGGACGCTGGTGAGGAAGCCGTCGAGGAGTGTCCAGGCTCTTCCTTTGACTGCCGGGTGTTCCGTATATTGCAAGCGTAAACTTGCACATTTATACGGTAGCCTCGTGCCACCATCAGCTGCAACTCCTTGTATAAGTCGTTTAGCTCCTGCTGAGTCTTGATGCTCACCTCCTCGTAACTTGCGCAACTAACGTTCAGAGACATCTTGATGTTGCTAGGTTGGCTGCTGGAGTAGAAATGAAGCCGAGGCACAGCGCTTGGAGGTACATGAAAAAGTGGTGGGGGTAATAGTGGTGGGGGTATAGAAAATCCAATTAAACAGTTCTAAACTTTTTCCATCGATACAATGGAATGGAACAAATAGCGCAGGTGTCCTTGTAATTTTCAAATCGAAACAGTGGCGCTAGAAATCCGAATTGTTTTATACCACCATCCTGTACGAATCGCCGAAGGTCTCTGACGGCGGCCTCGCCACAAGGCCTACAAAACTTTTCCCCGTCGTGGAACTTATACCAGGAGTATTCCGAATACCCTGTATTTTCCCTCCTGTAGCGTTTGACATCTTCTTTTATTGTTAGTGGGATGTTGTCTTGTAAACATGTTGGGAACAAGTCCTTGTGAGTTATAACTCGTTGTATGCAAAGCTCGTACAAGGTGCTCATCGTTTGCTAGTTGGCAACAGACTGACCGTTTTTCGCATCCAAGCAGGTTTGAATCCTAGTGCGGTAGTGGGGGTAATTACAGTAGTGGGGGTAATTGTGAAATGCAAAGGTCAAAGGTCAAGGTCACCCGCGAAGTTTAAAAAAAAAATGCAACATATCAATACGTGAAGTCTGTCACATATTGATATGTTGCATTTTTTGTTTTTTTTTTTATTTTTTTTTGTCTTTTATGATTCGTTTATTTATAAAACATTACAACAACAACATATGTACAACATTAAAACTTAAATCTAACACTGCTGCTTGTCAGCGATGTGGATGGTCAACTCTGTAGAATTGCTACCCGTGCAGCCGTGGGACACCAGGTATAGACACCCGGGTTGAATAGAGCGAAGATCCTCGTTTTGTAGAAGATGGACGAATCTCTTGGGCAGGTACACCTGGAACTTTGGTTCATCCCCCGGAGTAAACGGTGCCTCGCTGAGACTGCAGCAGATGGCCTCCCCAACTGTAGTCTCCATCTTCTTCATAGCATGGATTATGTAGTGCTTCTCGTCTTTTAGTTCCGAGCACTTCTTTACAGGTAATATTGTTGACTTGGAGTGAGCATTGAACTGCTCGACCAAAGTCTGAAGGAACTGGTGAGATGCCATGGTCAGGTTACAGATCGTCTTCTTGCTCGGAGATGTTGTCGTCTCGGAATCTCGAGTAATACTCATGCCAGGTCCCTGTCTGCTCCCCACTTATATACTCTCCGTTACCCCCACCACTCCCCAATTCCCCACTTTGAAGGTAAGAGGCGAGTTTATAGGCATTTTTCAAAGCGCAATGTCTATCTTTATCATGTTCTGGGCTTTTTGTACAAATACATATGGTTTCCAGCATGTATTGATAATTCTTATCCAATTCCACATCATTAACCGGAACATGAGTAAATCCTTCGATCCATCTTTTCTTTTCCAGCCCCTTTGTGTAAATATTGGTAAACTTGTCTGAAAAGTGATGCATAATGTGATACAAGTCCGTGTAACTTGTAAAACCATCATACCAATCGATATGATGGAAGTGTTTTGAAATCCATCTGTTGGTAGTAGCGGCTTTACTAGTTAAAGACGAATAAGAACATGGTGGTTTAAATAAAAACGAATAAGGAACACTTGTATTCATGTCCAAAAACACAAGTTCTTTTATAATGAATCTATCATCATTACCACGAAACGCTTGAAACTCAATAATACCAGGCTTGGACTTTACTTGTTGTTCTTCTCCCTTGTCCATTTTGAAGGTCACACGTCTGCTCATTACGAAGTCAGGAGGTCAACTGATTTCCACACCACGGTAGGTACTACTTTTATACCAGGCCGTACAGTTGTTGGCGCGTTGGTGTATATTTAACGTGGGCACCGTCCCCAATAGGCCTAACCCCACAAAATGTTGGTTATTGTTTTAAAAACTAACCATTGTCATTTAAGTTTCCATCTTTATATTTTCCTTATTTTCATTTTCATCACTAACACTTGATTCTTCTCCTCCATCTTCCTCTTCTTCCTGTTTTACTGATTTCTTATGTAGTTGAGCGTACTTTTCCAATTGTCTCCACATCTGTACTTCATGAGGAACTCTATTAAATATAGAAGTATCCACAGGTCCGTATAATATAGGTGCGTCCGGTTGTTTGTCCAAAGTGTCTTCCAGATAATCTTTAATAATCGAACTTGAAAACACCAGTTGTCTCAAGTATCTTGTTATAGGTTCAGTAGCACAAGTTAAAATGAAAAACTCCTCTCGATTAAGTTGAATTTTGTTATCATGTCTTGTTGTGTCTCTAAACCGTAGCTGATGATCACCACGTTGTTTAATGATATCAATTTCCACATTTGAATCCAAAAGTCCTACTCTTGTCTTTCTTCCAAACATGTTACTACTTAAATAGCATTCTAGTAGATGCAAATGTTTCATAAACGATTCCCAAGCACTGTCCGTAAACAAAATCATTTTGGGTCCATGAGTTAAAATTACAGTAGGGGAATAATCTGTAGATTTCATAACACCGATTAAAACACTTTTATCCAAACTGGAAGAGATTGGGTAAAATATTCGCAAAAATACCTCACTCAATATGTTTGGAGAAATATTATCTTCAATATCCCTTTTTCTCTTTTGTATAGTCTTTCTTCTTTTACCTTTTTCTTCAACATTATTACTGGCGTGAAGTTGTCCGCAAACGTTTTGTTCACCTCCTTCCTGGTGACCTTGAGGATCTAAAAACTCAGATATCTCCTTCTCAATATCTACCACATTTTCAGGTGTACCACTAGGAGAAGCCATATTGAATACGATGCTACCCATACAACAGTAGGCAACAAACTGATGAGGAGCGGTCTGTACGCTCTGCTTTTATACTCGCGGAATGAAACAAAACCGGTTCTTACAATACATTTTTAACAATTCCAGTTAAAGGTGTGTATGTTACGATTTTATCATGTAGAATTAAACAGTATGCAGTTGTATTAGCCGGTATAGCATCGTTGAATTCCATTTCTATTTTTATATCCACACTTGAAGACTTTACTGATTCATTTTGTTTAGAACAATCGATTACAACTATTGGGTAGGCATCGAAATATTTGTCAGGTGGTAATAAAGGTGTATTTGTTTTACCGTAATATGAACTTTGGAATCTCGCGTACATATCGTACAATATACTGTATTTCTTCTTAGTGAATGACACATTTAAATTGTCGTATGGAAAGAATTGTGAATTTAAATAAACTTTAATATTTTTCAAGTCACAATGATCAAATTGTCCTGCATGTTTAGTAATGGCGTCTCTTCTACCTGTTTGTAAACCAAATATAATATACCTGGCTCGTTCTACATAATTCGATGTTTTAACAGTCCAAGTGTGTCGATCCGTAGTAGGTAAACTGGGATGCTCATGAAATTCCCAACTTCTAAATGGAATAACAATATCACGATCGGCTTTTAATTTTCTTAAAAGTAGCATTCTATGCTCGTCAGCCAATTTAACATGTGGAACTCTCCATACAATTTTGTCTAATTTTAATTTCCATTCTAAAGTCGCATCTGTAGTAGCATCTGCAGCTTTAATAATGTCTTTATCGTTAGAAGATCTCAACAAAACTAATTCTTGTTTAACGTTTAATATTATTTTCCTATAATCTTCAGCAAAACCAAGCAGCAAACGTAATGGAATATGAAAATCAAAATATCCATTTGGATTTGGAGTGATCGTGTCAATCGTAGGTAATACCCATCCGGCAGGTTTAAGTAAATTGGTTTCATTGGGTGTTATAGATGTTAATCCTTTTAAAGTTGTCGTAATACCTACTTTTTTAGTGGAATCAACTGTTACACCTGATATTTCATATCTAATTTCATCAAATAGGAAAGCCATAGGATTATTTATAAATGGAACTACGTTACGTTATGGATATACGTTATTTTTACCTTCCGTAACATTGGGGATAGAGTTGTAAGTTGTAAAATCCAATAGTGCCGCCTCCCAAAACCTTCCTTTTTGCAAGCGTAACGCTGGAAAAAGGATACTTCGTAAAGTGGACGATTTTCCTGTTAATGATACCGTATAGGAAGACATCTCAATAGTGACTGATACTTTTAGCTAGAAATTCCAAACATAAATGGCCGCATATTGAAGTATTATCAGGTTGTTCTCTTTTATAGTTATAATATATGTTTTTAGCAGATTTAAAGTAATTTTGAAGTTCTTTTGGTGGTGGCAAATTACCGAAACTATCAAAATAATATACATTGTTATTTAGTTTCTTATAACAAACCCAATGGGTGCCAGGCCCTTCAGTATTATCCAAATTTACAATTCCAGTCTCATTTTGCCACATTTTCTTTGGTAAACTGTCTTTCATAAACACACCGCGGAAAAATGGTATTTTTAAACAGGAAATATATTTAAATAATTCAATATTGGTTAATGCTTTATGTGGTATGACCAATTGATTTCTTTCATTTAATATGCACGATAAGGTCTTAGGTAAAGACCTGCCCCGTTTTTTACCATTGACCACACGGTGGGCTTCTTCCTGCCTTTTCTTGTAGATCGTCGTCTTCTTTTTATATTTCCTCCATGTTTTCTTGTGGTTGACCTCCTTTTTACTCTCCTTCTCCTCCTTCTTCCACCTCCTACTGCTGTTTTAGCCTTCATACCTGCTGTTACTGCTAAAGCTGCTGCTTTTTCTGCTATGCTAGCGTCACTTGATTTTACTCGTTGCCAAGCTATGTCCGCAAGCCTTTTGTCAGCTATTGATCTATTTTTTTGAATCGGCAAACGTGGAATATGCGATATCGTGTTCTTTACAAGCCTGATCTAACTTATTTATGCCAGGATCGCCTCTTTCCAGTCGTTTTTTCAATTTAGTTCCTGGTCCGCAATACTGATAACCTCCCGGTATATGAAATTCGTATGGTAATGCGTCTATTGCTCTATTTACTATGGATCCTACTGGAATTCGTTTTAAAGCTTTACTTAACAGAGAAACCGCTGTGGACGTGATCCCACCTCCTCTCCTTACAGTGTCTCTATATGGACTGATGTACTGGAACGTCATTATTGTCCTTTTATAATCGCAATGTACAACTTATGTGTTACCTCTATGACAAGTTGGACATAAATGAAGTCGTTTATTGTGTTCTTTTATTAAATATTAAAATCACCCCAATCCGATGATCTAAACTTTTTTGTATGAGGGTTGATAAAATAGTTTTGAACAATTTCCCGTTTAATCCAAGTACCTCTCTCAGATTCCAACAAAGGAGTACGACCTGAATGAATACCAATAAGATTGTATACATCAAATAATGCATTTCCTAAAACTTTTACAAGAAAATTAACAGTGACAGCATTATCCACATGTTCAGGGTCTTTAAGGTCTGTTATACGTTTATTATTACAAGTATACACTTTGCTATCCATTTGTGATAATGTGATAGCCTGTCCTACAGTTGCAGCATCATTTGCTTCTCTTCCTTGCGCCATGTTTGTTAATTTTTTATTACTACATATAAAAAACGCATGGTAATTATTTGGATCTAGATGTACTGTTTGTCCTAAGGCAGCCGCGTCTCTATCTGCATGACCCCATGACACATTTGATAACCTTCCATGCCTGCAATCCCAATAAGCGTTTTTGTATGTCAATAAATGAAATTTTTCATTACCTTGAATAAAGTCATCCCCTTGCTTTGATAATACTTCATCTCGTTTTGCAAATCCAGTTGTTTCTTGTTTTAAAGTCTCTTTCATTTGACCCACTGTTGCACCATCAGATGGTGCTGAACCATCTTTTACATTCGCCAAACAATTGCCAAGACAATCGATAACTCCCACATCACGTATGACACAATGATCTTTTATATATTTGAGATTTACAGCATCATTTTCATTTTTTGGATAACCTATATCGTTAATAACAAATTTATAAAAAGAAAATCCATCTTTTGTCTTTTCAGGTATCAAAGAATGTAAATAGCGTCTATTTACGCTGTCTTTTGCATCTTTAGGGTCATCTACGTTGGATATACGTTTATTGTTGGCACTATACGTTTTCCCATTGAATTTTAACGTATTTTTTAATTCAGATGACAAATAACCTTTGTTTATCGCATCACCGTTTTGATTTGGTTTACCAACGTTGATAATTCTATGATCTTCTGCGTCATATGTGTTATTTTGTAGTTTTAATGTTGGCGATATCTTTTCCTTTAATATTTTTAGATTTATTGCATCGTTTTCATCCGTAGGATCTTTTATGTTTTTTAACCTTTTATTACTCATATCATAATCTCCATCAGGTGTTTGTGGTAAACCAGCACTTCTTTTTAAACTATTGGCATAATATAACCCATCCGAGGAGTAACGTCCGAACTTGTCGACGCTCATGGTGCAACTGAATAGTATTCTAGGGAGTAACGCATTTTTATGAGATTACCCCACGGTTTCGGAGTTCATCCACTAAAGCCACCCATTCGTTTTCCAATCCAGTATGACCCGCTTCTTTAGCTTCATGTATTAGTTTCATTCTATCCACCAATTTATTGATATTATTGTAATAAATCACATTTGTGTTATATAGTTTCTTCATTAAACCTGTACCCGTAACGGACTTACTTCTTTTTCTTCGTTCCTGAGCACTTACATCCAAAGTGGATGCCATAAATCTTCGTTTTACAGGTTTTCTTTGTGTTAACGGCATTGTTTGTCTTCTAGTTGGTATTAACTTGGATACAAATTCTTTATATTTTAAAGACTTAGATCTAAAAGGAGGCTGGTCAGGTAAATACTTTCTCCTATATGCATTTGTCTGTTCCAAAATATTTTTATATGCTTCCATGTCTTTTTCTTTCACTACCGATACTGAAGGCTTATTTTCAAATAATAATTCAAATAATCCTTTTGTGCCCTTATACCTTTGATCACCAATGACAATATTATCATGTTCGTCAACGTTTAACGGGCTATTACCTATCATTAAACCGTCTTCTGTTAATCTCGCTCCATAACTATGGTAATTCTTATTAGGAATTGTTCCGAGTAACATTTTTACCATGTATTTCCTTCCTAAAGGTCCTTTGTTATGAATGTTTTCACCCAATAAGCTTATGTTTGACGGACCTTCCCTTGTCTCTTCTTCTTTTTCCTCTTCACTAGCAGTTGATACAACTTCATGTCCTCTTTTGGCTTTTACTTCATATAATTCTTTTATTCCACTATAGTCCGGTGATTCTAGCTCTCTTTCGGGTTCTCCACCGGTAAAACCACTATACGTAGAGGATTCCAGGTCTTCATCACTAAAATCTTCTGATTTTACATTTTCTCTTTCAAACTTCGTAATAGGTGCAATCGCATCTCCTTCCAATACAGGTTTAGCAAATTTTTTGTTTAATTGTTTCAAGGGTTCAGTAATAGGTTTAAAAGTAGATTCAAGGAATTTCTCCCTCTCGCTAATACCTAGTTTCAATGCTCTGTTTTTAGCCCGAATAGAATCACTAAGTGATTTTATTTCTTTTACTAATTTTTCTTGGTTAACCATGTTTGTAGCAAGACGTGTTGTACAACAATGAATGTGTTATACCACGTTTAATGTATTAATATAAATTTATCAAATCCTATCCTGTATCGACCATTGTTTAGCGGTTGTTCCTTCATAATTGTTAGGAACCCATACTTTTCAGCCCAAGCCTTTCCACACAACTCTTTAAATCGTTCAAATGTCATATCCGCATTTACATGATCAAAATATATATGTTTTAGGTTGGTTTCGTCCTGTTTAAATACAATTAACATGTTTGCATTGTCTCTAATGAGTTGTTTAGGTATTTTGCTGTAAGTTTGGCCAATATAAATGCTATCTATGTTGTTATGTCGACCCATAGCGAAGTAATTCCTTATTGTGTTTTGGTTTTCACAAGATACATCGTCGAATATAAACACGGAGAATGGTTTAGCTTCTTGTGGCTGCATGACACTCTCGCTTGCATTAAACTTTAAATATTTAACTTCAGGCACATTAGTCAGTATTTTTTCCAATAATTGATACTTTGGTTGTTGTAGTGATTTTGAAAATACATATAGATTGTTAAATCGTAATCCTTTAGGGTTTGTAATCAAATTGAATACTACATTAGTTTTTCCACAGTTGGAAGGTCCGGTAACCAGACAACGAACGGTGTTTGGTAACAAATTGCCATGCTTCCCACTATTGAATTCTGAATTATCCACTGTGAGTTCATCTATATTATTAATAGTAAAACTCTCTTTTTGTGGTACTATCTCCATCCTTTGTAATGGTTCAACCTAAAATGATTCTCTATCGTTATATCAAATCCTTTTTAGGTATCCAAGAATCTTCCGTCTTATTAAATCCTAACCATCGTACTTTGACCTTATCTTTTTTCCGTTGCAACACCTTTTCAACTAAATATACATCGCCTACTGTTGATTTTAACATTTCATGTCCATAAAACCCT
The DNA here is from genome assembly GCA_030545055.2 of Neoaliturus tenellus. Classification (NCBI taxonomy): domain Eukaryota; kingdom Metazoa; phylum Arthropoda; class Insecta; order Hemiptera; family Cicadellidae; genus Neoaliturus; species Neoaliturus tenellus. The sequence goes on along the minus strand of JAQYXR010000018.1, from coordinate 215,779 downwards.
CCTTCAAGCAATTGTCCTTTATTATCTTTTAAAATATATGTCTCAGGTACTGTAGGTTGTACTTTGAATACAGTAAAAACCTCATTGGTCCAATTTGGCAGGTATCTTTTACTGAATACACCTTTATATTTACTTATTCGCACTTTATCACCCACATTAAATTTTTTAGGCTTTAGTTTTTCAACTTTTGGTTTAGTATTCGTTTTTATACGTTTTAATACAAGGTTTTCATTTTTACTAGTTACTTGGTTTGGTTTCATCCCGATAGTCCTATGAAATTTGTTATTGTAATCGTTTATAAGTTTTGGTAACATATCAATCCATATGTGCGATCCTCTGTTGGAAAACATTTTATACATTGCACTTTTTAAAGTTCTGTTGAATCTTTCGATTATTGAGGCTTTTACTTCTGAATTGGTTGAATAATGGTTTATATTGTGTTTTTTCATTAAATTTGCAAATTCCTTATTAAAATATTCTTTTCCATCATCTGTTTGTAAATGTTTAATAGTATGTTTGTCTCTTTGTATAGCTGTTTCCATTGCTTTTGTAACACTTTTGCCACTTTTATCTTTTAGTGGTAAAGCATCTGCCATTTTTGAAAAACAGTTAATAACAGTCAATATGTATTTATATCCTTTATTTTGTTTGCTATAAGGAATCATTTCGATTAAATCCGCTTGATATAAATCATTAATTCCTTTTATCACCGTATTTCTTCGTGGAAACTTTCTTCTTGCAGGTTTATGAAGTTCGTTGACAATTTGTTGCTTTAAGTCCTTCATATTGCAGGTTTCAATGTTTGTTGTATCACATGTATAATCACAATGAATGTTGTTTTAAATATTCACATCATTTATATGGGTCAAGGTCATCCAAACTTGTGTAAAAAAATGGGGAACACGGCGTTGGACTTGCCGTGTTCCCCATTTTTTTACGGAAGGAGAAAGGAATAAGGTCGTAGTTGTAGAAGGACGAAGAATAGGTTACTAGTTGATAGGGTTTAGAGAGTAGTGGCCAAAAGGAAGAGTGTGGATTTTGTCGGGCATAATGTATCTTTTATCATCCCGAGCTGACAACGCTTTTTTAATTTCGGTGACACTGTAGACTTGATGCTTGAAGCTTCGGATATTGTTGAATGTTGCTGATATCGTAGTATCTTCAAACAAACAAGTCTTGTAGTGGTCAAATGTCACGTGTTTTTTCAAATAAGATGTCTTCACTCCTTTTGCTTTCTTCACTGTCGGTGTGTTGTTCTCGTGGTACATCTTAAATGAATACAATTTCGCCATCAGCGCCACTATTTCTTCTAAAGGCATTCCATTTGCTTCATCTTTGAATTTTCCAATTACTTTTTTATATTTTTCATTAAAATTTGGATGGTTTTTCGGATAGTCAGAAAAATCGAAATCTTCTTTGTATGGAAAAGTCCTTAGGTCTTCATACATGTCCAAAGTCTTTATCCAGTAGATAAACGCGTCCGTATCCATGTATGCGACTCCAATGTTTTCCCTTCCGTAATGTTTAACCATTTTGTTATAATGGAAATCATACATCAGGGTTTTACTTATATCCAAAATCGACATACCTATGTATAACGGACGGTCCATGACTATTGTTGTTTTCTTCATACTGACAGCGACTAGATTTTCGTTTATAATCATGGATGTTCCGAAATTTGGTTTTTGCACTAATTTTTCCAATTTCCTAGGATCACTCACTAATTTTACATTTTTGTGTTTTCTTTTGTTCTCCAAGGTCTTCCCAAAGATGGCATTGTTCATTAATTTATAGAAGTCCTTTTCAAATGCTGTTGTCGCTGCAGCTCTTCTTGCAGTGTTGGAATCAATATATGGTTTCAACCAACAAGACTGGGTGAATTCAATTGCTCTATGAATTCTCACTATACGTAGACCCAATTCAAGAGCCTGTTGAACTACCCAGTAGTGAGCCACATAGCGATCCTTATTCTCCAAGGTCATCATCAATTTTGGCCATCTTCCTGTCGGTGAAACTTCAGTCTTGGCTAGGAGAGGCAAGTCGTAGTGATGGTCATGAAGGTGCTCCGGGTATTCAAAATCACAGTCCAAAATATAGCCTTTTGGACCATCCTTTGGAATCTGTGAGATGTCTCCGATGGTGGCCGGGTCGATCCACTTGAAGTCAGCGTAGGGAAGCGGATTTGACATTGCCCAACCATAAAGGTTGTTTGCATCAAAATAGCCAAGGTAGACCGATGGTTGTTGCTCGTCGAAGCCGGGGATGTACTTGTTGTTGGCTTTGACATGACGTGTTACAGCTTGTGTCAAACCGCCCCGTACACCAGATTCCATCATGAGCACCATATCAATATCCGTTAGAAGTTCCAGTCGACAGTTGGTTGACTTTAGCATAGCTTGCCATGCTAATCCTGGAGATGTGTACGAGTGTAGAGGGTCCAGTCCATAGGCGGAGAAGCAGGTGTTTCTGAATTCTTCCATCACATCGCACAGCAGAGTTACGTCCAATTTTATATAAAAGTCAGAATATTCCCCTAAGGTTTGAATGTTTAGTTGGTTCCAAACATTACATGCATGATTGTAGTCTTCAACGGAGATTTCACTTTCGTTTAATTTGCTGTTGAAGGCTTCAATCGGCGGTAGACTGGTTTCTTCAAATTTTTCTGTAGAAGTTATGTAATCGTAGGGGAACACTCCTTTCCGTAATACTAGGTCTAATTTATCTTCAGGTACAATTTTTCTGGTTTCTTTTAGGTCTTCTCTTCTTAGGTTCTCTGACAATTTGGCTAAACTAGATGCCATAAATCTGTAAGAGTCTACGAAGCGAAGTTTAATTTTACCTACTGTTTTTGAAAAGCTGATGTACTTTTCCAATGTTGTAGCAAGAACATCAATTTTACCGTCATCTCTTCCTAACTCCGGGATAATAAAGTGGGAGTCGTAGCCGCTAAGATTGTGTAAAACGACAGGAATAAAGTTTGGCAGTTTGTAATTTATATTGCATGAATTACAAGCAGCTCCTCTGTATAACCCTGTCAGGTGATCGTGATCTCTTACTTTTGGATTTTCTTCACTGAACATCTTCTTGCATAAATAGCATCTTGTCGCTAAGTTGTATTCTTCTTGTTGATTTTGGTTTAAAGGTTCCATAGGTACAATATTACCGAACAAGCGTTGAACCTTTCCAGCAATATCGTACAGTTGGTCTACAAAATACTTAGCGGCTTCTTCACCACGGTAGAGTATTGGAGTGGATGTTAAACCATAGTCTTGCAATTGGTTTTCAGACAAGGTTGATTTAACTAGTAAACAAAAACTGTTGGGCTGATGCAACTGATATTTTGTTCTTCTAGTCACTTCGCCGTCCGGCAGCTCCTGTGGTACTAACGTTGATTCAAAATCTGCATAGACCACTATTGGAATTCGGTATTGGTGAACTGTCTTGTTAAATTGTATTGAAGCTCGGGTAGGCGGTGGAAGACTTATCTTTACTTCATAGTTCTCGTTGCAAAGTCTTTTATGTTCCAATAACCAGTCCAATCCTCCACGTCTTGAATCTTTCCAAGAAAAGCAGAAACATCTCTTGCAAACTGTAATCCTATTTACTCTTTTGGTCAATTGTTTTACAACTAACGCTTCAAAGTCTTTTATCCATACATAATGGGAAATTTCACCCTTGGTTATCAATAGCAAATCCGTATGGTTTCTTTGCTCAACCTTTACTACCCGCAAAGGATAAACGTTGTTGGAATCATCCAGACCAAAAACATTGACTGAAACGCCAGGATTTTTCTTTTCAAATTTGTCAATATCTTTTAAAGTAACTGGGTAAGTAAGACCTTGAAAGTTGTAGCGGTGTTCATTTTCGTAGTATTCTCTACCAACTCTACAAGGATTGTTTTTAACATACTTGGTTAACATTGCATACTTGAAACATTCATTACCCTCATTTTGAACATTTCTACACGAGTTAGTGTTTTGGATTTTCTTTGGTAGAGGGATAAAACTACTACCTCTTAAACGATATCCATGTTTATGAACCCTAACATCCATACCTTCGATTGATGACAAAGTCCATCCAGATCCTCTTCCTTCATGTTCTTGGAGTTTGGTTATAAGTTCCTCCAAGCATTCTTCAATAATATCATCAATGTCGGAGGTGAAGGTAAGGGTTCGGTTTTTGGTAATGAATGCTCTCAATGCTGTTTCACCATCAGTATTGTTAAACATAGCCTCTAACACCATTCCAAATTTAATAAAATTTAGCCTTTGTAATTCTTCCCTCAACGTTTGACCAACAAGTTCCTTAGCCTGGGTTATGAATGTTTCCAATTCCAATTGAACGTTATTAATTTTGAAATGTGTTACAACTCGTCCTGGCAAGGCTGTGGTGCGCAGTTGTCTTACATCTTCCAGTTCTTCTTCTTCCATATCCTCTTCTTCGGTGTCCTCTTCTTCGGTGTCCTCTTCTTCAATAGGTCTTGTAGCAGTAGATGGTCCAGCACCAGCAAATTGGATCACACTAGGTCTTCTTCTTTGCATTTGCTGTAGATAGCTGTCCCAGTAGTCCGTCTGCTTCTGGTGCTCTTCCAAAAACCGGTCAATTGAGTCTAAGTCTATTTCATCCATGGTAATATCTTCTTTTCTATCTTCGTCTTCATGTAATTCTCTGTGTATGGTGAAAAGATCTTCGTCTTGAAAAGATTTCCCCACAAATGTCGCAAAGAGCCATTTCAAACAGTTTGGCTTTGAATGCACACTCTGTGAATGTCCACGCAATAATGAGCAGCGCACACTCCACCGGGACCCTTTATATCCGAGGCAGATAGGTGGGGAAAGTGACGTCATATGGAAACATGTTATCACTCATGTGCTAAATTTAGCCTTTACACAACCGTTTGTAATACATTTATCAGTAGGCTTGATAAATTGATGATATTTGGTCTAGATTCAATAATTTGTACAAGTTTTTTCAAAGATGTCTGTTTGAGCAAGTTTATGTAGGTCAAGGTCATTTGGAATTATTATTTTGAGCGGGGGATAGAGCACTAAGCAGCATCATTTACTACAAAGTGCTCTATCCCCCGCTCACATTCTTTTTTAACTTTTTGTTTAAACTTTTTACAAGGGTGAAACATCACCATCAGAGTCGGAATCATCCTCATCACGGAATAGGCAGCGATGACAATACATAATTCTTCTGGCAACTAACATCCTATCCATTGGACGATGGGGAGTGTCTTGTTCTTGTTCTTGTTCTTCTTCTTCGATTTCCAATTGGAATTCCATTTCCGACTCAGATGACGACTCTAATGTTTCGTAGGCATGCAAGTCCACCTCATTGTCCGTTGAACCAGCTTCGTCAGAGTCCGTTTCAATATCCATTATCTCTTCCTCCTCCTCTTCTTGATCAACCGCAGGTAGTTGGTCCTCTACTTCTATAATTTCTAGAGGTATTACCTCCAGAATAGAGACAATTCTGTTGCGATGGAACACGGTGTTGTCAAGTGGAGCCATTTTATGGAAGTGTTGTATCCATCCAATTTGCTTACCCTTTTTATACCCCCACCAACTATACAATTTATGTGGGTCAAGGTCACGTAAAGATACCCTTTGAGCGGGGGATAGACCACTAAGCAGCATGCTAGTCCATTGCCGCAAAGTGATCTATCCCCCGCTCTATTCCGCAGACCACACTCAAGTCCAAGTCCACATCCAAGTCCACATCCATATGTTACACTTTATTATTACTGCCACCAAGTAATTGTCACTCGCACATTTACTTGGTTTTGATAAAGGTACTGCACAAACTCCATATTGGTTGTTTGTTCGTTATACAAATGCATCATGAAATATGCAATCTTATCGATTGCGGCATTGTCCAACGGTTCGCAATTCACAAGTTCCAATGTGCCCTGGCTGGTCTTCTCCTCTATAAGTTCCACCACTTCGTTGATGTCTTCTTCCAAGAGGATGAACTCAACACTGAAGCTCTCCATTGTTGTTGATAGTGTCTAGACAAATGCTTGACTAAATGCTTTATTCATCAGTCCTACATATATACCAATTTCCCCCTCCTATTACCCATTCCCCCCTCTACCTTTATATGGGTCAAGGCCATCCAATAATACCCTTTGAGCGGGGGATAGACCACTAAGCAGCATGCTAGTCCATTGCCGCAAAGTGATCTATCCCCCGCTCTGTATTCCACACAAGTCCTAGTCTTTACACACACACACACACACATAAGCCCCCAGTCTTTTACACTTACTCATATACTCTGTCCTCCCTGCCAATTAAGAGTTCCCCATGTTTGCCACTATTTTCAATTAACCTTTCCAAGTCCCAAAACACAATGTCCAAATTAACCAAGTTCGCTCGTCCAATTTGAAACACACTATTCCCCCCAAAGTCACTTGCTCTCACTTGTTGTCCTGTATACTGCTTCTTCTTCCACGCTACAATCACTACCCTACCTTCTTCAACAACCATTCTTTTAACATTATCATACACCTTCTTCAACATCCCTCTACAGTTTAAATAGTTTATGGTTACATACTCCCACTCCTTACCAATGATCAGTGATCCACTCATTTTCTAGCGTTCCACTGGAAGGTTCAAAGCAGAATGAAGTCGGGATGTACAGACCCCACCCCTTTTATACCAGTTAACCGGTTGTCCTTGCTGTAAAGTGGGTCAAGGTCATCCAATGCTACCCTTTGAGCGGGGGATAGACCACTAAGCAGCATGCTAGTCCATTGCCGCAAAGTAGTCTATCCCCCGCTCTGTATTCTACACACACACACACACACACACACATGTCCCTGTCCAAGTCTTTTATTACATACCCAATATATATTCAGTTCCTTCATCATCACTATCACTCATCACTGCTTCCACAAACTCCACAGGATTAAAGTTAAATTGTTTCAATTGTTCTTTTAAGTTTTCAATTTGTTGGTCCTTTACTTCTAAAACACTGTGAAGGTGTGATATGTAGTCCGCTGCCTCGTTGATGCTTGCTACTCTCGGATCGCCTAACTTCAAGCTGGGAACTACACCCTGCAGCCTGTAGTACGCCATACGCCTTTCTTGCTCCTGCCGTTGACCAGGACTGAGCAAGCCTTGCCCGTCTTGGCTCACCTCCAGCAAGGTCCGTAGCATTGGAGCTTTGCAGGCGTTTGCCCGAGCAACAGTTATGCTGTGGAATGGTCGAGCAGGTCCACGAGTAGCAGGCAGGACGTTGGCAGCACGCCTTCTTGAAGAAGAAGAGGAAGCCTGAGAAGTTTTGCAGTTGGAAGCCATGTTGAAGTGAGGTATTCAGCTAAGCGATACAAAGCAGAATAACCAAACTGCACATCAATACCCGTATATATACACTTATCAGTGGTGGGGGTACTAGCTAGCCTTGGTAAAGTGGGTCAAGGCCATCCAAAAACATTACCAGAACGGGGGATAGATCACTAAGTGGCATGTTAGTCCATTGCCACAGAGTGATCTATCCCCCGCTCTGTATTTCACATTCACGCACACATTCATACATACACACAAGTCCCAGTCCAAGTCTTTACCCACACACCTATCCACTCTCATCCTCACTATCATCACTGTCCAACAGGCTTTCACACTTCTTAATCAGTTTTTTCCCATTTACTCCCATAAAGTAGCTCCCTGCGAGTATTCTCTAGCATTCTGTCCCTTTGCTCTATCACTTCGTCGTACCACTCGATGATGTTTGGTGGAGTCTGAGTTGATGCATCCGTCGTGGTTGGTTGAGACGCTCCGCTGCTCCGCAACTCCTTCCTCACAGGACCAAAGCCGGAGAATCGGACACGACTTCTTGACGAAGGCCCCGATCGGATTGGTCCAATGCTCGGGCTGGAGTTGGAGGCGACCGGGCCAGAGGTAGAGGCTGGGACGTTCATAGCAGACATGGTGGTGTTCAGCTTAACGGTGTAAAGCAGAATGAGAGGACGGTTGATCACCACTCCTATATATACCCATTTTTAGTGGTGGGGATAACACTGGGGGGGGGGGGGGTTAAAAGAAATTTTGCTTAGTCTTCCCGGTCATCAGTTTTACATACCTTTAGCACACCCATTATTTTGGTTTCTTCAATAACTTTACACACCTCAAACACCCAAGCAAACAGCTCATCTATGTTGTTATAATTAATTTTTGTCCAGTGTTCATACTTATGAGTTTGGTTGTTTATAATACATAGATAAAATGTAGACCCGTCTTGTCTTATACAATACTCAACTTCCATTCTATGCTGGTTTAGCACTTCCCAAGCATTGTGTTGATCTATCAAGAAGTCACCACCTTTGTAATTGTACCGTGACATGTTTACCACGGAGCACAGAAACAGACTGAAGCAAATGAACGGCTCATACAAGCTTAGTAAGAGCGTTAGAGTGGGGGTATCACGTGATACACAACATTAGTTGTAAGTAATTTATATGGGTCAAGGTCATTCAAACTTTGAAAAATTTTTACCTCCAAACACTTGTAGCAAGCTACAAGTGTTTGGAGGTAAGTTTTTATTTGTTAATGATTTATTTGTAACTTAGTCTTCACCCTCAAGGACACGGTTTGAGATTGTCCCAGTGACTTTACATCACCGCCAGGTTAAAGTATTATACAAGTCAAGTATTTTTTTTATTTTTTATTAGTTGACTTGTATAATACCCCTCTCCCTTACTTTAAGAGGGTTAAGACTAAATTTGGAAAAATAATTTGGAAAAAGACTTTTTAAATATTGTCCAACACAGCCTAACAATTTTGTTTTTTTTTTTTTTTTGGTGGGCCCATGTCCTAGTCCATTTCCCACACGGTTTCACATCCTTTCCTTCGTATTAGATAGGCTTTAGGTATGAAAAATTCTCTTTGTACCATACGAGGTGGTACTTGCATTGTACAAAGGCGGCCTTCACCTTTTACAACGATTTCTACTTTCTTATTACCTGCTCCATATGTCTGACCAATGAAATAGTATTTTTCATCAACCTTTAGCCTTCTAATATCCCGCGGTTGCGGACCGTGGGGATGTCTGAACTTGAACGTTTTAGGCTTAATGTACAAAGTATAGGGTTTGAATTGCCGAAATTTGACTGTACTTTTGAGGTGTCGTTGGCAGCGATCCCCTTCTGCACAAGCAAGTTTCTGGCAACACAAAACCCCAAACTTACTAGACATCCAAGCGTAATCGCATTTCTTACCCTTGCCAGCAGGGGCTTTAACGCGTTTACGTTTCTGTGTTGGACTCTTTAGCGGAGTGTCTTGGAGCTTCTCTGAATTAGGCTGGCTAGAAGGGATGGGGTTGGAAGGAGGTAGAAGGGGCAAAGATTGTTCAAGCGGGATGGAGCAAACAATTTTGGGCGGGGTAGGAGAGCGTGTTAGGTCTATGGTGGGAAGATCAGGGGAGAAGATGGATTTACGGGGTGGTTTGGTTGGTGTAGGTGGCATGGGGGATATAGGTGAGGGACATTGGGATGTAGTGTATGAGAGGATTTTCCGGGTTCTGCTGTATGGGGTGATCCTCGACCTAGACGTCTCTTCAAAAGCCGCAGACTCCGATCCTGAGTCCGATAGCAGCGAGAGTGCTGGAGAGGCTACCGGGACTCGACCTGACGACTTGACGAGTTCTCCTGACGATGGCTGTGCACCAGCCTCTTCCACTGTCGCCGGCAATGGCGACAGGCTGGGCATTGAGGCGGGCTGTGGTGGCGGCGGCGGCGGTGGCGGCATCGTCAGGCAGCTCAGGATGTTCGCAGTCATCAGGTATTCCAGGATCGAAGTCGAGGATGATGAGGGTCGAGACGCGTCGGTCGAGGTTGAAGTTGATGGGTAGTTTTTTAGCTTCAGACCCATTTTACCCATTGTAATAAATGAAAAGAATAGATGTAAAGAAAGAAGTGAACGTGTAAAACAAAAGTCTCAAGAGCGAGAGAGAGTACCTGTCCGTATGGGAGCTTGGACCGGAATGAGAAGTGCGTGCGGCCCGGCCGCCTTATATCCCCACCGACCACGGGTGAGCCCCCACCCAAGGGTATAGGGTAGGGGTAGGGGTGGGGGCGGGGGTGTAGGGGTGGAGGTGTAGGGGGGGGGCGGAGGTGTATGGGGTGGAGGTGTAGGGGGTGGAGGTGGTGAAGGGGGGCGGGGGCGGGGGCGGGGGCGGGGGCGGAGGTGCAGTGTCAGTCTTTACTATATTTAGGTCGAGGTCACGTAAAACTTTAAAAAATAAAGCCCCACCTGGGGCATTTAGGTTGCCATCGCTATAGTCTCTAAAGAGACCCAACTATGGACAACTACAGACTTGTGTGTTAGTAATGCCTACCCATTAAAGTTTAAAAGACAAAGTACTTTAATATATTTACTGTGTTAATAAAAACCTTACTGTTAAAGATTTTGAAAACTTTCATATATTTAGGTCAAGGTCACAGAAAACTTTTAAAAAAATTAAGCCCCACACCCCCATAGGGGTGTGGGGCACTTGGGTTGTCATCGCTGTAGCCTCCGAAGAGACCCAACTATGACAACAGGGCAACATCCAATGTCGTGTTCCCTTCGCCACGCGAGACTTGTAAACATTTACTGCATTGTCTTTTCAATAGCTAACAAAAGTTCATTTACATAATTTTGAGTTTCCAGGAGGAAACAAACTGAGGACACCCTAATGGCTTACGTCCTCGGTCCGAGTGCAGAGGCCGCCGCAACCTTTTGCATGCCAGCGTACAAACGGACATACTCCCACAACCCCAGCCGCAACCTGTTGCATGCCTGAGAGGAGCCTAACAATACTTCAAAGTAACTATACTCCCGTAATCTTTAATATTTTTAATTTAGCAATGCAGTAAATTTTTTACAAGTCCTTTGTGGGTCAAGGCCACACGGACATTAAAAAATTTCGGCCCCCGTACATCCATGGCGAACCACGAATGTTCGGGGGCCTTGGGGACTAAAAAACACAAATAGCTAACAAAGATTTATTTACATAATTTTGAGTTTCCAGAAGGGAAACTAACTGAGGACACCCTAGTGGCTTACGTCCTCGTCCGAGTGCAGAGGCCGCCGCAACCTTTTGCATGCCAGCGTACAAACGGACATGCTCCCAAATGCCATCCGCAACCTTTTGCATGCCTGGCAGGAGCCTAACAATTATGAAAAGTGGCTTTACACGGGGGCCTACTCCCGTTCCCTGTCGTTACAATTTAATTTGAGCTGTGAAAAACGCTCAAGGGGAAATGCTAAAACAAGCGTATACACTTTAGTTAAATATAACACACTTACAACACACAATTGAGCTCAACATGGTTAATGCTGGAACAAGCACATACACATTAAACACATGACAAACAAGACAAACAAGACAGACAGGAGACATAGGGTACAAGTAAAACAATCTCATATAAAACACTTCCCAATACCCAAACGCAAGCGCAATATCTTAGAAATAATACAAGTCTTAAAGTTAGAGTAGACTTCGCTAAACAGTGAAGGCGCCTTTCAGTGTTTAGTGAGGCCTATGGCGGTCCGTCCCGATCGTTCACGTTCAACGCTCGGGAGCGGACTGCGAGCCGGCTGTGGCCGGGCCGCCTTATATCCCCACCGGTCTCCCCCGGCATGGGGCGGAGGTCCACCCCGGGGGCGGAGGTCCACCCCCGGGGGGGGGGGTGGGGGCGGGGGCGGGGGGGGGGGGTCCGCCCCCCAAAAAACGGAGACGGGGCGGAGGGGGGGGGGGGGTCCGCCCCCCAAAAAACGGAGACGGGGGCGGAGGGGGCGGGGGGGGGGGTCCGCCCCCCAAAAAACGGAGACGGGGGCGGAGGGGGCGGGGGGGGGGGTCAACCCCCAAAAAACGGAGACGGGGGCGGAGGGGGGGGGGGGTCCGCCCCCCAAAAAACGGAGACGGGGGCGGAGGGGGCGGGGGGGGGGGGTCCGCCCCCCAAAAAACGGAGACGGGGGCGGAGGGGGCGGGGGGGGGGTCCGCCCCCCAAAAAACGGAGACGGGGGCGGAGGGGGGGGGGGGTCCGCCCCCCAAAAAACGGAGACGGGGGCGGAGGGGGCGGGGGGGGGGGTCCGCCCCCCAAAAAACGGAGACGGGGGCGGAGGGGGCGGGGGGGGGGGTTGGGTCCGCCCCCCAAAAAACGGAGACGGGGGCGAAGGGGGGGGGGGGTCCGCCCTCAGGGGTGGTTCAAGGTCACCGACTACACTTTTACTCTAAGTGTCTGGTTCGAGGTCACCCACTACACTTCTACTCTAAGTGTTCGCAATACCCCCACCCTAATCGAGTCCCTAAGCTACGTGACGGCGTTCAGCCAGTATGTCTCAGGCTTGCATGCGGTAAGCATCGCTGCTCTTCGACTCTGTTCATGTAAGTGTTTTACAAGTTTTTGCCTCAAGGTCGTTACACTTTAACTCTGGACTAACATGGCTTGGATTTTCTCTGATTTTACTCAAGGTCACTACACTTTAACTCTGGGGTGATATCGACTTGTAGTATTTCAGAGTTTTGACTCAAGGTCATCACACTTTAACTCTAGCACGTCGGTTATCGTACCAGAGGTGCTCAATAACCTATTTTGTAATGTTTAGGGTGGCGTTTGCACGCCACGTGGTATCGCCATGAGTGTCCAGTCCAAATTTTAAGTTAGATTAATTTTACTGTGATCTTTTCCATTTCCAATTCGTTTTGCCAAAGAATAAGGTGTCGCTTTATAAAGTGGTATTTCTCTAAAGTTATAGGGGATTGCAGGGATACAATTAGTTTATTTAGGAGACTCTTAATCTTGGAGTTTAACGCAATTTCCACTTTGACTTTGCTTCCTCGGCTCTCACAGCCTATGCTGTACAGAAATGTTTCTTCTAGTGCCAACTCGGGCCAAGAGAACAGTGTGTTGACTGTAGGACAGCTCATGGTGAAGTGATGCGATACTCCAGCGTGCAACCTCACCTTCCCCCACCACTGTGACCTTCCCCCACTCCTGCTGTTTCCCCCACCTCTTTTCCCTTGACTCATGAGCTACAAGCAGTCTCTCAGTATTGTGCGGACTTTTGTGAGGAGAAGCCATGTCGCGGGACGCTTTAGGTAAGAAACTTAGCCGTGTTAAGACTTTATTAGTTGCTCACTGTCCACCACTCAAAGTTAAGAGGGTTTCGACTTTAGCTAAGTGGCGCAAACTGTTGCGCGGACACCCTAAGTTTTATACAAAACAGACTAATGTCAGTTTTACTGATGAAGATTTGTTTAAAATATTGGATGAAATGACTTTTCCTTGCAAAATTCAGTTAGTTACTCCCATTCCTGACGGTTTAGAGTCTTAGTCTCTCAAGCCGATATACCTAGAGTACACAGAGCCTGACAGTCAGTCACTCGGTGGCTGTCGTGGGGTGCGCATCGGTGTCGGCGCTCCGTTGTTAAGTTTTCAAGGTCACAGTAATATCAAATTGTTGGTGTTGTGCTGGTTCAAGGTCACCTGAGGGATAACCGATTGCCCATTTAGGCGGGGTCATGTCAGAAACTCGAGTTTAACTTGGCACTTTTGCCGTTTCTCGTCGAAAATTCGCTCCAAGTGGTCAAGGTCACGGGGACTCTGACTGAAACTCGGAGCGTAGTGCGAGAAACGGCAAAAGTGCCAAAAAATTTTAAGTTTCGGCGTGACCTTGACCTTAGTGGCGTCGGTGACGTCATTTTGATGACGTAAGGGGTGATGACGTCATCAGCACGTCATTTCTGTGACGTCATGGGTGTGACGTCATAGAAATGACGTCATTAGTGATGACGTCATCGATGACGCAATCGATGACGTCATCGATGACGTCATCGGTGAGGTCATTGACCTCGATGACGTCATCCCTCAGGTGACCTTGAACTGAGCCAGCACCAACAATTTGACACTACTGAAGTGATAAATCCATAAGTGATAAAGATTTTCTTTTCAGTGGTTGTCTCACCGCTGGTGCAGTACGTAATGTTGGCAATTTTCGTGGAGGAAACAACTTTTTTATAACGATGTTATATTTTGTTGCACGTGAACGATTAATCATTGCATCCTTTACGTAGTTTCTTTTATGAGCGTTAGTATTTTGGAGAATCTCCTTAAAAACACTTAAATCTTTGGATGAATATCTTAGTGGTATGTTTTTAAAAATTAATTCATATAATCCTTTTGTTCCTTTATATCTATGCTCACCAATAATGATGTAATCGTCTTGTGTTATTTCAAGCTTTGAATCGCCAATCTTCAATTCATTCCCATCAATTCTTGCTCCGTATACGTGTGATCTACTCAAATTCGGGTTTGATTTCATATCATGTAGCATTTTTATTATATATTTTCTTCCAAGAGGTCCATGTTGTAATATATCGCTACTCAATTGAGTTAAATTTGGAATAGATTGTTCAGCTTCAGGTATTGGCTGTTCTTCTTCCTTTTCAACAATTGGTTCTTCTTCTTCTTTTGTTTCTTCTTGCTCACTAGCACTTGTATATGAATCATCATCTTCTTCTTTTTTTAATGCTTGTACTTCTTGTTTAGAAACTGGTAGTAAAACTTCTTCTTCATAACGAGGTTTACCAATAGTTTCTGATACCTGTTTTAAAGGTTCCGTAATAGGTTTAAATGTAGTCTCTAAAAATTCTTCTCTTTCACTTAAACCCATCCTCAATGCACGATTCTTCATCCTAATAGAATCACTCAGTGATTTTATTTCTTTCAATAGTTTTTCTTGATTCACCATGTTTACACTGTGAAGTTCAACATGTAACTAGATGTAGCATCGGTAGTTCAACGCATAAATACAAATTTATCCAACCCTATACGATATCTACCATTTTTAATATCTTCTTCCTTCATAATAACGAGAAAGCTATATTTCTCATTCCATGCTTTGCCACACATCTCTTTAAATTTTTCAAATGGCATATCTGCATTTACATGATCATTATATATATGCTTTAAATTTGTTTCATCTTGCTTGAAGATGATCAACATATTTGCATTGTCTCTTATAAGTTGTTTTGGAATTTTACTGTATGTTTGACCAATGTAAATGCTATCAATATTATGATGTCTTCCCATAGCAAAATAATTCCTTATTGTGTCATGATTTTCACAAGAAACATCGTCAAATATAAAAATAGAAAATGGTTTTGCTTCATTTGGTTGCATAATTGTTTCACTGGCATTAAACTTGTAAAAATTTACTTCAGGTACACTTGCAAGTACTTTATCCAATAATTGATATTTTGGTTGTTGCAATGATTTTGAAAAAAATATATATATTGTTAAAACGCAATCCTTTAGGATTAGTTATAAGGTTAAAAACAACATTAGTTTTTCCACAATTTGAAGGACCAGTTATTAGACATCTTATCGTATTTGGTAGTAATTCACCATGTTTTCCATGATTTAACTTATCATTGTCAACTGTCAATTCATCAATGTTATTGATATTAAATCGATCTTTTTGTTGTACAATCTCCATCTTGTATAAAGGTTAAACACACAATGAGCTATTAAACAACTATACTAAGTCTTTTGAAGGAATCCAAGAGTCTTCACTTTTATCAAACCCTAACCACCGGACTTTAACCATATCCTTTTTCCTTTGTAAAATCTTCTCGACAAGATATACATCACCAACTGTTGATTTCAACAATTCGTGTCCGTAGAATCCACCTTGAAGTAATTCACCCTTGTTATCCTTTAATAAATAGGTTTCAGGTATAGTTGGTTGCACTTTATAAATTGTAAATACTTCATTAGTCCAATTTGGTAGATATCTTTTACTAAATACACTTTTGTATTTGCTTATACGAACTTTATCGTTGACCTTGAACTTCTTTGGTTGCAATTTTTCCAATTTCGGTGTTGTATTATTTTTAATGCGTTGTAATACAATTTTGGCATTAGCACTATTTACCTGGATAGGTTTCATTCCAATGGTACGATGATATTTGTTGTTATACTCTTTTATAAGTTGTGGTAATATGTCATACCACACGTATGATCCTCGTTTTGAAAATTGTTTATACATCGCACCTTTTAATGTTCTATTGAATCTTTCAATTATTGAAGCTTTAACTTCAGAATTTGTAGAATAATGATTTATTTGATATTTCTTCATCAAAGCTCCAAAGTCTTTATTAAAATATTCTTTTCCATCATCGGTCTGTAGATGTTTAATTTTAAATTTATTTCTTTGTATTGTGGTTTCCATAGCTTTTGTAACACTTTTACCAGTCTTATCCTTCAATGGTAAAGCATCAGCTATTTTAGTAAAACAGTCTATAATTGTTAAAATATATTTAAATCCTTTATTTAATTTACTGTGCGGTATCATTTCAATGAGATCAGCTTGATAAAGATCATTCATTCCTTTAATGATTGTACTTCTTCTTGGAAATCTTCTTCTTGCTGGTTTATGTAGTTCATTTACAATCTTGTCCTTCACACTTTCCATCTTCAGATGTTTCTTGTACACCGCTTGTAAAAATACTGACCCATAGAATAGTTAATTCTCATTTATATAGTTTGAATATAGGTCAAGGCCATTTCATATTAGTGTAAAAAAGAGGGAACATGGCATTGGGCTTGCCATGTCCCCTCTTCTTTACGGAAAGGAAAAAGGAAGAAGGTAGAGGACGAAGAATAGGTTTACTGGTCGATAGGGTTCAGGGAGTAGTGGCCGAATGGTAAAGTATTAATTTTATCTTCTAAAATATGGCGCTTGTCATCTTTGTAGCTTAATGCCCACTTTGTTTGTTTGACACTAAAAAGTTGATGATTATAACTTCTAATAGTGTTGAACGTTGCAGTTGTTTCAACATTTTCAAACAAACATCTTTTATAATGTTCAAACTGTACATTCTTCTTCAGGAAAGAAGTTTTTATTCCTTTGGCTTTTTTCGTGACTTGATGTTCATTCCTTTCATTTATGTACAGTTGAAATGAATACAGTTTGGACATTAATGCTACAATTTCCATCATCGGCACACCATTTGTTTCATCTTTAAATTTTCCCAATACTTTCTTGTTTTTGTCGTAGTCGTAATTTGGACGATCCTTAGGATAATCGGAAAAGTCGAAATCATCTTTATATATAAAGGTGCGTAGATCTTCATACATGTCATTTGTTTTAATCCAGTAAATGAGTGCATCCGTATCCATATATGCAATACCAATGTTCTCTCTTCCATAATAGTTAACCATCTTCTTATAATGAAACTCATACATATGTGTTTTTGAAATATCCAAGATTGACATTCCAAGATACAAAGGACGATCCATTTCAACTGACTTCTTGTTCATGGAAATAACAACTAGATTTTCATTAATAATTACAGATGAACCAAAGTTTGGTTGTTGCACTAATTTCTGTAATTTTACTGGATCAGTTACCAATTTGATATCCTTATGTTTCCTTTTGTTTTCCAAAGTCTTGCCAAATATTGCGTTGTTCATTAATTTGAACAAATCTTTTTGAAAACTTGATGTAGCGGCGGCTCTTCTTCTTGTGTTGTTGTCGATGTAAGGTTTTAACCAACAAGATTGAGAAAATTGTAGTACTCGATTAATTTTTGTAATTCTCAGTCCTAAGTCTAAAGCCTGTTGTATCATCCAGTAGTGTCCAACATATCGAGACTTGTCGGTTAAAGTCATCAATAATTTTGGCCATCTTCCAGTAGGGGAAATTTCAGTCTTCGGAAGAAGTGGTAAATCATAATGTTGATCATGAAGATGTTCAGGATATTCAAAATCCACATCAAAAATGTAACCAGTTTCACCATGCTTCGGTATATCCATTATGTTTCCAATCGATTCTGGATCTATCCATTTAAAATTATCATATGGAAGGGGATTTGACATTGCCCATCCGTATAAGTTATTTGCATCAAAATAACCCAGGAATGTTGTTGGTTTTGATGCATCATAATCGGGCAGATACTTGTTGTTCGCCTTAAAATGTCGTGTAACGCTTTGCGTCAATCCCCCTCGAACTCCTGACTCTAACATTAAAACCATATCTATATCAGTAAGAAGTTGTATTTTACAATTTGTTTCTTTCAACATGGCTTGCCATGCTAATCCAGGTGAAGTGTACGAATGAAGAGGGTCCAATCCATAAGCTGCAAAACACGTATTTCTAAATTCTTCCATTATATCACATAATAAAGTTACATCTAATTTAACATAAAAATCTGAATATTCTCCTAATGTTCTAAATCCTAATTCGTTCCATACTTTACATGCATGATCATAGTCCTCTTGAGATATGTCCATGTCGTAAAGTTTACTTTTAAATTCTTCTTTAGCCGGAAGTGATGTTTCATTAAATTTTTCTAAACTGTCTATGTAATCATATGGAAACACACCTTTCCGAAGTACCAAATCCAGTTTGTCGTTATTTACAATCTTCTTTGTTTCGATGAAATCTTGTTTCCTTAAATTTTCTGAAAGTTTGGACAAACTCGACGGCATAAATCTGTAGGAGTCTAAGAATCTTAATTTCATGTTTCCAACTTCTTTGGAAAAACTGATGAACTTCTCTGAAGTTTCAGCTAATACATCAATTTTACCATCGTCTCTTCCTAATTCGGGTATTATGAAATGAGCATCGTACCCACTGAGGTTATGCAGAACCACAGGAATAAATAGTGGTAAACGATAGCTCAAGTTGCATTTATTACAAGCAGCACCCCTGTAATAACCAGTGAGGTGATCGTGATCTTTAACTTTATAATTCTCAATAGTAAAATCATTTTTGCACAAGAAACATCGAGTTGCATTTTCATGTTGAATTTCTTCTTCTTCCTCCATCATTTTCATTGGTACAATATTTGTATATAATCTTTGTACATTTCCAGCTATTGAATATAAGTGATCAAGAAATATTTTTTCTACATTTTCACCACGATATACTAGAGGTTCTGAAGTTAATCCATATCTGTTTAAATGTTCTTCTGATAATGTCGATTTCACCATTAAACAAAAACTGTTTGGTTTGTGCATTTGATACTTGACACTTTTTCTAGCTTCACAATTTTCATCTTCAACAGGAACAAGTGTTGATTCAAAGTCCGCATACACAACGAAAGGGATACGGTATTGATAATGAACCTTTTCAAATTTAACGAATGCTCTGTTTTCCGCAGGTAAATTAATCTTTGCTTCATAATTATTGTTACATAGTCTTTTGTGCTCTTGTAACCATTCTCTTCCTTCTCTTCCTTCTCGTTGAAAATTAAAACATCTCTTGCAAATTATCTTTTTGTTTCGATTTTTTGAAAGTTGCTTGTTAACAAGACGATCAAATTGCTTTATGTACACATAGTGAGACACATCTCCTCGCGTTAGTAGTAGTAAATCCGTATGATCTGGTAGCTCTTCTTTTGCAATACGTAAAGGATACACTTTGTTTATTTATTATTTTCTGTATTGTAGCTGTATTGGGTTTCTTTGTTTCAAGTGCGAATGGAATTGGGAGACACCGGTAAAACTGAGGGAACATTTCCCAGTGTAATTGTGAAGTATAAATGGAATCAATAAATTTACTTTTTCTTTCCGACATGAAACGTTTATTTGGTAGAACCTGAGTTATCATACAAATTTTCTATTAATGTATAAAAAAATATATAGTTTCCTCTTAGCCTTTTTAAGGAACTATCATCAAATCACAATAATGCTACCGTAACTATAGCTGTTGTACAAATATCCTTAAATATTGGTAGCCTTAGTGGTTAAATAATTAAATTCTTTCACAAAGGCGGTGTTTTGTAAAAGTCCTAGGTTTACCAAAGGCTGGTTTAACACTCGTACAGCGACACCTATATCTATGCAGCATTTTATATTTGACAACTGTTAAATTTGAAAATCAATTAAGTTCCTTTCCAGTGCCAATCAAATTGGGAAGTTAACGACCGTCAAGGGGTTGTAGGGCTCCTTCGTTTGGATGGATATTTACAAATTTATTTAAGAACACATTACACAGAGCTCTATCCAACAACTTTGTTGAAAATTTGTTGAAAACAATCCGGTTCAGTATTTGTTTATTGTTTCTTGCTCATATAAATTTTTTCATCAAATTAAATGTGTCGATAGTAAACCAATCGCACATAAAAAAATAAAACCAATGTACCAAGCGGAAATACTGGAAATTATTGTACACGTTTATTCAAACTATCATAGTTTTTTTCTGAAGTTTGGTTATTGAATTAAAATTCTTATTAGAATATTTTTTTCTTAATTTAATATTTACAAGCAATATCTAAAGAAAAGAGTTTAAGTTCCGGAATTCAGCATGCTGGCATATCAAGTCATCGGTTTTTAATGAACCGAGAACAAACTACTTCAAACGCAGAGTTGGAGAAGTTTTAAGTGCTGCAATGAAACTGTGGAATGGGAAATCGAGAGCTCTCCAAGTTTTAATTTAACATTTCATCTTTCGAAAGCTCGTTTGATAGTGGAATGTGTGCAGAAAAAACCGTTAAATTGTATTAGTTTCCAAGGACACAACAGAGAAAAATATTAAATATATAAATTTGATTTTTATATATTCCATATATAAATTTGATTTTTATGAACATTTACATTTTTTTTTACTGAAAAGCAATATTCTTTAATACAAATTTAAATGATTCTACTATTAATAAAAAAAATTTAAGTAAAAAAATTAAATTACGAAGCAATAAATAATGTCGTAAGGCCTTTGGATTGTATGTGTTAATTGATTTGCTTTTCTTAAAACACCTATGATGTCTAGGCAAACAACGCATAGCTTTTTTGACGATCTCTATGCTAAAAAATTTTAATTAAAATCTACTCTAAATATAATCAAAGTCATGTATTATAACTGGTCCAAAATTGGGTTCCTAATTAGTTCACGGAGAAATTTTCCTGTTCAAAACTAATTTGGAGTCCAATTTATGTCTAAGGTAGGCTAGTTCTATTTTTTACATATCGCATTTAAGATTATTATAATAAAAATCTTTTAATTCCTTAAGTAAGAATAAAAAAGTATTTAAAAACTTAAAAAAACTTTGTTTATCAACTTAATAAAAGTAAAACCAACAACGATTTAACTAAAAAACATAATAGTCAATACTGGAAGTTATGATATAAATTGAAAAGATTCAGTGATAGTCGATAAAACTTGACCCAGAACACACACAGTCTCTCACAAAACAAATGCATGGCAGGAAATTGGAGGCGATATTGTGGTGGCAGTTGTGCGTGAAATTGAAGGATTCACTCAAAGTCCCTTTATTGAAGTCTTTTTGAGAACTAACCAACCCCAGTCGTGATTTACTGTGGCTTGGACTTTGAGTAAAAATAAAGAAATTAGAAATTTTACATGACTTAATAAATATAGATCTTAGTTCAATTAAAATTTTTGTTAACAGATGCATACACTTGAGAGTATACTAATTTATGTCCTTATTTAATATATACGTAAAAAGGTAAACCAAACACTATTAAATAAGCATGATTTAATAATTACATTTATATTAAGTTTGGTTCGACTTAAAACTTCTCTGTCTTCTCTAACTTCAAATCAAGAATTATTTATTTGTACATTGCCTAGAATTGCTTCAAATTTTAAAGCTTGGTTAAAGTATAATTTTGTATAATTTTTAATTGTTAGTTTTATTTTTATTTTAGTACATTCTGCTATGTAAAATTTCATTAAAATAATGCTAGTATACTTGTATGTTGCACGACAAGAACTAATAATTCAATACTCATATTTAATGTGATATATGGGAGGATATAATTCCTTCAAATGCAGTACCACATAATACCACACACTTTAAGTACAAAAAAACCTGAAATCCCGCAGTTTTTAATGAAATAATCAATGACCTATAAATTATACACTGATGCATTGCTCTTGGACTGGCTATATATCCCAGGACATTAGGAAGAAGTAGGTTTTGTCTATATATCAGGCCGGGAGCTCGTTTAATCTCGGGTAAAACTCCTCGATCGCTCCGAGCCGTAAATACTGTTTATCCCTTACTGCCGTACGTTACTCGTCCTGAGGGGGTTTCAATCGCTTTCAAACACTTATCCAACCTGCTTCCATTCCTAAGTTGAATAAAACACAGATGCAACACAACAATATTTGCATTGTGGTTGTTTAATCCTATTTAGGTTCAATTTCCCAAATTGTTACATTTTGCTTTTATGTACGGTATGGTATGTTTAATGAAATCGTATTGGAATTCAATTTTAAGGATACAGTAAGGTAGTAAAATGATATTATGACAGTATCAATTAAATAATTAACTTACAAATCAGAATCTATGAAAAAGTCTTGTTAACAATCATAAAGGAATATGAATTAAACTAGAATACCAAAATAATTATTTACGATTGGAGAGTGTGTTTTGGGGGAGCGAAGGGAAATGAATAGAGGGCCAGTCTAAAGGTAAAACTGTACGAAAGACCTGAAAAGGATCATTGGCTAAGGGTTTGAATGGAATCTTCTTTTCATTGATGTAAAAGTATTCATTAATTCGGGTTCACCTTTATACAACCTACCTCCTTGATGAAGGCTATTTCACAAACATACACACATCCAATAAACAGTCTAGTTAATTTATTGATTAGGTAAACTGAAAATAAGTAACTGCATTTCTTCGAAATGCCGTACTTCAGTTTTCCTGGATGTTATTGCGTTTACTAATCAAATCAATTAAAGAAACACCTATAACAATACTAAAAATGTGTTAATGTGGAAAACCTTACACCATACATTAATTAATTAAAATTAGCAAGTAGATGATGCGAAGGTTGCTATTACCAACCAATTTCAAATTATTATTGAGCAAAAAAATTTTAAGTTCGCTGCAAGATTGTAAATATGGCGGATAAAATATACATTTGAAAATTATTGCAAAAAAGCGAATAAAAATCAATGTTTTAATTGCTGGTTAATTTTGTTCAATTCCTCTTATAATTTTTCATGTGTGTACAATACAATACACATAGGATATACAATTTAATTTATATGTATGTGAAGTATTAATATAGGCTACTTTTGGTCGCTGCTGGTTATCTTTAAGTAAAGCTTCTAAGTCTTGAAAATCCCAATCGTTCAGGCAAACTAGCTTATTGGCCAATTATGCAAAATATTATATTTTTATTTATTAAAAATTTAATAACAAGTTTTCATTACATAACGGTTTTCTAAAAATGTTGCCATTATATCGACCCTAGTCTTTCTCAAGTCCAAGAGCCACGTACCACAATAATGGACTCCACTACATGAGGTTCTAAGACGTCTCTAAAGCTGTCTACCACTTCGCTTATAGTCCTAAAAGTTATTTTTCACTAAATAACTTCGATTATTTATCTTTTACTTAATCACTTAGTAAAGGTAGGGATAAAATAATTTGTATATTAACTATGCAGTTGAGTAGGCATATTTGTTTACTGTTATTATGATTCCAATTTTTTAAAAAGACAAATTTGAATTTTTTTTCCCCAATTATTTTTGAATTGGAAAAAGTATTGAATAATTATAAACATACATTTTTAATGGATTTTAATTTAAAATATTTACCGTTGTAAAAAAAAGTAAGTCAGTAAATACAATATTTACAGTAATTACAGTATTTACAGTATTACAGTCAGTATTTACAGTAATTACAGTAGTGCATTTACCATTTCAACAATACTGTGCTGAACTAACATATATATTTGTCATTTTAGGACAAATATCCATAAACCTCTTAAAAAATTATGGGTTTTAATTGTACGTACCTAACACAGCAATCCATATAAAGCCTGAGTTTTAAATTATGTTTTAAACAAAATATGCATTTGATCAATGAACTAATAACACATGGTGAGAGTTTTTAGTATCTAGGAAAATTAAACGGTTTGTTTTTGTGCAAGAGGTGTTTTTTAACCTAAGTTTTTATACTTTACGAACTTTCACGATAGAACAATCTTAAAAAAAAAAAATACATAATAGTTTCGTAAGTAGCCCGAAGTTTTCCATTGACAGGTTGTCACAATGAAGCACTCTCCCTCCCCGTCATCGATGCTCCATCATTATCAGCAGCCCTTATCAATGTTCACGGTACATTACCCTCAATGGATGTCCCACCATTAGCGTCCACCTGTAATTTATAGTCATCTTGTCGGAATTGCGATAGAATTAATGTATCCCAGTTTGGAAAATGTCAAATTTGTAACTGGCATGTACTTTATTATAAAGTTGTAGAATAACAAATATTTCCATTCAATAAATTGCTCATTTAGTTTGAATAAGTTTATGCATTGAAAGTTTGGACAAAGAGTATTGAATATTCACCACTCAAAACAAGTTTACCATGTGAAAACTGCATGAAAACAGCCTACAATCGAATTAAATTAGCAATATAAAGTAACTGTAGTGTTAAAGATCAGCTGTCATCATCATTAACTTGGGAACTAAGCAAATTGTAGCAGTTAGGTTTCAGTTAATTTTTACTGTACTAATTATACCCTACTTATTTTTTATTTTCACCGGAAATCAACCATTTCAGTCTCAAGACTTGGCTTCATAATAGGCTTCGTTTTACTTGCCAAACCCTAAAGTTTAATATGTTAATCTACTGTATATTTGTCAAATACCACTCACTCACGTATCAGAGTATCTCAATGACCATAGGGTATAGAGGGTTGAAATTTGGCATGGACGTTCCACTTTGCTAAAAAATGCTCACTAAGAAACAGTTTTGCAAAATTCCTTCAGGTCTCCGCCCCACAGGACTTCAGAATTTCCATCTAATGTTAATCTTATGGCCAATTTGTTATACAAATCAAAGCAACAACGAATCTGAAAAACTATGGGACCTAGAATGTTAAAATTTAGCACGGGTGTTCTTCTATGCTCATAGGTGCTCACTAAGAAACCGTTTTGCAAAATTCCATCAGGGCTCTGCCACACAGGACTTCAAAATTTCTATCTAATGTTATCCTTATGGCCATTTTTTTTATACAAATCTAGGAAACAACGAATATAGAAAACTATAAGACCTACGATGTTGAAATTTGGCATGGACGTTCTACTTTGATCATAGGTGCTCACTAAGAATCGGTTTTGCAAAATTCCATCAGGGCTCCGCAACACAGGACTTCAAAATTTGTAATGTTATTCTTATGGCCAATATTTAATATGAATCTATGAAAATCATATCTGAAAAACCATATGACCTAAGAGAATTATTTGGAACATTTTCAATGGGAGATCCACTTTGCCCATCGGTGCTCAATAAGAAACGCATCTTCTATGCTCTTGGAAAGCATCTTCAGGGCTCCGCCCCTCGGGTCTATTAAATTGGTCTAGGGCCAATGGGGTTGAAATTTGGCATGGCCATTTCTCTTTGTTCAAAGGTATTCACTAAGAAACGGTTTCGCAAATATAGTTTTTGAAGTCCTTTAGGGCTCCGCCCCACAGAACATCAAAATTACTCTATTGCATCCGTTGTTGAAATTTGACATTGGCGTTCCTCTTTGCTCACAAGTATTCACTAAGAAACAGTCTTGCAAATAAAAAGATTATTATTATATAGTTCTGGAAGTCCTTTAGGGCTCCGCCCCACTGGACTTCAAAGTTACTCAAGAACATATGGGGTTGAAATTTGACGTAGACATTCCTCTTTACTCATTTGTACTCACTAAGAAAAGGTTATGCAAAGATAGTTTTTGATGTCTTTTAGGGCTCCGCCCCACTGGACTTCAAAATTACTCTAGGGCATACGAGGTTGAAATTTAAAGTGGACGTTCCTTTTTACTTATATGTACTCACTAAGAAACGGTTTTACAAAATAAAGTCTTTGAATTCCTTTAGGGCACCGCCCCACTGGACTTCAAAATTACTATATAGCCTACAGGGTTGAAATTTGACCCTTTTACTTGTTATTTTGCCTACTAAATAAAAAATGGTTTGTGCAAAATTAGTTTTTGAAGTCCTTTAGAGCCCCTTACGTAAGGTCTATGGGGTTTGAATTTGACATATTCGTTCCTCTTTGCTCATAAGTGCTCATTAAGAAAATTTTTTGCAAACTTCAATGCCCTGCTTAAACAATTCTTAAGAAAGAAGATTTCGATGCTCTTTAAAGAAATATTATTACATGTAAAATTAATTTAATCACGGGCGAAGCCGACGGGCAACAGCTAGTCTTTAATATATAGGTCTAATTCCAGCTTGGCTCTGGCTAACTTCCACCATGGTTTCGAGAATAATCAAATTGGTTATGATTTTAATGCGATGTATTATTTATGTTTTTTTATCAATTAAATATAACTTTTTAAGATATTTTCAGGAATACATTTTAAGTTCTTGCTGCATTGAACGAAGGAATCATACAGAACTGTCAGTGACAAGAGTACGATATATTTCGATGTCTGATTAAAAAGGAAGGAAAATGACTGATCTTAATCTTCAGAATATATCTGCGAGTTGAAGGACATGTCAACTATAATATGATTTTTGTTGTCATTCTACTCTTGTTGTAAAATTCAATGATGGTTTATTATCTTTACTTTAAAGTTTTAGTTTTTTAATATATAGGTTTCTTAGTGTATAACACACCGCATGTGTTGAAAACTGTCGTTGACTTTCTCACTTAAAATTAAAATCATAGCTGTGATGACAAAATTAGGAACAAATAAATCCTCGGATACTGTTAAAAATCAACAAATCAAGGCTTGTAATTGGTTTGAAAAAGAAAAGTGTCTGTTGATGGAGTTGAAAGAATAAAGTTAATCATTATTTATTTTTCAAACTCAAGGAAAAATAGTATAGGTTACTTACATGAAAATTATAATGTTCAGCAATTTTCACTCTGGAGTTGCGAATGAATTAAGTAATATTATTAAAAAGAACAAAAGACTATATATGGAGTTAAAAATTACCTTAAAACGATCTCAAACTTTTTGAATTAGACCTAAAAATGTAGGTATAGTGAATAACTTTGCTTTCATTTGATATTTTACATTATTAACCAGTATTTACTTATTTGGAAAATTTTAATAAAATTTAATACTAAAATCTCTAACCTTTAGGAGAAATACTATTATGCTACAACTGATTTACATATACAGCATTGCCAATAACTATCTCGAATTCAATTTGGTTATATCTAGTAAAAGCGTAATCATACATATGCGCAAAGAAAGATCGGAATCGCAGCAGTAACTGACCAGTTGTGGAGAAAGAAATGCGAGAATGCAATGAAGTTGTGAAATGTGAACGCCATTGCCGACGCTTTGACCAGCAGCCAAATACACACAACCAATTATACTGTTATATCAAACCATAGAAAAACTAACCAGGTTAGTTTTTCTATGATCAAACCTATCCGAACCTCTGAAGAGTGAAATTGCGTTCCCTTACAATGAACTTGTCCTGTTGGTTACTTACCACTCTTTCAATAACAAATTAATGAAAAATTAATTTGGGAAAAGAGCTCAGAAAAAACGTAAAAGGTATGTTACTAAAAATTACTAAGTTTTTCATTATCAGAAACAGTCCACACAATGAGCTCCTACCTATTGCAAAATTGTAATTTGAACTATTGAAATTTTAGCTAGTATTTTGATGTAAAAACTCAATTCGTTCAGTTAAGCGATTTTGAGTTATTTTAAATTTTTAGCTGTTATTTTTTTTACGCTGCCATTAGTTCCAAGTTTTTGAGACCAAATTTCTGAGCAGTTATTTCGCTATACAATATTTAGGATCTGAAGTCATGAACTTCAACATACACAGCGACCCAACAAATTAATCGTCAAAGCTGTACAAATATTTTTTAAGCGCATTATAAGCATTGACAATAAATAAAAACTAAAATTCAAAAATTTTAGGATTGTATGGCTTAAAATGCAGTGGTTTGTATTTGGTTGGTCTGTACTCAAACCAAGAATGGATATAAAAATTACAGTGGTAATTTAAACAATGGCGCAGTGAAACTAATAATGCTATGTGGTCCCATTCCTTTACAAGACGCACAAAGGCAACACCATGTTAAATACTTAAACCAATATAGACTATAGACGGTATAAAAACTTACCTTAAGTATACTCCGATAGGGCCTACTAAGTTTTTATCAAGGTCGACTTAAATAATGTAAGAGACTTTTTGCACATGCGGGAAATTAATATGGCAAACTCTAAACGCCTTATTGAATTTATGGCTGATTTACCTATTCTAACAGCTTAAAGTCACGAAAAACTTGTTGAATTGAGAAGCTTATGATCTTATGATCAGTGGTAAACACTGCAAATTATTTGAACATTCCTGCACAACGTATTATCCGTTGATTAAGGGATGTAAAAATAGCTTTTAGCATTTACGGTAATATTACCGTATGTTGCAAGAATGCATTTCACGTTTCATAAGTCAGGCAACAGAAGAACATTTGTAAAATTAAAAAACACAGAAACAAAAAAGTTTTTTTTTTATCTGGTATAGAATTCAAACACTAACTGAAGGTTATCATTAATACTGTAGTTTTAATACCTCTGCATTTACAACTTAGACTCTGCTATTGTATTGCCCTCTTTCAGAGTAGAGGCGTTGGAATCAAAATCTTCTTTGGCAAGTTTTTTCACATCTTGACACTCTGCGAGGTAAAGCGCGAAATTGAGGGATTCTTTTTGAGCTTTTGATTATCTTATGTAGCTAACTAATTTGATGTCACTTATTATCAATTTGGTACTGTGCAAGTTTTTGGAAACGTAGTTTAAACTTAACGTTTTAATGTCATTTTAATTGTAGATAACTTTTCAGGACATTAATGAAATTTATTATTATTTTTTTCTAGTTACTACTAAAAAAAATTGTAAAAATATTTTATTTGCAATAATTTTAACTAAGCAAAGAAATGAGATGTTGTTATATATAAGATGTTGCTGTATATTCAAAGATTGAAAACATTGAAATAGACATTTAATCTCAATTCCGTAGTTAGTGTAGTTTGGTAAGTATTAAGACTGCAATTACGTTCCATACATAAGACAACAAAAGAACATTTGTAAAATTAAAAAACACAGGAACAAAAAAGTTTTCTTTATCTGGTAGAGAATTCAAACACTAACTGAAGGTTATCATTAAACTTTTTCCATTTGGCTCTGTGTACTCGAGAAACTAATATCTCACTGTTCGAGCAACAGAATTAACCAAGAATTCAAAAAACAATTTTTAATGTCTGTGGTCAAAAGTTTAACGGTATAAAGTCCATAAATTACATTTATCAAAGTTCATAAGAACTAAAACGTTTCTATAATTCCAATAAAGAATCATACGAAGTTTACATATTGGTAGGCCCTGTCCCACAAGTGTTAAAAAATTATAAAAGTTAAAGTAAAATTAAGGTTTTTTTTTTGTACAAAACTATTGTCATTATAAGAAAAACTCTGTTTTTAGGGCTCTGTTTTAAGAAAAACATAAAACCTGTCAAAATCTTTACTGAAGGTCAAAACCCAATCCGTTCTTTCATCAAATGTTTTTTTTACCGATTCAATACTATAACGTACGAGACTCTTAAATTAATTGTTTTTGTCAAGGTAATAATAACTAATTCCCGGCACTTCTGAAATGCAATTCTTTATCGTCATTCCTAAAGGAATTTCTCTGATTGAACTACTTAGAAAAAACACCTCCAAAATTCAAAACCATATTTTTTATCCATTCCATGTTTTTTTTTATATTAAATTTGTTCCAAATAAATATTACTATTATTAAAATAATACAAATTCTATAGACAACAATGTGTGTTTTGCAAAGTGCTGTGTGTGTTGTATTGTTTATTTAACTTCCTTCTTTTTTGGACAGAAATTTAGTTGATTTTGTCAATTTTATTATGATAAGTCACATGGTAAGAGACCTAGTACATATAGTAGGGTAAATATAAGGTTTGACCCTAGACAAATTCCAACAAGAGATGTTATTATGTTTTTTGACTGTACCTAGTGTCTTTATGAAGGAAAAAAAAGTTTACCCAAATCGGCCAACCGGAAGTTGGTTTTTTCAAGATGGCCGCCATAAATTAAAAAAATAATACAATATCTTACAAATTTTGACATAGCTACTGAACCAAGTTAACTAGAACTTTAAATCTGGTTTCGTTTTATTCGTAATTAAACGATAAACAAATAAAACCGTAATATAATGAAAATATTGCGATAGCTTGCTTGTACATGATGTTAAAATAGAAAAATATTATAAAAAATTGAAATTTTCCTAGTTTTTTCACAATTTTTACTCTTATACAAGTAATTATCATTTTTTTATTACTGTTTTAGATAAAAAGTCCTTTTACGAGTAATTAGAGACCAAAATTATGTTTCTATCATTTTTCGTTGTAAAGAAAATTACATTTTAAATTTAAAGTTACATGACACTTTGTTTTAACAAAATCATTAATTGTATTTAAGGTGTCTATTGGGTTAAGAATGCATGAGAGAGTGATGATAATTAACTTCTAAATGTTGCTCTGGGTACCTTATAAAACACTAAAATTGACGTTGCAATCATTGGTGGGGGTAAAGTTTTTTTTGGAGAGGGACAAAAATTGAATTTTTGGTTTTTGGGATTCGAGTTAGAAATCTGGGCAAATCTCTGTGACCTTAAGCTATAGTTATCATTGACTTATAATATAGCTTAAAATAAAATTTTCTATTAAGAAAAAAATATGAATTAATTAACTACAATATAGCAGAAAGGTTATATAAAAGGCATAAATTTTAAATAATAAACAATTTATATATAGTAATTTTAGAGTTAATTTGATTTCACGTTATAAATTATATAAGCCCTTAGTATTTTAATTATAACTATTATGAGTTATTCTATTAATAATAATTAGGTCATTTTACGATTTTAAACTACGGTATCCTAGTGGATAATAAAAAATTATAAATTATAATAAATTTCTGTTTTTTACACAAGGAACATATTTCAATTAATTAGTAAAATACAGGAATAAATAAATTATTGTTTAATTTACTTATTTAACTATGGTCTAGTACAGTTTTGGAGAAAATATTTTTTCAAAATTTTCAGAAACAATACTGTATTTTGATAATTTAATGTTTAGAAAACTAAGTCTTAAAGAAAAAAAGAAGAAAAATAGAGTTGAGTATATCAGATAGGCAGATGACGTTGTGCATATGACGATGTAATATTGAATACAACAAATTTAGTATTTATCTTGGTGTTGAAATGCACAAGATTTAATCATACATATAATAAGTAATTTTTTGAACAGAAAATTATCATAAATTGGTAGTTATTTGTTATTCATATTATTTCAATATTGAAAGTTGAAGAACAGTATGGTTATTAATAAATTAATACTTGGTGTTATTGAGTTTATTGGATACTCTTTTTATTATCTACATACTTTAAATATTACTTTCCTGTTAAATGTGTTTACTTTTTATGCATAATTGCGTAATCACAATAATTGAAGGTATAGAAAAATATTCATTACCCTAACAAAGACATGCAATATCTTTTATAGGATTTCTTTTATACATTTTTATTTATTCATGCTTTATAGGGTTGTGTTGAACTAACAAAATGACACTTTCCACATTGCTGATTTAAATTATTATCATCCAAATATTTTAGAGCGACAAGTGGGTACGGTTGTCGTAATTATGACAATTTATAATAGTAATTTTGTCACAGTTTCTGTGATTTATTTTTTATTTTTGTTTTTAATTACTGGATGTGAAATTCATATGATAGTAAAAATAAATAAATTACTTAACTCCTCAATAACGATTTAAATGTAAGAAAAATATGTTTCACTAATTGTCTCGTAAAACAAGTAGAATTTTTAATACCTAATATTACATCAAAATGAAACACATAAAACTACTGTATCACATAAAAACATTATTTGTACCTTGTACCTATATATATATATATATGTATATATATTATTTGAATTTGTCTGCCCGTCATAAAATTACTATTTATTTCATAATGAACATTTGACAAAAACTTAAAATTTATATCAACAATATGTTAAATTTATTTGAATAACTCTAAAGTAGGCCTAATACAATACAAGTATAAATAAACTGTAAATAAGCGTAAGATCCCTGAAAGGTGCACTAAGCTAGTCAAAAATATTCTTACTTTTGTAAGCTTTTAACATTTACGTGAAACCAAATTTTCCGAGTTATTATAACGACATTAAACACATATCAACATTAATATGTTGCTAAAAAAATAAGAGCCAATAAAATATTTATATTTTAAATAATTTTAGAATAAAACTGTACAAAATCATACAAATTCCCAGGGACATTTTAACAGTATGTACGCTATACAATTTCTCACAATCCGCTCACTTGTCTCTAGTTATTTTCACATACCCACGAACGCAGTCGAACATCACTGTTAAACAAAATTAATTTTAAAAACTATAGTAACATTCTAAGAAAGTCAATATTATTTTTAAAACGGATAAACTCATTTTTTAACTTGAATGGAAATTTATACTTAAAACTATACTTTTTCATATCATCATTATCGGAAAAAAAGAAAAAAGACTTAAAACCAGTGACATATTTATGATGTAGCATAAATCTGATTATAACTTAATATAACGCTAATATTTCAAATGTTTAAAAAAGTTTTTAGTATGATTTGCTGGAACTGTACACTATCAGTAAAAGCTGATATGAAAATAAGTTAAATCATAGTAAAAATATTATGCCTTTAATAACGCTTTAATATTTCAGTATACGGGCTTTTCAAGTATTAAACTGTGGTATATAGTAAGAAATCAGACAGATTAGAGCAAGAAATTTTCTATAATAATGAAATATACTAAAGATATTTAAATTATTAATTCCTAAATTTTTATTCCTATTTGTAAGTCTGAAATTAAAATACTTCCTTTATAAAATGAGAAGTATGGCGCAAAAATCATAATTATTTATGATTTATGATTTTACTGTCTCAAACAATTCCAAGTTTAAAATACATGGACTAAATATATAAGAATGCACCATGAATATAATGTGATTTGTAAAAGCAAAATAACTGTAAAATTAATATGAAATTTTTTTAAATTAATATTTTATGTCTTTTATTTATTTTTTAATTATTTTATAGTTAACCTAATTATTTTTCCTAATTTAAAATGGCATTTAGAGGAGTATTAGTCGTTGATGATTATTTTAGCTTGAGCGGTCAAAAATATTTGTATTGATTTCTAACTCTTGCTCCCTCTCCGAAAAGAAACGTTACCTCCACCAATGTTTACGACATAGTATCCCCTTTTTCGTGTTCTCCAAGGTACACAGACCATAATTTGGAGTTTATTTTTTTATTACAATTAATTATTATCACTCTATCATGCATGTTTAACCCAATTGACAAATTAACTTCAACTAAAGATTTCAATTAAAACAAAATGACATGTAGCTTTAAATAATTTAATGTTTTAAATAATTTAATAATTAAAAATACGATTTCCTTTACAACAAAAAATTTATAGAAACATAATTTTGGTCTCTAATCACTCGTGAAAAGACGTTTTATCTAAAAGAGTAATAAAAAAAATGGCAAACATATTTATATAAGAGTAAAATGTGTGACCAATAGGAAATTACCCATTTTAAAAATATTTTTCTACTTTAGCTCTATCTCAAACCAATCTATCACAATATTTTCATTATATTACGGCTTTTATTTGTTTATCGTTTAATTGCGAATAAAACGACACCAGATTTAAAGTTCTATGTAACTTGGTTCAGTAGCTACGTCAATATTTGTAAGATCTTGTACAATTTTAATGATTTATGGCGGCCATCTTGAAAAACCAACTTCCGGCCGATTTTGGTAAACTTTTTTTTCCTTCATCAAGTCAGTATGTAAAAAATCTCTTTTTGGAATTAGGTACAGGTTAAGGCTTTTTCACTGTTTTACTCTTCTATTAAAGTACTAATATGACGCATTAATGGTTTAAAAATGGAAACTTACATTATATACTAAAATGGCCATATCTCGGAATCTAAAGACGATATAATTATGATTTATGAATCAAAATGTTTGTATATGAATGCTCTTTCATTTTAATAATAAATTATAACAATATTATATGTTTAAGTGTTTCAAATATAAAACAGTTGAGTGTCCAAAAGAAAACGAAAAACATTTTTTATGTTTTTAAGAAATTGTGAGCGACACTGCTACTTCCTTTTCAATAAAATATAACTTAGAACTGTTCCTTAGTTTGTTCCGAACAAAATGACACCAAAATGAAAGATCAATGTACATTGGTTGGCGAATTACAAAGAAAAAAACAACCTGTGGAAGAAGTAAGAAATTTCAGTAAAATAAAAGTCGCCATCTTGAAAAAACCAACTTCCGGTTGGCAAATTTTTGTAAACTTTTTTTTCCTTAACAAAGAACTTTCAAACATTCAAAAACAGTAAAAAAATTGCTTGTTGGAATTTGTTTAAGGTTAAGGCCCTTTTTTCGCTAGATTTACTCTACTAATATGCAAATTGACTGAAAAAGAAACCTTATTAAAGTGCAACCAACCTTTTAAACAATTAAATCTTTTAAAGACTGGAGATTTTATATTGTATTTTTCTTGTTAAGCTTTCAAAGGAGCCCTGAGAAATTCTAAGACGAAAAATGTGTTTTATCTTTTTAATTTATCTACAATTAACCTTGAGTTACTCAAAGTCTTATTATTTTAATATTAAAGATACGAAATGCATCGCCAAATATCATTGCCTTATTTAATCAAAATCTGAGAATTAAACATGTAATTAACGAATAATAATTTCCTGCTACAAGTTCTCTTCCAGGAAGTTCTTATCTAATATTATGTGACATTTCAACTTCGAACTGTATATAAGTTATATTACACACATTTATATTTAATAGTCTTAAATTTATATAAGACTATGCAAGTATTACCATACAATACTTTCACAAAAATGATCTTTGATTTGAAAATTTATTTTCAGCATAGTGTTTTTCGATATTACAGTACTTGAAGTAAAACAATATTGACACACAGAAAAGTATAATAATACACATACCTATATAGTTTTATTATACTAATTTAAGTCAATTTATTAATTGTTTGTAAATCATTCGAAAACACAATAAAATAAAATCAATATTACATAATATTATTTGTAGATCTTACATTTTAATTTAATACCCATACTTCCTACATAAAAAATCAACTAAACTAACATGTAAGCATTTTTATATCAAGTTTTTTATAATGTCATAATTATTCTTGTATTTATACGTATTTTGTTTTCAAATATTTCATTATTCATTACAACTTAGTGGAATAAGGTTCAATTTTATACCTCATAAAATAAAATGTTTCATAAGCGTGGGCTTTGTGTTTAATACTTAATAAATGCATTATATATTCTTGAAAGAGGAGCTTAATTGTATTAAATTATAAATTGAGTTAAATTTCAGGTATAATTCAAAACATAACAAAATTAAACTAAAATAAAAACCTAACAATTAATTTCGTCACTAAAATAATGTGGACGGAGGTAAAACTAATATCGCCACCCGTTCCTGTGTGAAGACATGTTGAGATATAGTCGCGGGAGACTGGCGGAATATGAAATCCGTGCACAGCTGGCAGTGACGTCATAGACGCTCGGTCCCTGTCAGCTGATATGGATCGCTAGAGGAGGCGACCGGAATGGCTAACCGTACTTCCTCTGTGTCTGACCTCGTTGTCTTTACAAGGCACTATAATATAAGTAACTAAATTGTCTCCAATGAATATCCCCAGTTATTGTCCATACAAAATTTATGTAAAATGAAATTGCAAATTTTAACTCCCCCAAAAATTCTCATTTCTCCTACTGCCAAGAATACAACCGATTAAAATCACTGAATATTATTACAGCGATTTAATTTTTCCTGAGACTTTATAAAGTGTTCTGCATTTTCGTAAAAACATATTGACGTTTCAGAGAAGCACTTGTAATGGATATTAAGAGAGGTAGCAAGATCATCAGCACTATTATTAACTCTGAAGTTCAAGTGTGAAATTAAAATATAATCTAACTACGAAAAAAGGGAAATTCAGTACGGTAGGGACGGAATTTCCTCCGTGGTGGAAAATAAAATTTTGTCTTTCGACCTCACGTGAATTTGATTGGGGTATAATCAAGGGTATAATCGGGGCATAATCAGGGTATATATCTCATGACTGTCTTAGCCAACCGAGAATATAAATAGAAATTACAGTAGTAATTTAGCCAATGGTACAGTGAAACTAACTATGCAATGGTGGGGATGTAGTGAGGAAGATCTAAATATAAATTAAATTTTCATATTTGCCGTCACAAACCTAGTTCCAGGACTCAATGCTATTTTAGGATTCCTCCAATGTTCATCCATTAGTATTCTTATCATTTTACTTTATTTGTCTTTAAAAATGTTCTCTACGAAATCATGAATATATTATTAAAAATTTATTTCAGAATGTGATTACCTTTGTACATACTGTGAAGTTTGCAGATAATGAAAATTGTAAGGAAAAATAAAATGATATTTTTATCAAAAATATTCTACAAAAGTGTGAAACGAGAATGTTATTCTTCATCGAATCAAATGCGGTCAGTATTGTTGGCAATACAGTGAAGCCTCTAGCGACAAGGCTGTGGGTGGAAGGTGGAGGGACTTGGTTTGTAATTCTCGAACAACCCGTGCCCAGGAGACTACCCTTGGTAAATGAATTGTTCTAAATTAAGGCTAAGTGGACCTGCATTTCTGGTATTGGTTCTCTCCTTTAAAAACGTAATATTTTAGTGACATTTATTTTGACTTACCTTTTAAGACTCAACAATACAGTTTGATGGAGTTGTTGTGTAAATGCTATTACAGAGATTTGTTTTCAGTAAGGTAAGTTTCGACTCCTTGTATGAGTCAAAAACTTGTAGCTCCGCAACATTTTGGATTACCATAATTCAGGTATTTAAACCATCAATTAATAAACTAAGGATAAATTTGCGAAAATGGTAATATAAATAACAGCGTTGCTTGCTTCCTATTTTTGTGGATAAGCACTTAAAAATTTAAAATAGAAGCTTTAGTTGTATATTGGAAAAAATTTTTCCTAAATGTTATTTAAGTCTGCAAATACATCTTGTTGTTTTAATTCATATAATAGTCCATTATTGTTGAGTTAAATTTTCTCAGAATATTGCGAATTGGAAAGTAAAATATTCACTTAAAATATAGTACAAACTTACCCAAAAAGTTTTTGCTTTCAAATTTGGGAGTTAATAATATATGATGACGTTAGTGACTCGTTGGAGCAGAAAATGGAAATGTCCTCGGCAGAAGTTGGCAGACTTGTGTGTCAACGTGCGCCGACGATCTCTCCCTAACAGACATCAGCAGCTGGAGTGTGCTCAGACTATGTATAAAGAACGAAGACGATGTGTGCAGTGACTGGTAAATGACTCTTAAAATCTCATCCACTGTACTGTACTTTAAAAACATTATTTTTCACGCGAGCCTTATAATGAGTTTTATATTTGCTCGCATTAAAATAAGTATTACCATATGTGGTACTGAATTTGTAGAGATTTAATAAACTTTATTGTAGTTATTGGTTTAAAAGAGAATTTTAATTCCTCTATCTACACCCAACACACAGAATAATAATATTTGTGGATAGATTTTTGATATTTGGAATTGAATTTTCCCTCCACAAAAACATGGACTTTGATTAGGGGCGTTGTACAAAATGTAAAAAAATAATGCAATAGAGTCCCGCAAAACCGATGTTTGTTAATCCGGAATTCGGGCTAACTAGCAAAGCCTGACAGAGCAGTAGAGTGCACTGGGATTCAAGGCAGAAGGCGCCAAAGCTTTGTCCGGAGAACGATGCTTTGGTTTTTTCATAGAGTTTGTTTTAACAGATGAGGTTTGAGTTTAAATTATTGTATAAAGTGCTATATAAAATAATTTTAAGTGTAGGAATAACGTTAACTATTTAAGAATTTTTATTACGTTTACTCCTCTCTCGATAAACTGGCTTAATTTTCTCAAAACCGAACCCTGTTCAGTCCACATTAGTCCGGGTTTGCAGGACTATTTTTTAAATTACGTATTACGACTACTGAAACAAGCAATAAATAATGCTCTAATGTCCAATGTCTTGCTCTAAAAGATTTTTTTTATTTGTAGCAATAAAAAATGAAATTTCTTGATGCAATTCTGTATGTACTGTTACTAGGTGGAAATTAAACTATAATTGCTTGCAACACTCCCAAAACAAGGCAGCAAATTAGCACACTCCTTCCCTTAATGTTAATGGGGAAAATATCGAAAATTCCATTGGGAATTTAGTGTGCCCACAGTTCTGCTTCGATGGGTTAATATTTAGATTGTCGTTTAGGCTAATATACTTCTGTTAATTTAACTATTTATTGTAAACATTAATGTCATATGAATCACTAAAGAAATAATAAAAATTATATTTAAGACCAACAAACTTGAAAGGTTTTCTAAAAACTCTGTAACCAATAAAACGTAACATCAAATATATTTTTATAAATTTAAAACGTTATAAACATAAGGATCACTAGCGGTTTTTGATGGGTTATGAGTTAGTGCTTCAATAATCACATTTCTATTAAGTTAGGAAACAATTTTGTTGAAAGGAAAAATTATGAAGGGTGGAATGTTTATGAGAAATGAGCTCATAAATAATTTGCAGCAAAGGTTACTTTGACCTTTCATCTTGTCCTTTGATTGCTATTTTGGAGGGAAAGTGATGAATGTTTATATAAAATAACATTTATGTCCAACGATTACAGTGTCGTTGTATCGATGTACAACGATACATTGTTAATTGAAATAATCAAGGTAGGCTCTATAAAACAGCAATTAATTATTTATATATTGGACAGTTTCGAAAGTGTTAAAATATTAATATAAAATAAAAGAGGTTTTATGTTTAGTTTAGGTCTATTAAAGTAAGTCATTGTAATATAACGGATAGAAAATTTAACGTTGTCTTAATCTATATATTAATACGCAAGCATGTTTCATTTCCTCCTTTTTTCTCAGCTTGTAGGCATCGTAGGAGAAATCTGCGAATACCGTTAGAAAGGTATCGTCCTGTAGATGAGCAGAATCACGCTTGAATTCGCATCGTCCCCCAGGGCTACGCCCTACAGGGATTCAAAGTTCCAATGTTAATCTTAAGGGAGAAGAAAATTTGATTGAATCATTAGACAGCTGTTGTTATAACAAATGCTAGCAATTCAGGAAGAACAGATGTTTCAGTTATAAAACATTTTAAAACTAATTGGCTCAAGATCAACTGAATCTTTGGTCGAATTTCGACCAGTGGGCGATCCCTAGTCTATATATTAATAAGCAAGCAAGTTTCATTTCCTCCTTTTTTCTCAGCTCGTGTACATCGTAGGAGAAATCCGCGCATACCGTTAGAAAGGTATAGTCCTGTAGATGAGCAGAATCACATTCTAATTCACATCGAACACCAGAGCTGCGCCCCACAAGCTTTCAAAGTTTCAATGTTAATCTTATGGAGGAAGGAGAATTGATTGAATCATTAGACAGCTGTTGTAAAAATAACTGCTAGAAAAACAGGAAGAACAGATGTTTAAAACTATAAAATGTTTTTAAACTTCTTGGGTCCAGATCAACTGAAATTTTGATCGAATATCGATCAGGGGGCGACCTCTAGTTATGGTAAATATGTTTAAATTAAAATAAGATTCGGCTCGAAACATTACAAGCATATTTTAAGTTGAATTATTATCTGTGGACTATTGCTATTCTCAACAATGCCTTGCTGTAGTCTGTTGATTACGACTGATATTTATTCTACAAAAGGCTGCAAACATTTGTTCACAATCACGCGTTAGTTACTGATATTTGTATGGCGAATAAAAATAACCCCAAGTCGTGCGAAATAGTTGCGCCCTGCACCGTGCCGCGCCGCAGTTAGGTCTACGATTGTCATTACTCAAAGCTTCAAAGCAATCAACTTAATAGTTGACATTGTCAGGAAAGGAATAGTAAAACTGTGTAACAGCTAGTTAGGACTAATTTATTATTTTCTGTATTGTAGCTGTATTGGGTTTCTTTGTTTCAAGTTAGAATGGGATTGGGAGACACCGGTAAAACTGAGGGGGACATTTCCCAGTGTAATTGTGAAGTATAAATGGAATCAACAAATTTACTTTTTCTAACCGACATGAAACGTTTATTTGGTAGAACCTGAATTATCATACAAATTTTCTGTTAATGTATAAAAAATATATAGTTCCCTCTTAGCCTTTTTAAGGAACTATCATCAAATCACAATAATGCTACCGTAACTATAACTGTTGTACAAATATCCTTAAATATTGGTAGCCTTAGTGGTTAAATGATTAAATTCTTTCACAAAGGCAGTGTTTTGTAAAAGTCCTAGGTTTACCAAAAGCTGTTTTAACACTCGTACAGCGACAACTATATCTATGCAGCATTTTATATTTGACAACTGTTAAATTTGAAAATCATCCTTTCCAGTGCCAATCAAAGAGTGAAATTAACGACCGTCAAGGGCTTGTAAGGCCCCTTCGTTTCGATGGATATTTACAAACTTATTTAAGAACACCTTACACCGAGCTCTATCCAATAACTTAACTATAATTAAAATCAGTTGAAAACAAACCGGTTCAGTATTTGTGTATTGTTTCTTGCTCATATAAATTTTTTCGTCAAATTAAATGTGTGTCGAAAGTAAACCAATCGCACATTAAAGAAATAAAACCAATTTACCAAGCTGATTCCTGGAAATTATTGTACACGTTTATTCAAACTATCATAGTTTTTTTCTGAAGTTTGGTTACTGAATTGAAATTCTTATTAGAATATTTTTTTCTTAATTTAATATTTACAAGCAATATCTAATGAAAAGAGTTTAAGTTCCGGAATTCAGCATTCTGGCATATCAAGTCATCGGTTTTTAATGAACCGAGAACAAACTACTTCAAACGCCGAGTTTGAGAAGTTTTAAGTGCTGCAATAAAACTGTGGAATGAAAAATCGAGAGCTCTCCAAGTTTTAATTTAACATTTCATCTTTCGAAAGCTCGTTTGATAGTGGAATGTGTGCGGAAAATCTTTAGATTGTATAGTTTCCAAGGACACAACTGAGAAAAATATTACATATATAAATTTGATTTTTATGAACATTTACATTTTTTTTACTGAAAAGCAATAATCTTTAATACAAATTTGGATGATTCTAGTATAAATAAAAAAAAATAATTCAAGAAAAAAAATTAAATTACGAAGCAATAAATAATGTCGCAAGACCTTTGGAATGTACGTGTTACGTGATTTGCTTTCCTTAAAACACCTATGATGTTTATGAAACATTGAAGAGGCAAACAACACATAGTTTTTTTAACGATCTCTATGCTAAAAAATTTTAATTAAAATCTACTCTAAATCAAACTCATGTATTATAACTGGTTAAAAATTAGGAACCTAATTAGTTCACAGAGAACTTTTTCTGTTCAAAACTAATTTGGAGTCCAATTTATATCTAAGGTAGGCTAGTTCTATTTTTTGCATATCGCAGTTAAGATTATTATAATAAAATTTTTTAATTCCTTAGGTAAGAATAAAGAAGTATTTAAAAACTTAAAAAAAACCTTTCTTCATAAACTTAATAAAAGTAAAACCAACAACGATTCAACTAAAAAACATAATAGTCAATACTGGAAGTTATGATATAAATTCCAAAGATTCAGTGATAGTCGATGAAAATTGACCCAGAACACTCACAGACTGGCACAAAACAAATGCATGGCAGGAAATTGGAGGCGATATTGTGGTGGCAGTTGGGCGTGAAATTGAAGGATTCACTCAAAGTCCCTTTATTGAAGTCTTTTTGAGAACTAACCAACCCCAGTCGTGATTTACTGTGACTAAACTGCGAGTTATATTGGAGATATTGTCAATTAATTTTGGACGACTTTTAATTTTAACAAGCAGGTCTTAATTGAATTAATTTCAAACTAATTAACAGGTATATATTTGATTCCTATACCGTAAAATTAGTAAAGTATCTATTTGCTTATTTCTATAAGGGTTTCGTCTGCTACGTTTCGTCAATTTTTCTCTCGACCTACTGAACCGATTTTTAAGATTGAGATGTCATTTTAAAGCTTAGGATATAGCGCGTGGACGAATCATAATTAAAAAGATCATGTCGTTTCGGGCTTCGCCCCCCTCGCCTTTGGTTTATTTGTAGAGGGCACATTAAAATTTTGACCAATTTTCATTGTACGATGTTTAAAAATGTGAATTTTAACTTAACAGCTGATTACTTTCAGACGAATTTTTAAGCCAGATTGTAAACTAAATTAGATCCCTGTCACTTCATGACCAACATAGCCTACATGTACTTTAGGTTAGTTTCTCTCATACAGAATCATAAAATGCGCAATTTGCGCACGGGCCACCTCGTAAATCAAATCAATGTATCAATGTATTTAAACACAGCTGATATAAAAAACAGCTGTGACGATTTTTTTCTCCAAATTGTACGAAGGTGTCGTTTCGTTCCTGGTGGCAGTGTTCAACAACTCGGAGGCTCCGTTGACTTCGGGATGTGACTCCAACAAATGTTTTACTCGCAACAGACAACGAACCCTCGGAGTTATTTTCTCCAAACTTTACAAAGAACTTATTTTTGGTATAAAAATGATGTATATACATGTTTCTATGTTAGAGAAAACTGCCACATCATACATAATTTTAAATGCCTTTGAATTTGGAGTTATTAGCCACAAACTCGACGTCAAAAGGTTGAGTTGAGAATTAAGAATGTTATTACATTTTAAAGTTTTACCCACATGATTTTAATGAAAACTTTGAATGCCTACCATTTCGGTCTGGGTCATCCATTTTAAGTGTAGTATATGGCATTGTACTCTGCCAAGTGAGGTCTTTAATTTGATGTACATATCAGCCTACGCTTACATTTAAGATTTTCATCTGACTCCTGGTGGGCCGTTCCCCTAACACGACTAAAAATGTTTGATAACGTCAAAAGGTACTTTGTGGTAAGTTAGTATGACCCCCCCCAACAATATTTGTATTGATATCTTAACAAATAAAAAATTAAAGAGGGGGGGACGGACTTTTTTTACACCCTGTATAATTGCTGATAAAATTTTTTACCATCCAGACTGCAATTTCATCAATAGGCCTAATTGCTACACATATAAAGTGAAAATAACTCCCAAAAACGTATCTTGAAGCAATAAACTGTTATAATAAACTGGTTATAATTATAAACATATAATTTATAAAGTGATGCATTACATTAATAAATCCCAGGACATTAGGAAGAAGTAGGTTTTGTCTATATATCAGAACGAGAGCTAGTTTAATCTCGGGTAAAACTCCTCGATCGCTTCGAGCCGTAAATACTGTTTATCCCTCACTGCCGTGCGTTACTCCTCCTGAGGGGTTTTCAATCGCTTTAAAACACTTATACAACCCTCTTCCTAAGTTGAATAAAACACAGATGCAACAACATAAATGTTTTTTTTATTTATCCTTTATGGAAGGGACAGAAATAGTAATGTGAAGTGTTTGTTTGTACTAGCTAATATTCCAATGGCTAAATCTTTTTTTGTTGAATTTTTGTTGTGTTTCTATTATTTCTTTTTTCCTTTGACCAACCAGGAATCGATTTTAGATCATCTTTGTGCCTATAAAAACTATTGTTTGATTTTATTTAAACTAATAGTTTATTTTATCATTTAGCTTATTAATACATAGTTCATTTTATTAATTGATTTTAAAGGGCTCTGCATTCTAAATAATTTGCTACAAAACCCGACCTCAAAGATGGCGAGTGTAAACAGTTATTGCTTTTTTGGTTTTTAACAATATAATTGTAATGTAAAGTTTGATCACCTGCCATTTTTATTTGGACAATCTTGTAAGGTCAGTTTAATGGTATTGTCATCTATAATCGAGAGCTTTAATTTCATATCCATATTGACCTAAGCTCAGCTTATGATTTTCTTTTTACTCCTTATGGGACTATCTCCTTGAGAGTTAAAATGCTATATATAATTTACATTAATTATACATGTACAAAGTTTTATTACTTAGACTTAATTACAATAATTAGTAATCCGTTCGGGAAAATCTGGTCTATTACTTTCAAAATGTTATTGTTAATTACTGTTAACCCCAAAGTTAACCCCAATAGCCAGCCTTTGTTTTTTCAATAAAAATAATGAATGTTAAAATTTTAAAACGTCAAACATGGAAAATGATTTGAAATTCGCCAAAAATCTATACCTATTTTACTTAAGCGCCCGCCGCACCCCCACTCTGGGTTTAGTGACTCCCCATGTAATCTATAGTTGGTACAGGGACTTTAATATACAACAATTCAAGTCTAGTCAAATACATACAGGTGCCTTTCACTGACTCTTAGACTAAGCAGGATCATGATTTTCAGAAAGATGTAAAAATCCCAAT
Organism: Neoaliturus tenellus; assembly: GCA_030545055.2. Taxonomy (NCBI): domain Eukaryota; kingdom Metazoa; phylum Arthropoda; class Insecta; order Hemiptera; family Cicadellidae; genus Neoaliturus; species Neoaliturus tenellus. Next base: position 171,225 of record JAQYXR010000018.1, on the reverse strand, counting down.
CATCCTTGACAATTCAAATTTCTAAAATAATTTAAGCTTTTTTACACTTTTATCGGTTTATCAAAAGTTAAATTATCACTGTTCTAAAAATGTTAGAATTTACCTCAATGTAACGAGTTTAAGTGATGTGCGCCACAATAATGGACTTGACCACACTAGGCTCTAGAGCTCTCAAACCAATGTCCCAACACTCCCCCTACGTTTAAAATGTTATTTCACTAAATAATCTTGATAACCGTTATTACTTATACTTCATTATTTAACCATCAATGTACTGCAGGGACAAAACGTGCGATGTTGGTAAGAAGCCGTTTTGCGACTTTTGAGTCTATGTTATAATTCTGAGTTTTAATCTATATAATACAAAAGAATATTGTCACTGTTAAAATTTTATTATTTTAAGAATGAATAAGAATGGACAGGAATTGATTGTTCATCTCTCTGTGCTGCAATAGGCTATTTTCGGAAACCGCTAACGAAATTGTCCGTTTTCAATGACTACGGGAAAATTGAAATCAGCTGTTATGTACTGTACTATATAAGGTATTAGGTTCTGTATACATTGATAAGGTTCACGAAAATAGTTCGATGAGAGGCGAAGCATTGTTGCCAAATTTATCCAGTATCACAACAACAAATGACAACATTGCAGGGGGAGAAGGGTTGAGGAGAGACACAGCTGATAAAATTTCCGTTGGGCTATTTTAGTGGACTTTATATAGCAAATTTTTCTTTCGTACTGGTAACTTAATATAGTTTTGTAAACTTACTATAAATATAGACTATCCTTTTTACACACTGACAGAAAGTTCTTATACTTCGAATCACGCGTAAAACGCTATTGGGCACAAACAAAGTCGGTAAGTTTTAAATTTAATTGTAACAAATTATGAAGCAGCATCAGGAGTTTATAGTTTGGCAATAGTTTAAGTAGTTGCTCAAAGTTTTCTTCTCGTAGGTTATCACAATTAATGGAGGGAGCCCTTCCCTTCTCCGTCATCGATGCTCCATCATTATCAGCAGCCTTTATCAATGTTCACGGTACATTACCCTCAATGGACGTCCCACCATTAGCGTCCACCTGTAATTTATAGTCATCTTGTCGGAATTGCAATAGAATTAATATATCCCAGTTAGGAAAATGTCAAATTTGTAACGGACTTGTACTGTAGTATTAGGTTGTGATAAATATTATCATTTTAATCATTGCTTCTTCTTGATGAGTATACATTTAAGTATACATTAAGGGTATTAAAAATACGCAATAAGAAAACAAATGCACTAAGTGGAAAACATAAAAAGTACAAAAACAGCATGAAACCAACTTACAAAATAATTCAATCAGCAATATAAATAAACTATGATGTTAAAGCTCTGCCATTTTACTCGTAGCTTGGGACTTGAGACAACACCTCCTAGAGTTCTAGGAGGTATTGCTTGAGCCCAGTTGGTTTCAGTTAAGAGTCATCTTCACCCTAGGCCATTGTTGCGCAGCCGGCAATGTTAACCATATGGCTTTTAATGCAAAAGATGATATTTTATTCTCCTGTTTCGGACGCCATTTTTCAACCGATTTGCTTTAAGCTTGGTAAGTGTTTAGTTGAATAGCTATACTATGTCGCTCATACCTCGGAATTTTGAAAATTTAACAAATATTACTCTTTGAGACGTCGCAAAGTAACTCGATTTTCCTTAGGAATATTTCAAAATTTAGTGAAATTTTCAAAATTTCGAGGTATGAGTGACATAGTATAACTATTCAACTAAACACTTACCAAGTTTAAAGAAAATCGGCTTTTAATGCAAAACATAGTATCGCATTCCCCTGTTTCGGACGCCGTTTTTCAACCGATTTTCTTTAAACTTCTTTAACTTAAGTTTATTAGTTATATTAGGCCCCTCATACCTCGAAATTTTGAAAATTTAACAAATATTATTAAGGAAAATCGAGTTACTTTGCAACTTCACAGAGATTAATATTTGTTAAATTTTCAAAATTTCGAAGGTATGAGGGGCATAATATAACTATTCAACTAAAAACTTACCAAGTTTGAAGAAAATTGGTTGAAAAACGGCATCTGAAACAGGGGAATAAAATACCATGTTTTAGCATAAAAGCCGTATGGTTAACATTGCCGACTGCGCAACAATGGGCTACTGGCCCAGGGATGAAGATGACTCTTAATAACTAAATCAATTTATACTACAGCAATAATATTTATTTTCATTGGAAAATTAACCATTTCAGATTTATTATTTGGCTTAGTGTTAGGCTGCGTTTTACTTGCCAACACAAAAGTTTAAATAATATGTTAAACTTCAATTTAATTTCAACTTGGCACCAACTGACTTCCACCCTGGTTTTATAAATTTCATAAGTATAATAAATTATTTTTGTGTCTCAATTTCATGCATAATATCTACAAATAGTTTAAAATGGTTCCATAAATTAATTAATTTTATATACGTTTCGTATTGAGCCAAGATGTCATACTGAACAGTGAGTGACAAGAGTATATTGGCTGTCAGAGGTTTGAAAATGACTGATCTTGATCGTCAGAATATATCTGCGAGTTTAAGGGTATGTATATTTAGATTTTATAAAAAGGGTTTTTGTTATATTATGTTTTGTTAGGTGTTTTTTGTTGTAGTCGGGTCCTCAAAATTATTTATGGTTTATATTTACCTTCAACAATACCTTTATTAGATTCAATTACTTTACAGTGGTATTTTTTAATTTTTTTCTTGTTGTCATAGTGGCGAAAATCAAGCACATGAGGCGAAAATTGAGGTAGGCTTTGTATATAAAAGAACTTTGAATCAACAGCGAAGTAAAAAAAAATAATAAAAAATAAAACTGAAACAGTAAAATAAATTACCAAAAGGCCTGTAATTGCCTTGAAAACACTTATGTTTAGCTTCATAGGATACAAGGAACTATATTAGTTATTCAATAAGTCGTGATGTAACTCATGGACCCAGAGTAATTTACTTTCTTGAAAATGACCACGATAACATTAATTAATTTTCACTTTACCTGAAAAAGGAAAAGAGTTGGATAATGTCTTTTGGGGTTGCAATTGAGTAACTCAAATTAATAAGAGACTCAATTATAACTCAAGAAGATTAAGATAGGTAGACATGAGTGAATTTTTTGTTTTACCATTAGAGCAAAAGACTTCACTACTTTTAGGAAGAGTAACTTATTATTTTCTATCATTGTATAGGTCTCAAAACTAAAATAGACAATTCCTTAATTATTCAACCCTTCCAACGAGTTTTAATTCGTAATCAACACTTTATTTAAATAAAATTGCCTTAATTTGAAGTTTTCGTACATAAACACACTTTTTTAAGTTCTCCTATTAAATATAAGGCACACAGAACAAGCAAATAGTACGAGCCGAGAATCTTCAACAAACATTTTAGGTGTGCTAATTTAAAATACAATTTCTACAGTAATATTTCAGTAGCTCAAGTTGTTTTGTCTGCAACGAAGTAGTTTTAGTATAATCAAGGCAGTGCCATTATGCTGCAATTAATTTAAATTTACACTTCCCAATACGTCAATATATCATATGGTTACGTACATCATTATGAACTAACATAGAATCACTATGGTTGGTAGAATTATGGACAGAATTCTACATATAAGGAAGAATTAGAGCGCAATCGTATAAATAACCAACCAAGGGTAGAATGGAAAGAAAGAATAAACGTTGACGCCATTGCCGACGCTTCGATCAGCCGTAATTGCGACATCACTAATTATACTTACACTGTAGTATCAAACCTATTGGAGCCTCTGGAACTGAGTTCCATCACAGTGGACTTTAACAGTCAGTTATTATACCCCGTTCAAAATAAATGTGCGGTAGAAACGCAGATTTCAATTTCCCCATTTTTCCCATTCCTCCCGTTGCCAAGAATCCAACCAATCAGAATAACTGAGAATTACTACAGCTGCTTAATATCTTATGTCACTTTATGCAAATGTTTTATTTTTATTTATTTTTTTATTTTGACATTTGATATGTAGCAACAAGCGCTTTCAACGGCAAGTAGGGAAGTAATCACATCGGTCATCATCAAGCCCAATCCCAATCTCGGATTGGGCCTGATGATGACCGGTGTGACTGGTCGAAATCGATCGCCATTATAAGATCTTTTATATATATTTACCGTCTTGTAAACAATTACAGTATAAGTGTAAATATATCGAGTAGTGTTGGAAGACGTTTTATTATTTCAACCTGAATATCAGTACCAGCACGTATAATGCTAATCAAGAAGTTATTTAATTTATAGGCTACGTTTTAAGAACCGGCCGTAATAAACCAAACCCTTCTTAAGCATTTGCTCTTTTACTGTATATTGAAAAATATCTAGTGTGTTTACAATCAGCTGATTGAAAGGTTATAAAATAAATTATCTTCTCTTTTCGTGTGAACTGTCACAAACATCAAGACCAAAATTGTTACGAAAATTAGCTGCCTTAAAAGTTCAGTTCCCGTTTAACGTCTTACACCTGATTTCCTTGAATAATGTTAAAATCTTAGAAGCGCTAATGATGTTCATAATAGAAGAAGACATTGATTTGTGACTTTCTGTTTGAATTGTTTTGTTTTTCTTGCCACTTTTACTTCTATTGTTTGTAATTTCCTGTAAGTTAAGTGTGGCTTGTCATGGTTTCTTTTAACCTTTGGCCAAAATAAAGGAATAAAAAAAATTGCAAGGGTTTTAAAAATTTGGATTTTTGTAATATACTGAATAACAATAACAATAAAGTAAATAAAACCTGCTAATATAAAAAATTTAACTTTTATTCGGTACAAACTGCATCTAAATCGACCCAGTTGGAGTCTCAGACGAACTGTCCATAGGATTGTAAAAGTTTACTTTTCCCCACGTTAAACCTCCCCTAGAAAGCTTATTTTTAACTTTTTGACCAATTCAATCGGTCTCCCACAACGGATCGAGTATTAAAAATGGGCTACTGAGACACAATAAAAGTTACATAAAAAGGAACAATATAAGAATAAGTTTTGTAATATTTAAAACACAAAACTCAAAAACAAACAACGAAGAAAAATAAGTCCGTGCTTATCTTTGAGAGGATTCAAACACTAACTGAAGTGAAGGTTATCATTAAACTTTTTCCATTTGCCTCCGTGTACTCAAGAAACTAACAACTCACAGTTTGAACAACAGAATTAAACAAAAAATAAAAAATAATTTTTTTTAATGTCCGAGGTCAAAAGTTTTATTACGTGATAATTAAATCAACAAATCGTATTTTTCAAGATTCACAGGAACCAAGAAGTTGATGTAACCCACACAAAGAATCACACTGCATAGAATCACGCAGTTGAAATTTATGTACTTATTTGATATGACTAGCAAAATTAATAACAATAAATAAAAATTTCAGTAAAATTTATAATATTTTCTTACAAGCTACTCTAATGAAAAGTGCAAAATACTAACGAAAAATTGTGTTTTTCCGATGTCCTGATAGATTAAATTCTGTAACAATAAAGAAGGATTTATTTTTTGTATCGTTTTTAAATACTGTAAAATTTGATCTCCGTAAATACAGAATGTAGCCACTCCATATGTAGTAAACCTCTTTGAAAAAACTGCTGGAAAATCTGAACCCATCTTAATAAGCTTTTTATATTGCTGAGATTCGCGACTTGTAATTAACAAAAATAAAACATAAAGAATATACAAGTTTGTAAATTGAATAAAAATTAATTCTGGTAGTTAAATTCAAATAAGCAGATGTAACAAAAACACTACTTATATTTTTTTGATATGTATTTTAAAGTGTATTTTTTTTTGTAAAACCTCATAAACTTAATAAACCGTATAAACCTTATGAACTTGTACCGTACCTCATAGGATACAAGAGTATTACTATCGAAAAGTTTAGCATTTCTTTTTTCAGGAATTGAATTGGATATAAAAACAACGGTTTTGAGGATGTAAATAGTAATGCGAGCCATATTTTCATGTATATTAAGTATTATTGTGCAATTTATTATTATTTTAATAAATATTTTTGGCAATAATAAAACATTTTCGCAATTTTCAAAGCGTAAAAATGTTTATATTTCCTCATAGTATGTAAAAGTAAAAATATGATGGTTTGAAAAATACATCAATTGAGACGTATTTTTTTAAATCAAAAATTTTTGTTAATTTGGTTTTTTAAATTAACCAAAATGATTAAAACTAATTGATAAGTTCTCCCAAATCATCACTATTAAAAACTACCAATTTTACAACAGTCTATGGTATGGCAAAAAAATTTAAATTTTAAATATATTTTTTTAAATTTTTATGTTAATGTAATTTGTATGATTGCCAAAAAGTAAAAACTAAATGAATTAGTAATAAATCCTCACAAATGATAATTTCCTTAAGATTGCTCTTAATTTATAATTAGTGTGTTTAAAAATCTATAAAAAATATTTTATATACATCGATGTGCGTCTGTAAAATTCTGTTTCTCAACTTGCTGATAATTAACTTAAAAACACCTTTTTTCGTATTTTAGTTCAGTATTTTAGTCCTATATCCGTCTTATTATTTCAGTCCTAAATTCTTTGCATTAAGAAAAGTTGGGTTCATACATTGTTCATTGTTGGGTTCATATAGAAACATTGGCTATATATTATAAAGGAGGCCCTTCAGTGCTGTTTTTCCCTAACAGCACTTTAAATACTGTTAATATAAAAAAAACCCTTTACTAAATGAGTTTCCTACTAATTGTTTCACTTTAAAACATTCCAAGGTAGCATGAGATATTCTAAAACATACATGTTCGATTTGTATATTTTCCACACACATCTAAATGTTACGTGAAAAAACTTATTTTTTCATATGAAAAGTAATTAAAATTATCCTCGTTGTCTTATCATTAACACTACAGCTAGCTTATCTAACAATTAAATTTGTAATTAACGAATCATTATTTCCTGTACAAGCGCTCCTTCAGGAAGTAACCTAGTTATCTTATAATCGCTGACATTAAAACTTGGAACTGTAAATCATGTATACATTTTTTATTATTTTCCAAATTTAAGTTTTATTGTACATTTGATGTACAGATCAAATACATCAACAATTAATTAAAAAATGCTCTTTGATTTGCATGTAAATTTTTAACAAAAACACATATATATATATATATATATATATATATATATATATATATATATATATATATATATATATATATATATATATATATATATATATATAAAAAATACATAACCTACATGAAGTGTAAGATTCCTAATCCCTTCAGTCGAATTTCTATTGATATGGACCATCGGGACCCAATAAGTATGAAAAATATTATATGTCTGAAATCTCTTTTCATCCTGATCTCCAAGTCATTTCTTCCTTAAGAAATGATCCTTCCTCCTTTCCTCTGTAAGATTAACATTAAAAATTTAAAATCCTCAAGGGTGTAGCCCTGGGGGCCAGTTCTCGCCCAAACAAACCCTATAGAACGACACCAAAAACATTAAATCGTAGGAATAGTTTCAATCACGAAAAGACCCATAGCGTATTAAATAAGTGCAAAAATAGATTAAATAGACAATAATCGACCTATCTATGTATTAACATTAAGGAATATTTCATTTCCTCCTTTTTTCTCAGCTTTTGTGCATCGAAGGTGAAATCTTTGCATACCGTTAGAAAGACAGGGTCCTGTAGATGAGCAGATTAACCGGATGGGCAAGACCGGTTCACCGGATTGCATCTACTGCCCGGGCGTTCCCGATGACGCGGAACACACCTTCTTCCGCTGTCCGCGTTGGGAAAGGCCCCGCCTGGAGGCCACAAGAAAACTCGGTGTTTTTTCGGTGGACACGGTCTGCCAAAAGATTATGGAGGATGAGGGCAACTGGGATTGTTTGTCACAGTTCGTCCGGGGCATCCTCCTGGAAAAGAAAACCGATTTGGACCACGAAGTGGCCCAGATCCCTTGACCGAACGGCTGGATAAGGAGCGAGCCCTATGGGCGTAAGCCAAATTTAGGCCTAGCCTGACGTAATGTGATAAACAATTCCAGGTTAGAATCCTAAAGAGTAGAGGAGGTTTTTTAGTGGGTAAACCCGTTTTTTAGGGGAGTCCCACACTACAGGCTGGCCACTTGTGTGCGTAATGCATTTTCCCTGCATTTTATAATTCACATTTCCTCCAGTGATGACCCTACAGGCTTTAAAAGTTACAATGCTAACCTCATTGTAGAAAGATGATTGACAGAATTATTGAGCAGCTTTTGTAATAACAAATGCCAGCATAACGGAAAGAAAGTATTATGTTTCAGTAATAAAATATGTTAAAAGACTTTTGGTACACATCAACTGAATTTTGACTCTATAGTACTTATTCAATACGCTAAGGGACTTTTTGTAACGCGAATTCCTTCAATTTTCAACCGAAGTGTTTAGTGTCGTTAGACAGGGCTTGATCTGTAGTTGTTTCGCCAAAAATTGATGATAATTATTAGGACCTCCAATAAAAGTGCTTCCATATATAAAATGTTCCCATTACAATAATATTAGAATCGTGTTCAATATTTTAAACAACTGTTAATGTACAGCTTTAAACAAGTGTACTTTTAAATGATTACTGATAAACACGATATTGGATTGGTCGGATATTAATTTGATCAGCAGTTTTCAAACTAAATCTCTCGATTTTGAGCAACTGTTACAATAATATATTTAAATAAGTAATTAAAAATTTTAGACGTTATATTTTATTTTAATAATTAGCTAGCATAACGGTTTTGTCCTTTAATTCTGTTAAATAAGTCGGGGGTCCGACTCCCGATATACCACTGCAGTTTGGTGGGTTTGATTTGGACCACATGCTCCTAGAAGCGTTTGTAATTCTCCCTTTATGATTAATGCTATTTGTGTATACTCAAGAAATAAATCTCAAAACAACTATTATCATATCAAATCGTAAATTTATTACTTTGCTTAAAAAATGTGCTAATTGTACTTGTAAAAAACTGAGTTTTGTTATTAATTTTATTAAATATGTATATCCTTTTTATTTTCAAACAAAAATTTTATATTTTATTTACTTAATCATATGTTTACGTATTTTATTAAGCGTTAAAACTTTCTATTTCGTTACTTTTAAAAATAAATGTTTGCTTATGTGTGGAATTTTATTTTTCATATTCAATCAATATAATTTTAAAATATACAAACCTTAGTTAAAGTAAGTTAAAATTAGATTCTCGCATTCAAGGTGCAATATAGCACACATCCTAATCAATTGAAACGATCTCTAAAATAATTAACAAATTTACACTGAGGTAAAACTAGAGCCTTCACTATAGAGCCATTGACTATGTACACTACAATAATATAAGTATTTTAAATTATTTTAAAGTGCGATTATGTTTATAAAAAAAAATATTTAAGCATTCACAAACTTTTACTTCAAGCTCTTTTTTGCGATGAATAAGATAAATGTGGTAATAAAAAGTATTCTTATCCTTGATCCTTCTTGACTCGAAAGTATAAGAAACATTTTCGAAATCATTCACCTGAGGTGAGTGGGAAAAATATTTTCCATCAAACTAAGTGAAGTCGGTATTGCTGGCAATACAGTGAAGCCTCTAGCGACAAAGCTGTGGGTAAAGAGGGGATTGAGGGGGAGGGACTTGGTTTGTAATTCTTGTAATTCTCGAACAACCCTCCCCGTGCCCAGGAGACTACCCTTGGTAAATGAATCGTTCTAAATTAAGTCTAAGTGGAGCTGCATTTTGGTATTGGTTCTCTCTCAGAATAAATATTACAGTAACATTTTGCGTAACTCTCCTTTTAAGACTGAAATCCCTGTTTGATCAGTTTGTGTGTTAAAGTCAGAGCAAACGTTATTTTTTCGTAAGGTTTAGATGTGGATGATTAATAAAGAATAGTAAGGTAATAGCGGTTCTTGCTCTAAATTAATATTATGTTTAAAATTTTCACTGGGTTAATTAAGTATGCTACCCTAATTAAGTGTTAAACTACCTAATACTTAATTAAGAGTTAATTATTTTACTTAACAACAGGTTGAAGTTACATAATAACAAGACTAGAGTTTGGACCTTTCCTTATTCAAAAGTAATAAATGTCTCACTAGTGTGAATATACATATGGGCCCTAAAAAATGTGAAAAAATCGTCCCTATTAAATTTAATATGCGTACAAACATCTTGAAGTTTTCTGATTATACACCTACAATCTTCCTACTTTTACGTTAAAAGTTCATATATATGAGCCATTTATAAAGTAGTTATTATTCTAAAGATACAGTGAAAACTTTGAATCAAAAAAGTTAAACATTAAATTTGGGAGTTAATTATATATGATGACGTTAGCCACTCATTGGAGCAGAAAATGGAAATGTCCTCGGCAGAAGTTGGCAGACTTGTGTGTCAGGGTGCGCCGACGATCTCTCCCTAGCAGACATCAGCAGCTAGCTGTCGTCAGTGTGCTCAGACAATGTATAAAGAACGAAGACGATGTTGTGTGAAGTGACTGGTAAATGCTCTAGAAATCTCATTTACTGTAAACAGATTATTTTGTTCTTCGAGCCTCATGATGTGCCCCATGATGTTTCACTAGGTCTTACATTAATTCATATTTACAATCATTGATCTATTTGGAAAAGTCGCTTTTATAGTAAAAGATTTCTGTGTTGTAACTTAGTTATTGGTCTAAAAGTAAACTTTTAATTCCCTACCAAATGAATTCGACACACTATATCGCAACAATTAATTCTTAATAGTAATTAATCCTTATTTTCCTCAAACACAAGTAGGTTAGTTGAATATACTACGAACATTGTGCACATCTCAGCAATAAAAATGTTAGATGTAGCACGACTGCTAAAGCAAATAATGTAAAACATCTCTTTATCTCATTTGGTTTTTTACAATTTATAACAAAACTTTAACTGCAAAGAGGAACATATGAGAAGTCAGTCAAATGCCATAGTAACTCATCTGTTTGATGTATGAACAGTAACACTAGCTACAAACAAATACTGCATACAAAAGTAGTAAATGTAGTTTCATTAAAACGTATTATTGAGTGTTTCGGTTGTATGCATTATGTAGATAATTAGGCCGAGTTACAAACGATATTTTTCACCACACTACACCATGCCATAAATTCGTTGTTAGAAGTGAAGATCGAAAACAGTTGATATTGATGTAGTGTGATGAAAATGTTTATTATTGAACATTATATAAGTTAGACTAGTTAACAACATAGGAATAAAAGGAGTGTCTGAATAGTATGCTTAAGTATTTTCCATTTAGTTAGTAAACTCTTTTCTTGGAAGGAAAAAAGGAAGGTTAAAAAGTTTATGACAAATGATGATTATTTTTAGGGAAAGGTCACGTCGACCTTTTATCTTGTCATTTGATTGCTGTTTTTGAGATATAATGATGGATGTACATCCAACACACCCTACCACTAAAGTCTAATGACTACAGCTTTATTAAAGCCATTAGTCATAAAACTTGGAGGTTGCGTTTTTATTACTCATATTATTAATTGCAGTAATCAAAGTAGGATCCCCAAAACATTTACTTTTATCTGAACTTTCAGACATACAAATTCATTTTTGAGATACGTTTATGAAATTAATCCAGTATTAAACTACAAAATTATGCAAAATGGACAAGATCATTTAAAAATCTATAAATTCTAAAATATTACAAGTTAAAATAACTTTTTCAATCTCATTTAATAATAAGAAAATTAGGTTGCAGACACAAGAGGGTAAGGCATTTTCTTCTTCGTGATATAGCTGCTAAGTTCAGTTTATAGAATTCTTTATATAATTTTAATTCTCTACGGTATCTAAGGTTAAACAAATGAGACATTGGGATCAAAACTTATATGTTATATTTTATGTTGAATTATTACATGTCGGTCATTGCTATTCTCAACAATGTCTTGCTGTAGTCTGTTGATTACGACTGATATTTATTCTACAAAACGCTACAAATATTTGTTCACAATCACGCGTTAGTTACTGATATTTGTTTGGAGGATAAAACAACCCGAAGTCGTGCGAAATAGTTGCGCTGTGCCGCGCTACGGTTTGCTCTTTGATTATTATGTACCTTATGTAACTACTATTCAGCTTTATGGTTAATCTTGTTAAAACATGAATGTTAAAGTTTTGTAATGTAGTTAGTTCCGATAAAATTTTAAGTTATGTGCTATTGGTAAACGTTAGTTTGTTGTGAGGCAGATTAGAAGACCATGGTAAAACTGTATAGGAATTTCTCTTTAAGTTTATGTTGAACAGATACAGGAAAGAAATTATTTGCAGGAATGTGACAGGAAGAACAGGGTAAGTCTGTCTTGCTCTATAAGCGAAAACTCATCACTCCCAGTTCTCAAGTGTGATTCAGGAACCTATAGTGTAGTTTCTCTAATCGTATCCGACAAAACTCCATCTCCATCCAGTTTAATCTGTTATTTTTCGTCATTTTCCCAAAAAGGATCGTTGCCAAAACCATTAATAACTTCTGTTTGATGGATTACGAAAATTTCAGCCCATGCCAAGGATTTCAGATTTTGCTAAAAAAAGGCCATGGGAACAGCGAGAAAGATTCACCCCTCGCTCTCTAAATGGGGTTAAACGAGACTCAACCAGGACTCGTTTTTGGATGGTAAAAGCTGAACAAAGGTAAGGGATAGTCTCATTGGACAGCGAAAAACCTACCAACACGGTATCACAGTACAACAGCCAATGTCGCGTACTTGCGCAGTAGTTGGGTAGCTGAGTGGTTATAGAAATCGCTTTCCAAACCGAAGGTTCCCGGTTCGAGCTTCATATTCAATGATGAGAGGCTGCAGGCACAAAAAGGAAAAGATTTTTTTATTTGCATTCAACTTACTATTCAACTAATTTATTTACTCATTACTATTGACAAACATACAGGAGACTGCAACTTTGTTAATAACTATAAACTTCATTACAGTAGTACAGAACTACAGTTGCGCTGCCGAACATAAATTTCAGCAACTAACTGGCACTAAATACCCGGTACCTGTTAAACACAGCTCTGAGCGGATCCATTTACCGAGGGCTGCCTCCAGGGAATTAAATGTTGCTCGAAAATCAACATTTCAGCTCTCTCCCCCCACTTGGAATCGCCTTTAACAAGTCACTAAATTATATAATGAATATTTCTATGTTTCGGTTGGTAACGATTAATTTGTCATGGTTCATGATAATACTTAGTCATGTTTTTTACATCTCATACAATATGGCAATATCTGAAACTATTTCCAGATAATGTTAACTTCAAAAAGAACTTTTACAGCGTATTAAATTTTTATCAACATAACTATTCTAATATCAAAAGAACTGCCATAAATTTTGCTAATATTCCGAAATTCACTATGCCTATGCAAACTACAATTTGGCGGCTTTCTATAGAACACAAGAAGTGCATTAACTTAATTTTAGCCTACGTAATGATACGTGATACGAACTTGTATTGAAATTCAGCGAAACATCCAAAACGAAAATGAAGCGTTTGTAACTAAAATTATTAAGAACATTTTTTTTAATCACTTAAAAAAGGAAGACGTCAAATAATTAAATGTATAAATATGCATTTGGTAATAACAATAAATTAATAGGCAAGCATGTCGTATACCCGTCGTCTCTTCCTCTTTTCGTAGATATTCTTTAGTGTAATTGATTTTGTTCCTCAACGAATAAAAAGATAATTAATGATCTGACTTGTTGAATGTAATGTGTCACATAAGGATAACATTTGTAATTACAAAGCCATTAGAATGAGACCCTAAGATCAAATTTACATCAAAACCATTTAGTTTCTCCATATTGTAACTAAAGACCTTCAAAACTCTAGTCATCGAACGTAAAAAACTAATGATAAGTAAAGTTTTTTATCTTTTATTTTTTGCAGTTATTTTTCATAACAAAGGAAAATACACTAAAGATTGTTATATAATATTTTTGTTTCATTATTTAGAGATGTTCTTGCCATATTTCAATAGAACATCATATCATAGTATTGCATTTTACTGTTAATTAACATAAATCAGTTAATTTTTTTTCAAGTTGTGCATGAACCCTTTTCAATTTTTGTGTCTATCTATTTATTTATTCCAACGGGAATCCCATTACATTAAAATCATCTTTACATAATAATAACAACTATAACAACAGATAATATCCATAATATACAATAACCACAAAACGGTATAATACCTATTGATACGACCTATCGACTAAGGGATAGATTTTACCAATCTTTTCTAGTGAATGTGTATCTACCAATCTTTTCTAGTGAATGTGTATCGTAATTTGAACTTTAAAACACTCCAGATGTCACAAGGTTAGCACTATATGGAAGAGTACTCTAAAAGCCATTTGCTGCTAAAGTTTGACGTACTGGTCTCCCTCTTATTTTTAAAGCTGTAATAATACTAAACTTTAAATTTTCACTGTAGTACATTGGAAATTTATCTTGAACTTATATTTATCTTGAACTCAGTTTTCAGATATTATTTTTAATTTAACAGGGGTAGACTAATTACTGACTTCTCAAAACTGAGAAATAATGAAGGCAAAGTATGTAAATAATTTTTGACGACTTTGTGCTAAAGAACATTTTAAACAGTAAGGTACAATAACTAAACACACTAAAGCACAACGTCAGTACATATAAAAATAAAAAATTATCTGGTATGGGAAACTTAAATTGATTACTTATATTTTATCCAATTATTATATGTTTGTTCTAGATCTGAAAGTTAGGTTATTATACTTAACAAACTACTAGGGACTCACTTGAAACATTAAAAAATGTAATGCCAATCATGGTGTTCAATTGTTTATTTTATCCTAAGTAATATAGGTATATTTGAATTTGTAATGAAGTATTCATAAAAAAAAAAAAAAAAAAAAAAACTATTAAGAAGATCCTTTATCATTGTTTTACTTTTGTCTGAAAGTCTCTAATGCATTCCAACATTAGTCTTAGTGCAAACTTTTTAACACTTAGCAGTTAAGCAGCGGAACTTCCTGTGATGAAGTTATTGTAATTAGAGAAACTTAAAATGAACTTAGAGCATCGAGATAGTCGTGTTATTTTATTCTTAATTGGGTTACCTATTTAGTTTGCCGTCTCTTACACTCCAATACTATAAACTCAAAACTGTAGGAAGTGAACTTTGGCCTATAGCAAGAATATATTATTTAAATTGTTTTACCGATGTCTTAAAACTCGTCTTTATTAGGTTTCCAAGCTATCGGAGCTTAGGTTTCTTAACTATGATGTATATACTAAGTTTTAATAATATTTATGATACTAAAAATAGTTGGAACTTGGTTTTTGGCTTCCTTGACAGAAATGTTTTTTACATAGTACTTTCTTTCTTCAGTACCAATTTAAAAATCTAAATTATTTAGTCCGAATTTGAATATCAGAAAGTTTTAGAATTTTACACACTTTCAAATAATATTCTTTAAGCATTTACATTTTCAAAACTTTAACTCTAACGATTCCTTTATACTCTTTAATATATAAACTATTCACTCAGACGACAAACATTAGAAAAAATTATACAATAAAATAAATACCACGATATTTTAAAACAACACAACGATCTACATAGTTACAGTACAATACTTTTTAAAAGGTCTTTTTATTTGTACATTACACAAATAACCTTCTAACACAAGTAGTAAAAAACCGTGGATACGGTACTGACTAAATATTCTATTAAAAAGTACATTTTCTGCAAAACTTTATGTTGACAAACAAGACCGTACAGATTAAGTCTTAATTGTCTTCTTTACACGCATAAAATTATTACTTACCACGTATAGCGGGACATGAGAAATAAATTACAATAAAGAGTTCCTTAACCTCTCCTTACGAAATGTAAAAACCATATAAATTCAACTTTGCAATTGTATAAAATTACTAAAATCATACTGATGGTTGCAATTTTTGCAAATGATATATTTTTCCAAAAAAAAAAAAAAAAAAAACAAAAAAAACAATTTTCCTACACCTGAAGGTGTGATGTCACTAACGCGTCCCTCTTCGCTCTTCCACATTAGCCAGCTGGATCCCCTTCCCCTTCCGCAAGTTTTTTTTAACACCAATCTAGATAGTTACCACCCCAGGGTAATCAAAAAACTATTAATGCGAGTTTGGGAGCCGCAAAACACAAGCTAGAGTGTTTAACGATTTTCAAATTTGTGTTTGATGCTCAGAATTTGCTGATGCGTTGACGTTATGGCTATTAATAGTTATTAGGCTATTATGGTAATCTAGGCTTTTTACTCCATTAAAATAAATTATTGTGAAAACAAACATTTCATTATAATATACGTTTTACAAAAATAAAATAATTTATCCTTAAATTTAAAATATGTATAACAATCGAAAACATTATGGTTATTAATATAAAGATATAACATTTTTTTTGTGCCATACTAAAATATAGAAGCTGCTTGTAGAAGTACATACTTAAAGAAGTTGATTTTATGTTCATTCATATGGCCCAAACTTAAAAATAAACTTGTAATTTTACTAGCAAAACCTTATGTTTTACATTATTCTCATGTCATTTAGTGTAATGAAACACATGAAACAAAATGGGATAACATTTAACGAAAAAAAAATTGTTGAATATATTTGTGAAACAATGTTTGAAATGTCCATTATTATTGTCTTATTCATTTTTATATATTTATATTTTTTATACTCTATTTATTTACTTAAAAGTTGTTTAAAAACATGAAGCCTTTGGCGTGCGATAAATTTTAAGAAATAATATAGAACCAAAATAATTAAAGAAGGTAATTAATATTGTTTTAATAAATTGTTTGTTTTTAACTTCGGATAACCTGGTAAAAATTGATTCCATTGTTAAAAAACAAACTGAAAATTGGTTTTTTGCGAATATTTTTTTTATAAAAATATATAGTAAAATAATAATCAACAAAACGGAAAGTGTTAGTACTGCAATACATTATTAATTAATTGATTCAGGACAGTTATGGTTTGAAAACAAAAGTCATTTTATTGTGTAACAGTAAATAATATGTAATTATATTAAACACATCCTTTTTTATTGTTATATTTGGAATCTGGGGAATTAATATTCATGATGCAAAATCGAGTCTTATTTCAACTTATAATACGTCACTCACCTACAACCCGTTGACAGACATCATACTGCCAATATCAGACTTTTCTCAATGTGATATTTTGATAACTTGCCACTCGTTATTCAAACTTCAAAAAGCGTTTAATTTTTCTATGACTTCAAATCTATGAGAATCACAGCTAGAATCTTTAATACCCCTTTACATTAATCAAACATCACGTAAGATTTACCTTAGACGTGGCTAATTGTTCAACGGACTTTTTAGCCATTTTAACCCGTAAAAATCTACGGCCAAACGTCTAGTTATTGATACGTGTAAATTACACTGTGCAATAAATGCAGCACTCAACTCGTATTAACCGATAAGGAAACGTCTTATACAAATATTCAGTCATTGTAACTTACGATGGTGTTGCAAAACTTAGAATAAAATATGATGATTAATAATTTTCAAGAAAAATAAACTTACCGATGTTTAAAACCATTCACTCTGATGGTTAGTTGAATAATTCATCGAACACGGAACGCCGATGTTCAGATGTCACTTAGGCGGGACGGCGGCGGATGTGAATTGTAAAATACTGTATGGCATGGGAAAACCACATCTGTGTTTCCGATATCATCATGGGTAATTTTTATGTCTATATGTCGGTTATGTTTTGATACTGTGCTGCATATTCACGTTGATGATCCACTTCACTAAAAATCAACGCCTAGATTTATCTACTAACCCCGTTAACACCAATCTCTCTGTGATAAATCTTGTTACTTTACACTCATATTTTAGGTCTAAGTAAAAAAAAAAAAACAACAACAACAAATTTTCCTAATATTAAGACCTTAAGATTGTTTGAGGAAAGCAC
Source organism: Neoaliturus tenellus (assembly GCA_030545055.2). Taxonomy (NCBI): domain Eukaryota; kingdom Metazoa; phylum Arthropoda; class Insecta; order Hemiptera; family Cicadellidae; genus Neoaliturus; species Neoaliturus tenellus. Next base: position 153,152 of record JAQYXR010000018.1, on the reverse strand, counting down.
GAGTATGCAGCAAGTTGATCGAAACTCATTTATATAAGGTATTTTTTCTTATTTAAAAATACTGAAATAAAAAAGATTGTTTATTGTTTACAGCTTTTCTTCAAGAATCACACTATTGGGATCATTGTGCCTGAAATTTTCTAGTGACATAGAAAAGAATGAATAGGGAAAGTCACTAAACAATCATAATTTTATGAAAAAACCTGCTTTGATAAGTTATAAAAAATAGTTTCAATCAATGAGATATTTAATAATTTTATTAATCGGACTGATAAAATTCAAGTAACCCAAATTAATCTTATTATTATGAATAATTTTACACTTTCTGTTAAGTGACTACCCTGAGAATTGTACAGTTTTATTGTTTCATTGCTATATATTGTTACGGTTTTGATGGCTTTATAAGCAAACTATAATACATTATGGCCATCTTGTTGTTTGTAAAACTTTTCTAAAATCCATTTAATATTTTCAATAAAACGCCTTTGTTGTAGTTATAGGCCTACAATTTAAGTACAAAAACCCACGATTCGTTTAATGGAGGGGGTTCCAACTAGATTTTTTGTTCATAGTATATTATAATACTTGAAATACCTTGAAATACTCATAAATAGTATATTTCGTCACAAGGGCCGAAAGTGGCGTTTTGCCGGCCCCGAGATCGTGTTTCAAGTTCGAGACGAAGTCAAGAACTTGAAACGCTCGAGGGTTGGCAAAACGCTTTCGGCCCGAGTTATGAAAGATATTTTTCATCACACTACACAATTCAATAAATTCTAAACAAGTGAAAAAATGACTTTTTCGTTCATAGCAAACAAAACATAACCTCAACTTCAACTAACCTAGCGAGATGTACTGTTTGAGTTTCTGTTTGCTAGGCAACCACTTCACATCAGCTAAGGCCAATGTATCTAGGTAGGTGACACCAACAGCTGATTGAAGCATTTTAGAGTATCTCCTGCACCTTTGATGCCATGTTGTTTATCTTGACACATGAGTGGTTTGCTTTAAATATTTTAAGTGCTGCACTTTTGACGTCATCGATTTTGTTATTGTTTTTGTTGATGGCACCTACCTCCTTCTCATTCTAGATTCATTGAGCTAAGGCCACCCAAACTAATACTCTAACGTCTAACGGTAAGTGACTACAGCTAATTAAAATGGAAAAGCACTATTTTCCCATCTACGTTATACATATTTAACAGTTGCTACCAGCTGAACTACTAACTACGTCACTGATTTGTTATTTGTTGTTGTTGTTAAATACCTCCTAATATTCTAGACTTCTCTGCTACCGTTTCCATTACCGCCCTAGGCCGGAAAATTTTGCCGGCCTAGGCCGGCAAAACAGGTGTTTTTCATTGGTAGAAGTGAGGGTCGAAAACAGGTGATATCGATGTAGTGTGATGGAAACTTATAAGTTTAATATTCATGGGGAAAATCCTCATTTAATGTTTTAATTTCCCGAGCCTATGCTGAGATAAGCCAATACCCAGAGTAGGCAGTGACTGTACAGCATCATAACCATCGGACGTGACTGTACCAAGGTCTCGGATACTGGATAGAAAGCAACACGTAACATTACCTCAGTAGTACACTCTTTGATGATGACAATCATTGTTATTGCAATTATTGCTATTGTATTTGTAGCTAGTGCACAAATTATTTGAAAAGTAGCTATATTAATCAGCAGTGTTAATTGTCTAGATAATGAAAATTCAAAAAGGTTCAATATAATAATTCCTAGAGTATTGCTTACAACTCACATTTATATTTTCACACGTTTACTATGATTTTGGCTCTTAATATATAAATTAAAATGGTATATTAGAGGTATATTCCAACATTTGTTTATGTGATGGTTACATTTCATTTGAATAAAAAGGAGTGAAGGCCATATTTCCATAAAAAATTCTTCTCATAGCTGTTGGCTAAAGATAACTTATAAAAAATGGTGTCGTGTCTGAAAAGTCGCAAATACCAACACATGTGGAATGTGAATAACGACGGGTTTTGCTGGTGACATAAAATGATCTTGGACGAAATATTTTTAAGATAAGTTCGAAAAATTTGTTTTTTTAAATTATAATTTTTATTAAATATCGTGTAATAATAAATCAAATATGGGAAAACTACACGTATTTACATCCGAGGACAATTTCGCTATTTGGAGCATTCTAATATTAACAAAGAAATGCAATGAAGCATTTGATGAAATATATTATTCGTTTCACCATACAGTCACAACGTATTCGGATGGTTAATTAATTTACTAATTAATTGACTACTACAAAAACCTAAAGGTATATTACTATTAGCTATAATACTAATAGCTAGAAAACTAGTAGTCTTGAATGGTGACATTTAATTATTTATCCAAGCTAATGCTATACAGTATACAACTTAAAATATAAAATCACTAATTATGCAATGTGCCTTATGTTTCAATAGTACAGTTATTAAATTAGCAGGAAAGATCCAATACTTCAATACGTGTCTTTAATCATGCTGATTGGAAACAGACCCAACTCTACGTGCCTGTCTGTGGTTCAATGATTAGTAAAAGCCAACCCGTGCTCAATAAAGGTGATGGATCTAAAGGAGTTCCAAGGTCACGTCCAGGCTGGCCTTTGAATAATCAGATGGATATTGGAGAACCTTGGTGAAAACAGATATTCTTTTGATCACTTCTGTTATAAACTAAATACGGGTGATTCAACTTTATTTATCAATTGTTTAATATTTGTCACTGAAGTACAAAATTCAACTTAACATACATGAATGATAAAAAACTAAAAATCTCTGTTCATTACAACTAAAAAATCAATTCAGCAAAGCGATTGCGTTAAATAAATGAGTTAATAATCATAATACATGACTGACAAATTCTTCATCTATCAATACATAAAAAATAAAAAAAGTAGTGTTATGATGAGTAGTTTGACTTTGGATTGGGTTGTTTTATTTTAGTCTGTTGTTTAAATATTTCTTTTTGAAAGTGTGTTGCTTCTGGTAAAATGCAATGTTACTTCTGGATAAATATATGACAAGATTTTGGGCCAAGATTTTTTAGTTAATGACCATGAATTTATCATATTGTTATACACAGTTCAACATCTAGATGACAAAAAAAAAAAAAAAAAAAATAAAATAATAAAGAGATAGTCAAGCAGACGCAAGTACAAGGGCATATGCTATATAAATAATAATAAAAATATTAATTAAATACTAAGAAATCTTAATATAATTGGGTTTCTTCGCATTAATTTACTCCAGGTAACCTTTATCTATCTATCCTATACTATAATAAGAGGAATATCTGAAGGGATGTGTGTTCCACGATCTCGAAATCTAGCTGTTAGATTTTGCTTAGAGTTTGCATTAAAGAGTGTTTTGGCCCAAAAATAAGTTTAGAAACAGCCTCAGTAGAGGGAAAAAGCCACTTCTAAACCGGAAGTGACGTCAGCTGCCAGGGCAGCTGCAGGGGTCAGATGGTGTCAGCTGCCAGGGCAGCTGCAGGGTGCAGATGGCGAGAGCATATGCCCTCAATGTGAAGTAGAATTGGGCATGAATTAAAAGTTATTTTAAAAGTGAAATTCAACTGTGTTAACTAAACTCTAACAGTTGAACAAAAATTAAGAGTTAGTTGAAAACTGAAATTTAACAGGTATAACTGGGGGCTTGGAAAGTATGTCAAGGCCATCCAGAGTAAGTTTTAAAAAAGCCTACCCAACTACCACCAGAAATAGTTCAAATTTAAACTAGTTGGTGATAGTGGGATAATTCATTTGTGCCATGGGAGAGGTGTTTATCGTTTGAAAGTTGGCGATGGAATGAGAAGCGCCGCCTAGGTAGAGGGCTTATAAAATGGCAACCTTCCCCCACCACCCCTTCCCCCACTCCTTTAGACCAATAACCGGTCGCCGACTCTATGTGGTGAAACTGAACTAGACATGGCGGCCGCCATGGATGATTCTAACCTCAAATCCTAGCTTAGCTGAAGAGAATAGAGGATAATGAAGTAGGAATTGCGGTGAGCGCATTTATATAAGGAATGGTGGGAGTAAAATAGGAAAACCTGTTGAACACAGTCGATAGGAGTAATAAGTTCAAAGTTGTGGAAGCATAACATAGAACGTAAAATGTCGTGAATAACACTATCGTCAACGTTAACCTGCGAAGTTGTAGAAGAATATAACGGGTTAAAACTGTATTTCTTCCTAACTCTATTTAAATTAGTTTTACACTTTGAAATTGAAGATTTAGAAGTACTTCGTAATATATGTTGTGTTCGCAAAAGTTTTAACCTTAAACATTGTGCAACCATTATAGCTAATGTGTTACATTCAGAAGTTAAAAGAAGACTGAGGTATAAAATGAAGTGTAAAGGATATTGAAACAGAACAATATAGTAGTAATATTTGAGGTTAGAATTAACTAGACTCATTTAATGAAGTGGCTAGGAAGCCACATGCTGATGAATGCTAAATTGCATGTTAGAAGTAACGAAGTAGTCATAAAGTAAAACTAAGGAGAGGTGATCACTGCGAGGATGCAAGGTAATGAATGTTTGTGACGTGATAAACTATCCGCTTTTATAGAGGCAGTAATAACCCTAGCCAAATGCTGTCAGATGCCGACCAACTACCTGGTTTTATAGCGGCAATTACTCCGGGCAGCTGCCAGACAGATGGTAAAAGAAGTAGGGGGTTTTGGGGACAATGACCGGAAAGGTCAATGACCCCCCCCGGCGAACCCCCCCTCCCCCCCCCTCCCCCCTTCCCCCCTCCCCACCGAAAAAATGGAGCCCCCCCCCCTTCCCCCACTCCTCCCCCACTCCTCTGGGTCAATGGCCGGTCACCACCTTTCCCTACTCCTTCTAGGCCAATGACCGGTCACCACCGGTTGCTGACTCTATGTGGTGAAACCAGACTAAACATGGCAGCTGCCATGGATAATTCTAACCTCAAACCTGCTGCGCATGCAACAAGTACTTTGGATCGGAAGAATGACTATGCAATTGCGCATGCGCCTAGTCCTGTATTACTCACTTTAGCGCTACTACACATGGATAATTCTAACCTCAAACCTTGGTTTTGCGTTGCAGTGCATATGCCGCTCCCCACTCCTTCACCTTCCTTTTACACTGCTGCTAACTGGACTGGATTGAACACTGTACTGGAGTGAAACAACTTCCCCCACTACTCGAGAATCCGAGGAGCGATACGAGCCTGATCTTAGCGTCAGTCGTCAACAAACTTTCATAGCGAAAGGTTGTTGGCGACTCAGCAAGAGGTTTCAAATATATAGTAGGCCTATATATATTTGAACTTCTTCTACTATGTTGCGTTTTTTAATGCAATGTGGTATGTGTGTGTGTGTGTGTGTGTGTGTTTAGTTTTAAGTTGTATTTAAGAAATAATTTGCGCATTGCGATGTTAGTTATAAGTTGGGTTTAGCATTAAGGTGTATTAAATTTAAGAGGTGTTTAGCATTAAGGTGTATTAATTTTAAGAGGTGTTTAGCATTAAGGTGTATTAATTTTAAGAATAATGATGGTATTTGGTTGTGTTGAATTATTTGGTTTTTTAATAATGATGTGTTGTTAGTTTTAAGTGTTGGTACTACTAATTAATGTTGTTTTGCCTTACAGCTAGATGTTAGGGGGTAGATTAATTGTAAATTCAGAAGTTCCATTGAACTTCACTTAGAAGGGGTGGGACATCCCCAAATTGTAGGTAAGCGGACTAGGTTTTTGCATTTTGTTTAGGAATATAATGGGTGGGATTAGCTTGGGTGGGTGTTAGAGTTGCGTTTCTGCATTAGCTGTTCCAGTTTCCCTTTAAATTAATGGTTACGGTAGACCCGGACAGGACCGTTACGGTAGACCCGGACGGTCCAGGGACCTCCCTCGCAGAACGTAACTAGTGGGTTGGGAGTGGGAACCGTTAGGCAAACAGGGTGGTGGGAACAGTATTACTGATCCCATCACCTTGGATCATTATAAATCATGAATGACCTTGACCCACTTTCGGAAAGGTCAATGACCCCCCCCAGCAAACCCCCCCCCCCGACGAAAAAATGGAGCCCCCCCCCCGGCGAACCCCCCCCCCGGCGAACCCCCCCCCCCCGAAAAAATGGAGCACCCCCCTCTCCTTTCCCTCACTCCTACATCCCCACTCCTTCCCCCACTACTCCGGGTGAATGACCGGTCATGACCTGAAAAATTAAAATGGCTATAACTTGATAACGGATTGACGGATTTGAACAAGCGATACATCATTGAAAAGGTCTATGTAAAACAAACATTTTGGTAAAAGAAGAATGTGGTTATCTTATTTTAGTCAAAAGTTATGCGAATTATTTGAAATAAATACCTTCTCTTTCCCCTTTTCTCCCACCTCCCAGGTTAATAATCAGTCTCAGCCAGCTGCTACCCCTCTCATTTGCATATTGTTATAAAAGACGCACCGACTGCGGCTAACATTTCATTCTGATTCCAGACGTTACGCTGCGAACTTGGAGCCACAACCATGTCATCTCTGCCAACTTCAACTTCTACTTCAACTTCTACTTCTACTTCAACTTCTACTACGGCTGTTACTGCACCTAAGAAAACTCTTCGTCTGAAAAATCCTCCTGACTGGTACAAGAAGCAACTTGGATCCCAACCTTCAACTTCTGGCACTATTCTTCCGCCTACCAAGACTTCTAAACTTCGAAGCATTTTTTCACCGCCTTCGCCTTCTACTTCGCTTTCAAACGACTCTACACCGCCATCAACCATCATGCCACCTCCACAGAAGCCAGCTCCCCGTCCTAATACCCCTTCATTTGAAACTTTGCTTCATCGTCTTAGTACACCTGTCATTCCACTGTCACCATTGCCTCCTACCCCACCACTTACTATGCCTGAAGACCACACCTATCATAAAACTAAATCCACTAAGCCTACTCCCAAACCTGCTCCTAAGCCTGCTCCTTCAGAGCAATTTCAATTATTACAAGAAGAGCGTCGTAGGGCATTTAGCCGTCCCACTACTTGCCCTGAAGTGCTCACCAGGGGAATTAAGAAAGGATCAGCTTGTGGAAGGAAATGTGTTAAAAACGAAAGTTTTTGCCGTGTACATGTCGTGAAACATATTTCTGGACCACAACTGACAGAAATCCCCACCGTTGAAGACGATCCTAAAATAATATCCGTCAGAGGAGAGAGGCTTAAGAAAGGTTTGAAATATTTTTTTGTAAGTGTTGTTGACCACCAACACATTTTGGCAAAATGTAACGGCTTAAAATATAAAATTAGAGTTTGTGAGAATTTGTGTAAAGAGAAGAGATTTAACAATTTAGATTCTCAAGACTTTCTCCTCAGGGATAAAAAGGATCGTATTACAAGGTGGGGACGTAAACAGTAAATTCACATAGTTTTTCCAAATTTTGCTAAAAAAAATAATGGGGGAGAAACACAATGCGTTATAGCGTTGTGTTTCTCCCCCATTATTTTTTAACACTCTAAGTCTCATGACCTACTAACCTACTTCCATTAAAGTAGTAAGAAAAGTACTTCCCCCCCACTCCTTTGGGTCGATGACTGGTCACGGTCAGTTCCTACCCCTCATTTGCATACTATTATAAAAGCGGAGCGAGCGTTGGTCACCCCTTCATTTTTCTTCTATACGCTGCTCTTGTCGTTTCGTCTCTGCTGTTTACAATATTTCTTGCTTCAAAATGCCTCCTCATCTGAATGAAAATTTCAATTTTTCCGAAATTTCTGATGTTTTTGAACAATCTGAAGACAATTTAAGTAACGACAATGAAAGTGAAGATGATGAGGACGATGATGATTATACTGTTGAACTTAGTGAAGAACGTAAAGTCATAGCAATTGATCCACAATTTCCATTTGATACAATAGAAAAGTTTATGGTTGAAGCTAATAAATGGTTGGACTCAGGATGTTATGTACGAATTGACTCTTTTATATTGTATGGTGATAGTCATTCTTTCCTTGTCACACCAGATGACAGAGACCGCATGTTGCAGTGGGCACAATCTATGATGGAGTGCTATGAACAAGGTGTGGACACTGGCGGCTATTTTCTTGCACAACTAGTGTAATAACAAAATTACCCTTCCCCCACCCTACACCCTATTCCTTTCAAATCCTATAAAGAAGGGGGAAAGGAGTGGGGATTATAAAATGGTGGGGGAATGTGTATAAATGCAGGTTGTTTGAAGAGACTTTTATTATTGTGGCTTTAGCAGAAACAACATGGAGTTTAAATCTACAGCAAAAATAAGGAACAACATAATAAAGAGAGAAATTCGCAAGAAAGAAAAGATTGAACTTATAAAATTACAACTTATAATTCCTTCCATTGAAATTGGATGTAGCAAAATAAAGACTTTGGTGAAAACTAACGAATATTTGTTACAATTGCTAAAAACAATCGAAGAGTTGAAGAGCAAGAATGGACATTCTACATAGTAAAATTTGAACATTTTAATATAAATAAGTAAACCCAAAAAAGTAGATGTAGAATAGAGAGCGAGGAATAGATCACTTTGTGGTAATGGACTAACATGCCACTTAGTGCTCTATTCCTCGTTCTCGCGTTAAATTGGATTACCTTGACCTATTTGTTCGACTGTTAGAATTTTGTTAACACTGTTGAATTTCAGTTTTGAACTAACGTTTATTTTTGTTCAACTGTTAGAGTTTTTTTAATACTGTCGAATTTTAGTTTTGAACTAACTTTTAATTTATGCGAATTTTTAGTTCAACTCTAGTTAATTTATGCACAAATTTAGTTTAACCAAGTGTCTGTGCTGTAGCCATTTCCACCTAAAAGTAACTAGAATTAGTTGGGTGGGGGAAAGTTCGTTAAAGCTTGAATATAAAGAAGTATATACTAAAACTCCAATGGGAATAAAGAACACGAATGAACAATTAGTTTGTAGAAGGTTAATATTTTTGTTCAAAACGTTTGATTTCCTTGGATAATGAAGAAGATGAAATAGTGGTGGGGGAACCGTTATAAAAGGAGGAACATGAGAGCCCATTTCATTTCTTGGTGAAATTTCGAAGAGTAAACATCTCAACATGTATTGTTGCGATAAATGTTCGGAATCGTTTCACGATGAAATTCTATTAGACTGTCATAAAGAACTAATTCACAACAACCCAGAAGAAAAACAAGAACAAGAACAAGAACAAGAACAAGAACAACAAGAACAACAAGAACAACAAGAACAACAAGAACAACAAGAAGAACAAGATGAACAAGATGAAATAACTGCAACATCTTCAACTACTTTACCGAATCTACAAGTATTTGCATTACCCGGTAAAGTAGTAATGCATCATAAGATTCAAAATGAAAACTTGAAGCTAGAAGAATTTATTAGAGAAGCAAAACCAATCGTAAGTAAAACTTTAAAAGAAGAATTGAAAAGATTGAACTTTCTTAAATTTGGTTTACTACTAGAAGCTATGTTTATAAATGTACAAGAAGAATTATCACCAAGAGGATTCATAACAAAAAACCGAACCATTATGGAAAGTTCAAACATTGTTTCAATAGTAGAAAACTGTATAGAAGAAATATTAACAAAAATTCAGGAACACGAAGGAAGAGGATCCGGATGGAGTCTTACAAGTATTGAAATATTAGATATAAGAGTTCACAAACATGGATATGGACTAATGGGATCTAGTTACATTCCTTTACCAAAAAGAATTGAAAATACAAAATCTTGTGTTAATGTTAAAAATGAAGACAATGAATGTTTTCGTTATGCAATGACAGCTAAATTTGTACCACCACTTCATGTGAATAGACCTAACCAAGAATATGAAAATCAAAGATTTAGATACAATTTTCAAGGAATCACTTATCCTGTATCACTGAAAGATATATCAAAATTTGAGAAGAAAAATCCCGGTACGTCTATCAATGTTTTTGCATGAGCTAGTTCAAACAAAGTATATCCTTTACGTATTGCAAAAGAAGAGCTACCAGATCATACGGATTTACTACTACTAACGCGAGGAGATGTGTCTCACTATGTGTACATAAAGCAATTTGATCGTCTTGTTAATAAGCAGCTTTCTAAAGATCGACACAGGAAGTTAATTTGCAAGAGATGTTTCAATTTTAAACGAGATGGGCTACACTCAAGAGAATGGTTACAAGAGCACAAAAGATTATGTAACAATAATTATGAAGCAAAGATTATTTTACCTTCGGAAAGCAGAGCATTTGTTACATTTGAAAAGGTTCATCATCAGTACCGTATTCCTCTAGTTGTGTATGCGGACTTTGAATCAACACTTGTTCCCGTTGAAGATGAAAATTGTGAAGCTAGAAAAAGTGTCAAGTATCAAATGCACAAACCAAACAGTTTTTGTTTAATGGTTAAATCAACATTATCAGAAGAACATTTAAACAGATATGGATTAACTTCAGAACCTCTAGTATATCGTGGTGAAAATGTAGAAAAAATATTTCTTGATCACTTATATTCAATAGCTGGAAATGCACAAAGATTATATACAAATATTGTACCAATGAAACCGATGGAGGAAGAAGAAGAAATTCAACATGAAAATGCAACTCGATGTTTCTTATGCAAAAATGATTTTACTATTGAGAATTATAAAGTTAAAGATCACGATCACCTCACAGGTTATTACAGGGGTGCTGCTTGTAATAAATGCAACTTGAGCTATCGTTTACCACTATTTATTCCTGTGGTTCTGCATAACCTCAGTGGGTACGATGCTCATTTTATAATACCCGAATTAGGAAGGGACGATGGTGAAATTGATGTATTAGCTGAAACTTCAGAGAAGTTCATCAGTTTTTCCAAAAAAGTTGGAAACATGAAACTAAGATTCTTGGACTCCTACAGATTTATGCCGTCGAGTTTATCCAAACTTTCAGAAAATTTAAGGAAACAAGATTTCATCGAAACAAAGAAGATTGTAAATAACGACAAACTGGATTTGGTACTTCGGAAAGGTGTGTTTCCATATGATTACATAGACAGTTTAGAAATATTTAATGAAACATCACTTCCGGCTAAAGAAGAATTCAAAAGTAAACTTTATGACATGGACATATCTCAAGAGGACTATGATCATGCATGTAAAGTATGGAACGAATTAGGATTTAGAACATTGGGAGAATATTCAGATTTTTATGTTAAATTGGATGTAACTTTACTATGTGATATAATGGAAGAATTTAGAAATACATGTTTTGCAGCATATGGATTGGACCCTCTTCATTCGTACACTTCACCTGGATTAGCATGGCAGGCCATGTTGAAAGAAACAAATTGTAAAATACAACTTCTTACTGATATAGATATGGTTATGATGTTAGAGTCAGGAGTTCGAGGGGGATTGACGCAAAGCGTAACACGACATTTCAAGGCGAACAACAAGTATCTGCCAAATTATGATGCATCAAAACCAACAACATTCCTGGGTTATTTTGATGCAAATAACTTATACGGATGGGCAATGTCGAATCCCCTTCCATATGATAATTTTAAATGGATAGATCCAGAATCGATTGGAAACATAATGGATATACCGAAGCATGGTGAAACTGGTTACATTTTTGATGTCAATTTTGAATATCCTGAACATCTTCATGATCAACATTATGATTTACCACTTCTTCCGAAGACTGAAATTTCCCCTACTGGAAGATGGCCAAAATTAATGATGACATTAACCGACAAGTCTCGATATGTTGGACACTACTGGATGATACAACAAGCTTTAGACTTAGGATTGAGAATTACAAAAATTAATCGAGTACTACAATTTTCTCAATCTTGTTGGTTAAAACCTTACATCGACAACAACACAAGAAGAAGAGCCACCGCTACATCAAGTTTTCAAAAAGATTTTTTCAAATTAATGAATAACGCAATATTTGGCAAGACTTTGGAAAACAAAAGGAAACATAAGGATATCAAATTGGTAACTGATCCAGTAAAATTACAGAAATTGGTGCAACAACCAAACTTTGGTTCATCTGTAATTATTAATGAAAATCTAGTTGTTATTTCCATGAACAAGAAGTCAGTTAAAATGGATCGTCCTTTGTATCTTGGAATGTCAATCTTGGATATTTCAAAAACACATATGTATGAGTTTCATTATAAGAAGATGGTTAACTATTATGGAAGAGAGAACATTGGTATTGCATATATGGATACGGATGCACTAATTTACTGGATTAAAACAAATGACATATATGAAGATCTACGCACCTTTATATATAAAGATGATTTCGACTTTTCCGATTATCCTAAGGATCATCCAAATTACGACTATGACAGAAACAAGAAAGTATTGGGAAAATTTAAAGATGAAACAAATGGTGTGCCGATGATGGAAATTGTAGCATTAATGTCCAAACTGTATTCGTTTCAACTGTACATAAACGAGAGGAACGAACATCAAGTAACGAAGAAGACCAAAGGAATAAAAACTTCTTTTCTTAAGAAGAACGTACAGTTTGAACATTATAAAAGATGTTTGTTTGAAAATGTTGAAACAACTGCAACGTTTAACACTATTAGAAGTTATAATCATCAACTTTTTAGTGTCAAACAAACAAAGTGGGCATTAAGCTACAAAGATGACAAGCGGCATATTTTAGAAGATAAAATTAATACTTTACCATTTGGCCACTACTCTCTAAACCCTATCGACCAGTAAACCTATTCTTCGTCCTCTACCTTCTTCCTTTTTCCTTTCCGTAAAGAAGAGGGGACATGGCAAGCCCAATGCCATGTTCCCTCTTTTTTACACTAATATGAAATGGCCTTGACCTATATTCAAACTATATAAATGAGAATAAACTATTCTATGGATCAGTATTTTTACAAGCGGTGTACAAGCAACATCTGAAGATGGAAAGCGTGAAGGACAAGATTGTAAATGAACTACATAAACCAGCAAGAAGAAGATTTCCAAGAAGAAGTACAATCATTAAAGGAATGAATGATCTTTATCAAGCTGATCTCATTGAAATGATACCGCACAGTAAATTAAACAAAGGATTTAAATATATTTTAACAATTATAGACTGTTTTACTAAAATAGCTGACGCTTTACCATTGAAGGATAAGACTGGTAAAAGTGTTACAAAAGCTATGGAAACCACAATACAAAGAAATAAATTTAAAATTAAACATCTACAGACCGATGATGGAAAAGAATATTTTAATAAAGACTTTGGAGCTTTTATGAAGAAATATCAAATAAATCATTATTCTACAAATTCTGAAGTTAAAGCTTCAATAATTGAAAGATTCAATAGAACATTGAAAGGTGCGATGTATAAACAATTTTCAAAACGAGGATCATACGTGTGGTATGACATATTACCACAACTTATAAAACAGTATAACAACAAATATCATCGTACCATTGGAATGAAACCTATCCAGGTAAACAGTGCTAATGCGAAAATTGTATTACAACGCATTAAAAATAATAAAACACCGAAATTGGAAAAATTGCAACCAAAGAAGTTCAAGGTCAACGATAAAGTTCGTATAAGCAAATACAAAGGTGTATTTAGTAAAAGATATCTACCAAATTGGACTAATGAAGTATTTACAATTTATAAAGTGCAACCAACTATACCTGAAACCTATTTATTAAAGGATAACAAGGGTGAATTACTTCAAGGTGGATTCTACGGACACGAATTGTTGAAATCAACAGTTGGTGATGTATATCTTGTCGAGAAGATTTTACAAAGGAAAAAGGATATGGTTAAAGTCCGGTGGTTAGGGTTTGATAAAAGTGAAGACTCTTGGATTCCTTCAAAATACTTAGTATAGTTGTTTAATAGCTCATTGTGTGTTTAACCTTTATACAAGATGGAGATTGTACACCAAAAAGACCGATTTAATATCAATAACATTGATGAATTGACAGTTGACAATGATAAGTTAAACATGGAAAACATGGTGAATTACTACCAAATACGATAAGATGTCTAATAACTGGTCCTTCAAATTGTGGAAAAACTAATGTTGTTTTTAACCTTATAACTAATCCTAAAGGATTGCGTTTTAATAATATATACATTTTTTCAAAATCATTGCAACAACCAAAATATCAATTATTGGATAAAGTACTTGCAAGTGTACCTGAAGTGAATTTTTACAAGTTTAATGCCAGTGAAACAATTATGCAACCAAATGAAGCAAAACCATTTTCTATTTTTATATTTGACGATGTTTCTTGTGAAAATCATGACACAATAAGGAATTATTTTGCTATGGGAAGACATCATAATATTGATAGCATTTATATTGGTCAAACATACAGTAAAATTCCAAAACAACTTATAAGAGACAATGCAAATATGTTGATCATCTTCAAGCAAGATGAAACTAATTTAAAGCATATATATAATGATCATGTAAATGCGGATATGCCATTTGAAAAATTTAAAGAGATGTGTGGCAAAGCATGGAATGAGAAATATAGCTTTCTCGTTATTATGAAGGAAGACGATATTAAAAATGGTAGATATCGTATAGGGTTGGATAAATTTGTATTTATGCGTTGAACTACCGATGCTACATCTAGTTACATGTTGAACTTCACAGTGTAAACATGGTGAATCAAGAAAAACTATTGAAAGAAATAAAATCACTCAGTGATTCTATTAGGATGAAGAATCGTGCATTGAGGATGGGTTTAAGTGAAAGAGAAGAATTTCTAGAGACTACATTTAAACCTATTACGGAACCTTTAAAACAGATATCAGAAACTATTGGTAAACCTCGTTATGAAGGAGATGTTTTACTACCAGTTTCTAAACAAGAAGTACAAGCATTAAAAAAAGAAGAAGATGATGATTCATATACAAGTGCTAGTGAGCAAGAAGAAACAAAAGAAGAAGAAGAACCAATTGTTGAAAAGGAAGAAGAACAGCCAATACCTGAAGCTGAACAATCTATTCCAAATTTAACTCAATTGAGTAGCGATATATTACAACATGGACCTCTTGGAAGAAAATATATAATGAAAATGCTACATGACATGAAATCAAACCCGAATTTGAGTAGATCACACGTATACGGAGCAAGAATTGATGGGAATGAATTGAAGATTGGCGATTCAAAGCTTGAAATAACACAAGACGATTACATCATTATTGGTGAGCATAGATATAAAGGAACAAAAGGATTATATGAATTAATTTTTAAAAACATACCACTAAGATATTCATCCAAAGATTTAAGCGTTTTTAAGGAGATTCTACAAAATACTAACGCTCATAAAAGAAACTACTTAAAGGATGGAATGATTAATCGTTCACGTGCAACAAAATATAACATAGTTATAAAAAAGTTGTTTCCTCCACGAAAATTGCCAACATTACGTACTGCACCAGCGGTGAGACAACCACTGAAAAGAAAATCTTTATCACTTATGGATTTATCACTTCTTGAACAACATGGTAAAAAGAGTAAAGGAGATACTTCAACATCTGGTAAAGGATTGATGAAAAATCTATACAATACAAATGTGATTTACTACAACGACATCAATAAATTGGTTGATAGAATGAGACTATTGCATGAAGCCATGGAAGCTGGTCATACAGGTTTAAATAATGAATGGGTAGCTCTGATTGACGAACTCAGGAATCGCGGCATAATTGTATAATTGTCCGCGGATATATAAGAGTTGCAGGTGTATAATGTGTCAGTTCTAACATGAGCGTCGACAAGTTCGGACGATACTCCGCGTTAGGAGTGCAAGTTGGAGAAAACAGAAAAAGAAGTGGATTACCACAAACACCCGAAGGTGACTATAACATAAATAATAAACGTTTAAAGTTTGTTAGAGATCCAGAAGAAGATGGAGATGCAACAAATTTAAAAACAGTGAAGGAGGAAACATCTACAAGTTTAAAACTTGACAACAACCAACTGTATGATGCAAAATCTCACAGGGTTATTAATGTTGCAAAACCAGTCAACAATGGAGATGTTGTTAATAAAGGCTATTTGCTATCTGCGATGGATTACGCTTTACTGTTGCAAAAGACTAAAAGTGGAAAAATGTACAATGCTTTAAATTATAAAATAACTAATGTGGCAGATCCAACTGATGATACAGATACAATCAATAAGCGTTATTTGCACTCTGTAATACCAGAAAAGAAAAAGGATGGATTTTCTTTTTATAAATATACTATAAACGATATTGGATATCCTAAAGAAGAAAGTGATGGTGTTAATATAAAATATATTAAAGATAATTATATTTTATATAATGATGCTGTTATTGATTGTCATGAAAAAGTGTTGTCCAATCTGAAAGATGGTTCAACTCCATCGGATGCTGCTACCGTGAGACAAATGAATGAAAGCTTGAAGAAAGGAACATCCGCTTTTGTTAAACAAAATCAGGTAGTGTCAAAGAAAGGTGATGAGTTTATGCAAGGAAGTGAAAAGTTTACCTTACTACAACTAAAAAATGACAAGTGGGATGGAAAAAAATAAAAGATTGTCAAATATAAGTTTAGGCACGGAAGAACATGATGCTGTTATTTTAACACAAGTGCCACAACTATCAGCTACTGGTATTAATTTTATATGTAAAGGTAGACGATTAACCCAAGTTAAATCTGGTAAAGATGATCAGGATTGTGTTGTTGTAAAACAAACTATAGTTTTAGATAAAATAAATAACGTATATGATGGAAAAAATAAAAGAATATCTAACATATCAGCAGGAATAGCTCCGAATGATGTTGCTACTATTAATCAAGTTATAGCAACCTCTAAAAACGATCCATCTGTGTATACATGTAATGGTAAACGTATCACAAATCTTGATAATCCTACACATGACAAAGATGCTACTAATATAGAGTATGTAATGAATCTTGTAGGTAATGTAGTTATTGATATGCATAATCATTTAATTAAAACATCGATGAAACACAATAAAATCGAAGATTCTCAGAGAAACCAATGGATTAAAAATGAAATCATTGATAGATACTAGTAAAACTTATGAATATTTAAGTATGGAATATACAAAAAAGGATTCATTATCATAAAGTATTTCATAGAGTGAAGACGTTGGTTACATAAAACAGCATAATGAAGACCGTATCGCTCAGTCATCGTCAAGACAGCGGCAAGAGAGGACGTGGTTTAACATCAGCTGCATTATCCCTGCTTAGACGGATTCCAATTGGTGCTGTTGTGAATCGAGCGATAGACGCTTTACCATACGAATTACATCTGCCCGGAGGTTATCAATATTGTGGACCTGGAACTAAGTTGGCAAAACGTTTAGCAAGAGGAGATCCTGGAATTAATAAATTAGATCAAGCTTGCAAAGAACACGATATAGCATATTCAAAGTATAAAGATTCAACAAATAGATCAATAGCAGATAAAATTCTAGCGGAAAAAGCTTGGCAAAGAGTAAAATCAAGTGACGCAAGTATTGCAGAAAAAGCATCGGCTTGGGCAGTAACTACAGCCATGAAGACGAAAGCAAAGTTAGGTGGTGGAAAACGTCGCAGAGGAAGACCTGCAAAGAGAGGCACTCCCAAAAGAGGTGGAAACATTAAAAAAGGACGTCGTAGAACTCATAAAGCAAGTGTAAAGAAGAATTCTGTTTGGCAAATGGTAAAAAACGGAGCAGGTTTATACCTAAGACCATACCGTGTTTACTAAATAAGAAGAATCAATTGATAATTCCAAATAAAGCCTTAACAAATCATCAGTTAAATGATTATGTAAAATGTTTGAAAATACCATTCTTTCGAGGAGTTTTTATGAAAGATGCATTACCAACTAAAATATGGAAAAATGAAACTGGAATAGTAAATTTGGATTCCACCTATGGTCCAGGCACTCATTGGGTATGCTATAAAAAGCTCGGACAAACCGTTTACTACTTTGACAGTTTTGGCAATCTACCACCGCCAAAAGAACTTCAACATTATTTTCGAAACTCAAAAAACATTTTTTACAATTACAAAAGAGAACAACCTAACAATACTGAAATATGTGGGCATTTATGTTTGGAGTTTCTAGCAAAAAGTGTCAGTCAGCTTTAAGATGTCATCGTATACAGTGTCATTGAGTGGAAATTCATCCACATTGGAAAGTACGCTGTTCCCAGCATTGCGTCTATCCAAGGAACGATTATGGGAGGCGGCATTACTTGATTTGACTACCTACAACTCAATTCCCAATGTTACGGAAGGGAAGAACAATTTACTACATTATTATGAAACTAAGGATGCTGCAGGAAAATACTCAGAATTGAAAATAATTACATTTCCTACTGGAGCTTATGAAATTGATGATATAAACCAATTATTACAGAAACAACTCGGAGAAGACAATATCACCGTTAAAGGAAACAATAATACTTTAAAAGCAGAAATAACTTCAAAATATTATATTGATGTCAGCTTGGAACAGTCGATTGGCAGTTTACTTGGATTTACAGATACAAAAAAGAAAATCTTAACTCCTGGAACTACTCATTCAGGTGATTCAACTGTAACAATATTGAAAGTAAATAGTATCGATGTCACGTGCAACATTATACACGGATCATATAGAGATGGAGTTAATCAACATATTTTACATACATTTTATCCAACAGTGGCTCCCGGTTTTAAAATTGTTGAGAAGCCACAAAACTTGATATACCTACCGTTAAACACCAGTTTCATTTCAGACATCGTACTGAACATATTGGATCAAGACGGTCATAGTGTTGACTTTAGAGGAGAACAATTACTATACGGATACACATCAGAGCAGCAACATAAAAGTCAATATGGGATTATCATTTAAACCGCAACGGAAGAGTCGGGAGCTCAGTAGCTCCTCAACATTGGAAGAGTTAACATCGGACAACATTCGTTTTCTACAGAAGATTGGATTGAAACTTAACAGCGATGGATATCCTGGATATATCTCAAGGACCAACGTTCGACGAAACACTATGGGAGAAGGAATATCACACGCACAACCCTTATACTTCATCAAAATTAAACAATAACGATGAAATAAGGATCCCCATTCAACAACAAGATATTTACACTTTACCGTGTGAAAGTTACTTGTACATCGAAGGACGGGTATTAAAATTGGATGGAAAAACTGCTTCAACAGTTCCTTTTATAAATAACCCGATGGCATATCTTTTTGATGAAATAAGATATGAAATATCAGGGGTGACGGTTGATTCAACAAAAAAGGTTGGTTTAACAACGACATTGAAAGGATTAACATCATTAACACCACATGAGAAGAATTCAATAGTCACCGCCGGATGGGTTGCCCCCGATAAAGACACTATAACACCAGCTTCCAACGGTCACTTTGATTTTCATGTACCTTTACGATTGCTTTTGGGATTCGCTGAAGATTACAAACGGGTAATAATAAATGTCAAACAAGAATTAGTATTACTCAGATCTTCAACTAATAAGGACTTGATACTTGCAGACCCTGCAACTACGGAAGATAAACTGGAATGGCAACTACAGTTGGATAAAGTTGTTTGGAGAGTACCTCATGTAAGATTGGCTGATGAACATAGAATCCTATTATTGAGAAAGTTGAAATCTGACCGTGATATTGTGATGCCATTCCGAAGTTGGGAATTTCATGAATACCCTACACTACCTCAGACAGAACGACAAACATGGACCGTCAAGACATCAACTTACTTGGAACGAGCAAGGTACATAATACTCGGTTTTCAAACTAAGCGAAAAGATGTTATCACTGCAAATGCTGGTCAATTTGATCACTGTAAAATAAAGAATTGTAAAGTTTTCCTAAACTCTCAATTCTTTCCCTATGACAATTTGAATGTCATGTTCAGCAAAAAACGTTTTTCCATTTTATACGATATGTATGCAAGATTTCAATCATCATATTATGGAAAAACTAATACACCACTATTATCACCTGACCAGTATTATTCCAAGGCTCCAATAATTGTAATCGATTGTTCAAAACAAAATGAATCGGTAAAATCATCAAGTGTGGATATAAAAATTGAAATGGAATTTGAAGAACCAGTAGCGGATGGAACTTCGGCATACTGTCTAATTCTACATGATAAAATAGTTACTTACACACCGCTGACCGGAATTGTGAAGAATGTACTGTAAGAAGAATTGTACAACGACTGCAAATTTTTGAGGTTAGAATTATCTGCTTCAATTTTTGAGGTTAGAATTTCATTTGTGAAAGACAAGTTGAAAACAAACAATTATGTAATTGTATAAATTTCAAGGATTTTACGAAAAATATAAAAGCGAGAAAATAATTAGTGGAAACTTCATTCTATCTTTAACCGTCGTATGGGAAACATCATTCGCAAGATGAATTCTACTAACGGAGAAGAAAATACACCTCTAATGGATGATAATAGTTCAGATATAGAAAAACAAGTTGAACGAGAAATGGACGAGTTCCTAAAGTTTAACAAACATAAGAAGAGAGAAGAAGAAGAAGCTGAAAAAGAAGTAAAAAGGAAGAAGGTTGAAGTTAACATTACAACCAATATTTTAACAGAAGTATTTCTTCGGATTATCTACCCAATTTCTTCATGCATGACAAAAAGTATATCAGTTGGAATTTTAAAATCAATGGATTATTCACCAATTGTTATTTTAAATCATGGAAACAAAATGGTTACTTTCAGTGAAACTACTTGGGAATCTCTCATGAAACATTTACATCTTTTGGAGTGCTATTTAAGTAACAACACATTTGGAAGAAGAACAAGATTAAGTTTATTGGAATCAAATATTGTAGTTGATATAGTAAAACATCGTGGAGGACAAATTGTTCGCTTCAGAGATTTAACTACCCACAATGTTAAATTATATTTTACTAAAGAATAATTTTACACTTTAAGTTGTACTACCGGTCCCGTCACCAGATATTTGAAACAACTAATATTTTCAAGTGCAATAATTAAAGACTATCTAATTGATACATTGGACAAACAACCTTTTGTTCCAATTTTATACGGTCCCGTGGATACTTCAATCTTTAATAGAATACCTCAAGAAGTTGAAATGTGGAGACAATTAAACAACTATCACACCAATTTTAATATCGATGAAGTGGCGCAAGAAGTGAAAGAAGAAAAACAATCCTGTCTGTTATAAACGTCGGCTCATTCAATTTTTAAGTCAGTTGTTAATAAGACTTCATCATGAATAAACGGGTTTCGTTTTCTAATGCACCACACATAATGGAAGTTAAAAGAGGTATAATTGAATTTCAAGCTTTCCGAGGAAATGATGGTAATTTTATTATTAAAGAATTAGTAATCTTGGACATGAACACATCAGTAGTTTATCATTATTTGTTCAAACCTCCAGTACCATTTAATAGACTAACAACTAAAGCGAAAGTTACAAACAAATGGTTGAACAAACATTTTCACAACTTAAGATGGGATGAAGGTTTCATTAATTATAACATGATGCCGCACATTATGAATCATTATTGCAAAGAGTTTAAAATTATCTACACAAGGGGATTGGAAAAAGCAAATTGGATACAATCATTTACAAGCAACGAAGTGATTAATGCAATAATTGATAAAGATTTCCAATGCTACTTCAACGAACTTTGTATTTCATCAAAAAGTTTTAAACATCGAAGGTCGCAGTGCGCTTTAAAGAATGCCTACCGCTTAAACAATTTCCTTCAACAAAGTGGTGGGTGTAGTGTCAGTAGTGGGGGTAGTGTCGATTATAAAAGCGAGAGCGCTACCATGACACAGCATGAGTATTACTCTAACCTCCGAAGAGACAACATCTCCGACGGACATTCTTATTAACAATAAGATTAACAACAACATCAAGATGGCATCACAGAACTTACTTCAAAGTTTAGTTGATCAGTTCAACGCTCATTCTAAATCATCAATTCTACCTACAAAGAAATGTTCTGAACTAAAAGAAGAAAAACACTACATCATTCATACGATCAAGAAAATGGAAACTTCAGTAGGTGATGCTATTAATTGCACATTGAGCGAGGCTCCATATACAGTTGGTGATGAACCAAAATTTCAGATCTTCCTACCAAGACGCTTTGTACAACTTCTTCAAAATGAAGATCTTCGTGTAGTTCAACCCGGCGCACTCTATTTGGTTTCGCACGGACCAAGTGGAAACAACTCAACTGAACTAACTATTCATGTAACACCTACTACTGATTAGTTTGTACATAACATTGTAACTATTTGTTTGTAATTGTTTTTCAATAAATATGATATAAAGAAAAAACAAAAAAATTAAAAGAAGCAACATATTGTGATGTCTTTGTACATTACAATATGTTGCTTTTTTTAAAAAATTCCACAGGATGACCTTGACCCACTTTTGTGTGATTATAAAAACGAAAATCTACTTGTAAAATTCATCAGTCTACGACTACCTTTCGTACCGTACACATCTCGCTCACTCTTTCGCTTAATATAAAAACTAAAAGATGTCTCTCAAAGTCAAGTGTGCATCTTATGATACCAACACCATTACAACTTTTGAACAACTCGAAGATTTAACCAACGAAATGCGAGTTTTACTTACCGGTGGTTATCACTTAACTGTTGATGTTAGTGCTACTAATACAAGGATGTTCACTAAAACAAAATATTGCGATGATGAAATATTTATTTCTACACAACCTACAACTTCTTCATCGCCAACTGGTCAACATAACATCAAGTTCCAAAAGTATTACCAATGTTGAATAACTTTTGACAGACAAAACTACAACTAAAGAATCACGTGATCAATGTGAGTTAATAAAAAGGATGTAATACTTGTATAAATAATCATTCGCTTCTCAGCTCTCACCACGACAAGACCTATTTAAGAAAATGTTGTACAGAATGATGATTCAACTTGATGGAAAAATCTATGGAAAAGATTACAACACTGTTGAACAAATGACTAAAGATATAGATGTATTAGCTAAAGAAGGATACCAAGCTAAATTAATTTTAAAATTTCCTGAAGTACATCCACTATCAATAGAAGAACTAGTTGCTATGGCTAAAGCTGAGAAAAATAAAAAGTCTGAAGAAAACCAAGAGAAACAAACTTCCTAAATTTTAATAATCCTTACACTTGTAAGGTATAATTTTTTAAAACTCCATTTGGATGACCTTGAAATTACCCCCACCACTTTTCACAGTACATAAAACTCGCTATTCAACACTATACACTCTTATTCTTTTACTGGACTCCGCAGCGTCAACATGGAAGAGCAAAAATACAAGTACAAACCTCGTTACTGTTGTGAACAACAATGTACAGATTTAGGGCCAATGATGGTGGATGGGTTAGCTTGTACTAAATGTGAATTCTTCGGATCTTGTTACTGCAAATGCAAAACAAAACAACTACCACCACCGGAATTGCGAACTTTGAAAATTTACAAATCGAGATATTTTCATACATGTTGTCCTCAAAGATGTTTCAAATTTCACCCTCTCGATCTTGCTCATTGTCAACGCACCAAGGTTCATACAGATGATTTTTGTACATGCATGATAAAAAGATGTAAATACAGGTCAGATTGGTATTCCGATCCTGTAGAACTATCAAATGTGTAATTTCAGTTTTATATTCTTTTTTAAAACTTCAATTGGATGACCTTGAGATTTCCCCCACTACTGGTGGTAATTTTTATATAATATTATATTCAACTTTAAATCATTTCACTTCCAACACTCAAACTAACAACATGGAAGCAAAATTTATCAAGTTTGAACATATAATAACTGAGAGGGAGGAGATGGAAGAATTGTTTCAAAACTTACTTTCTATCATGGACAAATATCCTATGAGATGGTTCAGAATTGTGGTTCAATATTTAAATCCTGGTGAGTTATTTTCTTCATCGTCATCATCACAGAGTGAGGAAGACGAAACAACTAATTCAGTTAAAATAATTGAATTAAAAGACAAAGAAGAAGAACTTAACTCTTTATTTGATCATAAACTCAAGGTTGCCATTATATAAGCCCCCCTCCTTAGGTGACGCTTCTCATTCAATCCCCAACTCTCAAACAATGAACAAATCTCCGTTGGCCCGAATGAATTCTAGTTTTGAAGTAAACTCTAAAGAAGAGTTACAAGACATTTTTAATATTTTACAAGAACTTGTAGATAATGTTACAACCATCAAAATTAATTTGGAAATAACATACGATTGTCCTGTTTGTGATAAGGTTGAAAGTTCGGACGAAGACAATTTACTAAATCTAACTCCTGCACCATCTGACACTACTGACGGTAATAATGAAGAGCAACTTCTTTCCCCCACCACTTCTTTGTAATTCATATTTCCCTCCACCACTTCTTTATTTAACTAACGTTTCTCGCTTTCACTTCTCATTCCGTCTTCAACTTTTGAACTATCAACATCACTAAAATTTCAAACACTAACACAATCATGATGGATATGATGGATGAAGTTCCCTTCGTAACTAGAATGGAAGAGGATAAATTGAAATTGGAAATTAAACGATTAGAAATGGAACGGGAAAACCAACTCGAAATGTTACATTTGTTCAAGCTTTTCAAATACATCATCTGGGGACTCTGCATTTACCTTCTTATCGTCGTCGGTGTTTGCATTTACAACTCTATAGTTCATCACAAAAGTTCAACTTGTTTAAACTCTGCTGTTGCACATTGATTGTATGTTCACTAATAAAATTCAAAAGTTACTTCAACCTATCCTGCTATCACCAACTAGTTCAACTTTGAATTATTTTTGGTGGTAGTTGGGTAGGCTTTTTTAAAACTTACTCTGGATGACCTTGACATACTTTCCAGATCCCAGTTATACATTTGAATTTCAGTTTTAAATTAACTTTTAGTTTTGTTCAACTATTAGGGTTTCAGCTGAACTAAGGTTTGAGGTTAGAATCATCCATGGCGGCCGCCATGTCTAGTTCAGTTTCACCACATAGAGTCGGCGACCGGTTATTGGTCTAAAGGAGTGGGGGAAGGGGTGGTGGGGGAAGGTTGCCATTTTATAAGCCCTCTCCCTAGGCGGCGCTTCTCATTCCATCGCCAACTTTCAAACGATAAACACCTCTCCCATGGCACAAATGAATTATCCCACTATCACCAACTAGTTTAAATTTGAACTATTTCTGGTGGTAGTTGGGTAGGCTTTTTTTAAACTTACTCTGGATGGCCTTGACATACTTTCCAAGCCCCCAGTTATACCTGTTAAATTTCAGTTTTCAACTAACTCTTAATTTTTGTTCAACTGTTAGAGTTTAGTTAACACAGTTGAATTTCACTTTTAAACTAATTTTTAATTCATGCCCAATTCTACTTCACATTGAGGGTATATGCTCTCGCCATCTGCACCCTGCAGCTGCCCTGGCAGCTGACACCATCTGACCCCTGCAGCTGCCCTGGCAGCTGACGTCACTTCCGGTTTAGAAGTGGCTTTTTCCCTCTACTAGCCTCAACCCCAGGAAAAATCGAATTTGGTCTAAAATTAAGTTTTAAAATTGTAATTTTTAACATTAGTCTTATGGGTTGCTATTTTGGTAACGAAATAACAACGAAATGTAAACAAAAAGAAAGAAACATTAATGTTAAGCAGACTTTTTGAAACAGCTGTTAACTGTGAAGAGGTATAGTTGGTTGTTGGTGGAAATTTAATTGCTTTTTTACCTTGACTATAACAAAAGTTAATAAAAACCAACGAGCAAGGCTCGGTTAACCTGGAACTACTTATTTAATACGCTAAGGGTTTTTTTTGTCCTGAGAACTCCTCCTACAATTTTCAACCGATTTTCATGTTTTTGGTGTCGTTGGATAGGGCTTGGTCTGTAGTTGTTTCCGCCAAAAACTGATGAGAATCGGACTGAAAATAAAGGCGCTATCCACCATTGAAATCTCAAAATTCCCCATTTAAATAACATTGGGATTGAATAAAGCATTTTAAACATGTGTTAATAATCAGCTGTAAATACGTGTTATTTTGGTGATTAAATATACTCACAATATTGGATTGGTCGGATGTCATTGATTTAGAGCTAAAAGTAACATTTGTAATGTATTAAAATTAATTGCTCGATTTAGAGGAACACGTATACTAGTATTTATTTAATACGCCAAGGGTTTTTTTGTGTGAGAACTCCTCCTACAATTTTCAACCGACTTACAAGTTTTTGGTGTCGTTGGATAGGGCTTGGTCTGTAGTTGTTTCCGCCAAAAACTGATGAGAATCGGACTGAAAATAAAAGCTCTACCCACCATTGAAATCTCAAAATTTCTCATTTAAATTACGTTGGGATTGAGTAAAGCATTTTAAACATTTGTTAATAATCAGCTGTAAATAAGTGTAGTTTTGGTGATTAAAGATATTCACAATATTGGATTGGTCGCATGTCATTGATTTAGAGCTGAAAGGAACATCTGTATAGTATTAGAAAAACTTGTATTGTATTAGAACCATAAATTGCTCGATTTCGAGCAACACGATTACTAATTTTACTAAATATGGCACAGTATCATTGTGTCATAATATAATTGAACTAAATTTTATATGATATTATATTTTTAACTAACTTCTTATTCTTCTCAAAGTTATATTTATTAAATATGTAAACAACTGACATAATGTTTTGCACATAATAATGAATTATAGCAGGGAGGATTTTGGAGAGACAATGCACATTTGAATTGATGCCAATCCTCGTTTTGGATTCTATTTTGACCGGGGTTAGTAACAACTATTATGAATATCCAGGCCTTGGTTTCCGCTGTAACTATGAGTGTTTTGGCACATAACTGTTGCACAATGATAATGTTCTCTTTAGTTGACGACAAATGGTGCTAACATTGTTTCTGCTCAGAAGGATCAAAACTGCACTTCCGGTATTATTAAGGTTTAGTAAAGCTGTAGTAATTCTAACCATAATTTTGCTAAAATGTAAATTAATTTTGAATGTTTTATTCATAGCTTTTATTCTATGAATTGAAGTGGTTAAATTACACTGTATTACTCCATTGTTTATTTATTTTCAATCTTCGGTATCATACCTATTTCTTATATTCAAGCAAGTGGATAAAATATCTGAAACCCACCAAGCTTTTCTTTTTCAGACTTATGTATCAGTTACTACAGTGGTTTCAGGAAAGCCTAATTCGATGTTGTGCTGAAAATTTCCACGTATAGTTAAGAGAATTCAAAATTTGGATTTAGAGATATAAGTTATGAAGTCAACCAAATGCTTCAAATTACCAATATCAACGTTTTACCTAATGTAAGTAATGAAAAAACATAACATAAATCGTTATTTGATAAAAAAATATCTTTCAAAAATACATAAACTTAATTTGTTGTTTTGTTTGCTTTTTTTTGCTTCTAGTTGCCCTAGATTTTTACTGAGATTTCTTGTTAGATAGTTAAATGTAGCATATACATTTAAAACACAATAATAAATGTTGACAATGGATTTTTCACATGCTGCTCATTTAATTTGTAACAGTGTTTTACTCGGTTATAGTCAGTAGAAGGTTTTGAATAACACATAAGTCTTGATTGAGAGCCATGGTTGTATAAAGTGTATTAGCTGAAAAGAGCAAATCCGCCCTTGCAAGAAGGGTGCATAGATTATGAATCGAGTCACTCAATCGTAAAACCTATACGGTTCCCGTAGCTTTAAGATATCTTTTGTTCGTTTCAGTTACTATTGAAAAATATTCTCATACAAGTGATTTTATTTATAAGACTTGCCAAGATTAATTCATATTAAAATATAAATTGGAATATTTATTTGTATTCCATGTAATATCTACATTAGTTCGAATTCTGCAAGACCAATAATACGAGTCATTTTTGTAAAAAAAAACTAAAATGTAAAATCTGATATAACCTAAGTTTGGCTAAAGTAATGAATGTTTAAAGTATTTGCTGTATGAGAACCACAAAAATTATGTATGATTACGAAAACCAAAAACTTTTTGTGAATAAATACGATCATATAATTTTTTTACGAAACATTCTTGATAAATCTTACTAGGCAGTTTCCTAGAGGCTCCATGTACCTTGTCCGCCCAATATATGGGCGGCGTTTGTCAGGAAGTTATATGACATTCTAGCTATGAGCCAAGTTGAAATATATAAGGATTAATTTTATTCTAATGAGTAAAATACACTAGTAATTTCAGATCAACTTTAACATGTTCTAAGTTATTTTTACTGTATTTGAAAAAGTTGTGTATGGTGGAATGACTTTAAAAGTATTCCTTTAATAGATATAAATTGTCAACAACCATATTAGACATTTTATTCCAAAGCTTGGATACACACAAATTTTATAATAAATATGAAAATTCATATTTGACTATCTTACAATCATGAAATTTCGTTTCGAACAACCAAAAAAATCCGCGTTTTACACATTGAGATGATTTGTATTTGAAAACCTTTCCTTACGAGTCAACTATCTTCTATTACACCTCCTGGAATTAACCATTATAGTTAATTATTTCATTACTGGCTGGGTAGCTGAGTGGTTAAAGAGCTCGCCTTTGAATCTGAAGGTTGCCATTTCGGTCCTGAGAAAAGTTAGTGCTTTTTGATGGTTCGATACTGGACCCAGCTGCCTTTGGTCATTGGGCTATTAATTAATGATCCTGACAAATGAAACAGCTGATATTTGTCAGTAACAAAGCTACACCTCATCTGATCCATTACAATCATCACACTCACCCCTTCAGTCATACTCACCTTAAAATACGCACCACAGAGTGCGTCGGTGTTTCAAATAAAGTATATAAAGTATCAAAGTTATTCACTCGATCTTACTGTTAAAACTTTTGTTAAAGGTATTGTAGTTTATTCTTACCTAAAGAATGTTGGGTACATAAATTGAAAATCAAAAGATTCTACCTCATGTAAAATATGCAACTATATTGAATGTCTGAGCGTTTTGAACCCAATGACTCGACCGTTTATTTTGCTGTGATAACGTAACCAGAGCACGTCACGGTGGAAAAATAACAATCACTGGCTGTCTCACTGGCAAATGCGTGACACCGCCCATAGATTGGGGATTTGAAACTGATGGTAATCATGGAATGTAAATAGTTCACTAAATGTGCCCCTAAATTTGTATTTGGGGAAAACCAATTATAATGCTACGTATGAAAAACCCGTTTTGTATGTCCACTAATGTGATTATGTTTAAATACATTACTTTTTAACTGCATATGCTAAATTTCGCAAGAGTGGTTTTAGTTTTAAAATATATATTAACATTTTCACACAAATCCTTAATCAATCTTAATATATAAAATTTTTTTTGGGCCATCTCAATTACATTAACTTAAAACGTATTGCACATGAAGAAAAACAACAAAACTTTAAATTTATTGGCAGTCCACGAATACTAATATTATTGGTATGAATAATTCACAACTAATGTAATATCTATTGATCAAAAAGTGGATGTTAGACGAAATATACATATCACAGATATTCCATTTCATTAAACAAATATATTCAAATTAAAATTTATTATATACCATTACGTTTGTGTTGTAGTCAATTAATTACTACATTAATACCCATCCGAATGCGTTTCAAATTACTGTATGGTTTTAGTACCAATTACCGAAATGTTTTACCAAATTATTTCATTGCATTTCTTTTTTAATATTAGCATGCTCCAAAAAGCAAAGTTGATACATTGTATGTAGTCATGGACAGTTGTCTCATACTTGGTTAAGATTGAAAGTTATGTTTTGAAATAACAAATGATTCGAATTTTTTCACGAACATTACGGTTAGATAGGAGTGTTGTATGTCGCTGGAAAACCAGTTGTTATTCATATCCCCAATTCTCCCCATTTGTTGGTATTCGCGACTTTTTAAACTCGACATAATTTTTATAGGTTATCTCTAACCACTCCTTTTTACTCGTGTGAAATATAGCCGGAACTTTAATCAAAGGTATTAATACACCTTTTTAAAACTATTTGTACAATATACAATTTTACAATTTTTATACCATTTTTAAAATTCTATCTTCTAAGAGCTACGATTGCATTGAGAGCGTAAAAGTGAGTTGTGAATAATATTCTAAGAAATGCAATGTTGATTCAATTTTAATTTTATTTATAAAGACAATCAATATAGCTGAATACCCGTGAATGTGTTAAGAAAACGTTTGTGAAATAAATACTTCCATACAATGATTGCTATCATAAAAGAGTGTGCTACTAAGGTAATGTTACGTGTTGCTTTGTACCAACAAAGAGACTTTGGTACAGTCACGTCCGATAGTTATGATGCTGTACAGTCACTGCCTACTCTGGGTAGTGGCTTATCTCAGCATAGGCTCGTAAAAAACATTAAATGAGAATATTAAACTTTTAAGTTTAGTTAAATTAAGTTGAAACTCATATATTTAACGAATCGGGAGTTTCATTACATAAATTTATAACCACAACTGAAGAGTTTTATTGTAAATATAAAATGGATTTTATAAAAGTTGTACAATCATGAGATGAAAATATTGTATTGTAGTTAAATCATTTAAACTGTTAGACTAATGAAACCATGAAAAACGTGGAATTTTCAGAGAAGTTACTCAATAGAAAGTGTAAACTTTTTAATATTACTAAGATATAAATTAAGTATTTTTTTGTTAATTGAATTTTTATCAGCCCCATTTATAAAGTTGTTAAATATCTTTTTGAAGTAAAATATTTTCTATAACTTAAAACCTGTTTTTATTACGACTAGAGATCGTCCACTGGTCGAAATTCGACCAAAAATACAGTTGATCATGAGCCAATTAATTTTACAGCTGTCTTATGATTGAATCAATTATCCTTCTCCCATTAGATTAACATTGAAACTTTGAAAGCCTGTAGGGCGTAGCCCCGTGGGCCGATTTGAATTAAAATGTGATTCTGCTCATCTACAGCACAATACCTTTCTAACGGTATGCGCGAATTTCTCCTACGATGCACACAAGCTGAGAAAAAAGGAGGAAATGAAACATGCTTGCGTATTAATATATTACGATTGTTTAGCCTCTCCACCTATTAGTAAATTTTTCTTTGCCATAAAAAGATTCAGATTCCAATGATTCCAATAGTGTGAATTTTGTAGGGTAAAATTAAACGAGCTCTTAATCAATATTTCTTTAGTTTTAGTATTTCAAAGAAAAATGTCTTTTAGACGTTAATGAATTTGATCAAATTACTGCATAGTCGTGCTTTATCTTAGAAAGTCCATGAACTTTCTCCAGAATATGGGGGTCTTTCCTTTGCCATAGGACTTTCTCCAGTCAATATGGGAGATTTATTTTCATTTTAAATAAAAATGTATACGGTACCAAGATTTTTCACTGAGTGGTGAGTAGGAGTGTTAGTTAATAAAAATATAATTTTCCCAAAGTACTTATTGACCTTGATTCTCAAGGGAACGGTCCATAAGGTGTCATAAGAAAATCTTAAATGCAAAAATGAAAATGTACATAAAATTATAGGTCGCTATAAATATAGAGAACAATGCAACAAACCCGATTTAAAAGGATAACCGAGTCAAAAAGGCAGGCGATCAAACTTTCCATTAAAATCACATTGACGAAAACAAAGAATGCAATAACTCCTAGTGAACTCGACCTTGAGGTCCGGTTTGTGGTAAATCTCTTAGAATACAAAGTTTTAAAAATTAATTACCCTTTAATTATGTATCATATGACGTAGGCCATTGCAGTTTCCATAACGACTTCCATAACGGACGTTGCCTTAGTGAAATCTTGGAAAAAACGTCACTGCCTTACATCAAATGATACATATTTTTAAAGACCTTTCCATTCTTAGCAATTTATCACAAACCCGGCCGTAAAAGGTGGAGTGTATAGAAGTTATTATTTTTTTTCTTTTCTTGAATACGAGTTAAAGGTAAAAATTGATCGACTGCCATTTTTAGTCGGTCTTCCTTTTACTGTCGGGTTATCGGCATCGTTCTCTATGCATAAAGACCTTTAATGTGATGGACATCTTAAAATATGTTTCTATTTAAGGTTTTCTTCTGTTTCCTTGTGGACCGTCCTACCTTGGAGGTTGAAGGTCAATAAGTTTTTTGGGAAGTAGACTTTGAGACTAAAAATCAGTTTGCAACTTTTAATGTTGTTAAGTTGTTTTTTTAATTTTTCAAAAAATTATATCGTATCTAGACATTTTTTCGCCCTGTGTATAGCGAGTTAATAATGTGAATATGCAGGGCACAAAACATAACCGACACATAGACATAAAAATTATCCATGGTGATATCGGAAACACAGATGTCGTTTTCCCATACAGTATTTTGCAATTCACATTCGCTGCCGTCCCGCCTAAGTGACATCTGAACATCGGCGTTCCATGTTGGATGAATTATTCAACTATCCATCAAAGCGAATGATTTTAAACATCGGTATTTATCTTTGGAAATTCTTAACCAGAATATTTTATTCTCTGTTTGCGAAACCTTTGTAAGTTAATATGACTGGATATTTGACTGTATATTACGTTTCCTTATCAATTTAAGTTTGAGTTGGTGCATTTATTTCAGAGTGTATTAATTTACATGTATCGATAACTAGACGTTTGTCCGTCGATTGTTACTGGCTAAAACGGCTAAAAGAACATTAAACAATTAGATACATAATGTTAAGTACTGATTTTAAGTTATAACAGACGAGCAGAATTGTCATTTCAAATATTGGCGGTAGGCAGAGCGAGAGAGAGAGAGATAGAGATATGGCGAGAGCGCCGTGTGAGCTAGTGATCACCATCAAAACGGAAATTTACCGATCCCTGGCCTCTGATTGGCCGATGACCCTTGCTTGCTGGTCGCTCCGAACCTCACAGGCCGTTCATTGGCCGATGACTCGCAAACCAATTCTGTTCCGTTTCTTGCGTGTCAGCAGTTCTCTTCACCTCCCATGAGGCTCGCCATTCTGGTTCTGTTCGTCTTTCTGCCGACTAGTCTCAAGTGCCTTTCGGCTTTTTCTTTTTCTCCAGGCACGTTAATCCTTTTGAACGTGACCTTAGTCTCGCCCATGGTGGCTCCATTAATCTCATTTATTTAAACATTTTATAAAGTCGTATTAGTTTGTTCAGTAACTATTGTCTCTGTTCACTAACATAGATTGCAGTGAATCTAGTGTGTGTCAAGTGCGTGTCGGGCAACTGTCGGTCTCCCGCGTATATGAACATTGGACTGTACGAGAGCTCAAATCATTACTCAATTGTGCGTACGTGCGAATCCGCAGCAAGAAAGAAGAGTCCCTGGATCTCGGAGAGACTTTCCTGGCCCAGCAGTTCCTGTGCTCTGGTCTGGTGGCGTCTAGTCGGCCATCTTGGCGTCCCTGTCCAGCTACGCCATACGGATTCTCATGTCAGTGAGTCTAAACATTTCTCTTGATTATATTCATAAACATTGTTGTAGGCATTTATTCATCTCTGGTACACATTACCTGGTCCTTCGAACATTTTGATTTTGAACCTGACTAGTAAAATTTCAGAAAATTGACTTTTCATATTTTCAATATTTTGTAATAAATTAATTCCCCCCTTTCTCTACCATTTTTTGGTCCTTCGTGCCGGATTTATAAGTGATTCAGTCCTTTGGAATATTGTCCAGTGCAAAACTTTCATTCTTGAACAATCTTCCCACCTGGGAACATTATAATATTCAATCTTCCCGCCTGGGAACATTATTAAGACCAATCTTCCCACCTGGGAACATTATTTTGAACAATCTTCCCGCCTGGGAACATTCTTATACAATCCTCCCGCCTGGGAACATTATTAAAATCAATCTTCCCGCCCCGGAACATTGTCCCTTGTTGAGCTCTCTCTCGTCTCTCGCCATGAATAGGCGTGTATAGCCATTCTCATAATATCTCTGCTCAGCTGATGTTGTTTACAACACTTGACATTGCCAATTGAATTATTGTTGGCCATTTATATGCAATATATTGTGTTTTTCATTCACTGGTGATTTATGCTGATGTATTTAAATGGATTTTATTTTCAATTATGAAAATAACATTTTCTTGTGATGAAAGAAATGAAAGAAATGTTATTCTGGACCTCTTTTTCTGTTCAGATGCCTCCCTGGAAGTTTTATCGGCCTCTGATCCTATTCTAACCGAAGAACCAGCTCACCCTGCGTTATTTTGTAGTATTCCTACTCCAGGATGTTCAAAGTACCCAGAACACATTTTTTATGACTTTCTCAACTGTGATATAAACTCAATATATAATAAGCTGACCAACTCCCTTGGCCCTGTTGTGTTTCATTCCCCTGCTGCTCTGAACCAGTTTAAGCACATTGAGAATACCATACGCAATACTGTCTTAGAACATACGAGATTTAAAAAGAGGGGAAAGTCTAGATTTCCTATTTGGTTCTCTCCTGACTTGAAACGGCTTGTTACGTTAAAGAAAATTGCTCACAGAAACTATAAACAAAATCCCAACTTTAATCACTATAACGAGTTCAGGCGTTTAAGATCAACGTGCAAAGATTTGAGCTCAAGGTGTTATGCTGAATATATCTCCAGGGTCAACTCGAATGTGCAAGATAATGTGAAGGCCTTCTGGGGCTTCGTCAACAGTACGAAGTGCTCAACAAAGACCACTAACTCTTACCATCTCAATGGCATGACTGAATCTGCTCTTGAAGGGATTTGTAATTTGTTTGCAGACCATTTTTCATCAGTTTTCTCAAATAACTTTTGCCCTCCGCCAGACTACCATTATGATAATTCTGTCAATCTCTCTGAGTGTATTTTGAAGGAGCGTGATGTTGAAATAAAACTGTCCTCACTCGATCCCTACAAGAGCGCTGGTCCTGATTTAATACCACCAAATGTACTCAAGCACTGCAGTGTACTTCTCGCCCCTCACCTCACAGCCATCTTCAATAATCTTCTGAAACTAGGAATATTTCCAGATAGCCTCAAGACGAGTTATGTTGTTCCTATCCATAAGTCGAATGATGTTGCCGATGTGAAGAACTATAGGCCAATAGTCATTCAACCTGCAATTGGTAAGGTATTTGAGTCCCTGGTATTGGATTATGTAAGGTTCAGCTTCAAGAGCATCCTGAACACGGAACAGCATG
Organism: Neoaliturus tenellus; assembly: GCA_030545055.2. NCBI lineage: Eukaryota > Metazoa > Arthropoda > Insecta > Hemiptera > Cicadellidae > Neoaliturus > Neoaliturus tenellus. Next base: position 117,905 of record JAQYXR010000018.1, on the reverse strand, counting down.
GTTTTACACGAGGAAGATCTACTACTACAAATCTTGCGCTGTATGAGCACTACATTCTCTCCTCTTTCCGTATAGGCAACCAGGTTGACAGTATCTATATCGACTTCACTAAAGCATTCGACAAAGTGAGTCATCAGCACCTCCTTGCTAAGATGCTAAGATGCTATGGGATTTTGGGGAGTCTTCTCCGGTGGTTTGATTCCTATCTCTCGGATCGTTTCCTGATAGTGAAGATGGCTGGAGCTACATCTCAACCCTTCCAGGCATCATCAGGTGTGCCTCAGGGGTCCCACTTAGGACCCTTCTTATTTTCCTTGTTTGTGAATGATATAGTTGATTACATATCTGTGGACTGCCTGTTATTCGCCGATGACATCAAAGTTTTTACTTCTGTTGCCTCCACTAGTGACTGTCGCCGTCTTCAGGATACTCTGATTAAAATTGAAGATTGGTGTCATCTGAACTGCATGAAAATGAACGCCAGCAAATGTCGAGTCTTGTCATTCAACCGATCTGTAGATATCATCGTCTTTGACTACTTCCTGGATGGTTCCCCTCTGGAGCGTGTGGTGACAATGCGGGATTTGGGCATTGTTCTATCCTCAAATTTGAACTCTGAAGACCACATCAACTATATCGTTAGTAAAGCCACCCGCACTTTAGGATTTCTTATCAGAACAGCAAGAAAAGGATTGGATATCAATGCGATGACTGCTGTCTACAAGTCTCTGGTGAGGTCTGTGCTTGAATTTGGATGTCTCATCTGGTCACCTCATCAACTTGGACAAATTCGGCGGTTGCAGAAGCTCCAGGACAGATTTGTACGAGTCATTGGTGTCAGGTTGGGCTTTGAGTACCAGGAGGTGCCACTGAACCAAATCGAGGAGATGCTTGACCTTCGTCCACTATCAACAAGACGTCAACTACATGACCTCACATTTCTTCGGAGGCTACTTGTTGGGGAGGTGGACTGCCCTGCGCTGCTTGCCCTCATCGAACTGCGAGTTCCAGGTCGGACACGGTCACAACATCTGTTCAGGCAACGCCCCGCTTCAACAAATTATGAAATGAACGGTGTTATCCCAAGATTGCACAGACTGGGTAACCTGCTTTCCCCACACTTTGATTTTTTCAATGACAGTAGTTACCGCCTGAAGTCTATTTTTCTGTCTTTGTGAATACCTAATTTATTGTTGCTTGTATTTTGATTGTTATTGTTGTTTTTGTTACTATATAAGCCTGTTATTGTTGAGATATATATTTTTGTTGTTGTTTTTTGATAATATTTATTACTGTTGCATTTTTTCAATATATGTTATCTCTCTGTCTCTAGTCAAGCATATTAAGTGTAAATTCTGCCCTCATCAATGCCAAAGTCTTGCAATATGTCTCTCTGACAATTTTTGACATGTTAAAATTCTTGAAGCTTGTATTTATTATCTTGGTATTTTTGCTGCTATTATTGTATTGTTATGTTTGGATTAATTTCACTCAAGAAATATGTCTTCACTTGTTCATAATAATATTCTGCATGTAATTTCTTGAAAGTAAATTTTCTTCTAATATGCCATCTTGAATGCTGAAATGTATTAATGTAAGTTATTGTTCAAATGTGTTATTGATGAATTGTATTGTATCATTAACTGTAATTTTTTTGTATACTGGCGTATGCCGTTCATTGCCAATAAATAAATAAATAAATAAAGAAATGAAATAATAACTATTATTTTCGAATTTCTTTAATCATTGTCTTTGAAGCAACATTGGTATTGTAAATAACAAACTCTGACAATCTGTCTTTGACAATTGTTGAATATTTTCTCTCACTTTGAGGCTTTTATTACTGTTATTCAATACAGTTTTTCATTCAAATAAGCCTAAGCCTACATATTCACATTGAATTTGTGTGCGTTCTGCAGTTGTGTTAATTAAGGCTGAAACTTATTTTTAAGATATTTTAAGTAGGCCTAACTTGACAATTTCACAACTGGCGTTCAAGTGCCGAGCATTAAATTCAATTTCTCTGATTGTTCATTATATTGAGTTTCACAATTTTCTGTACTTTGTTTTTTTTACTTTAAGTCATTTTAGTGTACTGTTTCACTCAAACCGAAAACAATGCCTTCAAAGGAATTTAAATATGAGACTTATCGCAAGTCTATGGACTTAATCAAAACTCGTTTCGCCAAGCTCGAGGCAACGGTTACTACGTTAACCAGCACACCCCCTCTAACCCCCGTGCAGATTCGACAATTGAACACAATCTTTGCCGAACTTAAGAAAAAACGTGCTGACTTCGAGTTAAACTTACAACGTCTCATTGAAACAGATACTGAAGATGACATTGAAACAACTTTGTCCTCAGACGTTGATGAGGTCAATGACTTGTATGTTCGCATTTCTAGTGTAATTGAAGTGCACACTGTTGTGGAACCTACTCCACATTCTTCACATTCTGAAGCATCTCATCATTTCCCCTCTGAAATTGTGACAGGAGTTAAACTGCCTAAGCTGAGCTTGCAGAATTTTGATGGTACTCCATTAAAATGGATTTCTTTCATCAATTTATTTGACACCACTGTACATAAAAGTACTTCTCTTTCAAATGTGGCCAAATTCCAGTACCTGCTTAGTGTTTTAATAGGTGAACCATTGAACTTGGTCAAATCTCTGAACCTCACAGCGTCAAATTACTTGATCGCTTATCAACTTTTGCGTGATAGATATCACAATATTCGTCGTCTGACAACTCTCCACCTCAACCATTTCCTGGATTTGCCATGCGTCTCTCGAAGCGATCTTAAAGCATTGAGGTCATTTATAACCACCTTCTATGAGCACTCGGAATCTTTGAAAGCATTGAACTGTGATGTAACTGAAAATAATCCGTTACTTGCCGCACACCTTTTGCGAAAACTTGACACTAAATTATTCCAACAATTGGAACAATACCGTGACACTAAAGCAGATGATGACACCGAGGCGCACACACTTCTCAAGGTCATGGAAATAATCAACTTCTTGAACTTGGAATGCTCCCACATTGAAGATGCGAGTCTGCATGCAACCACGGATTTTAAATCTCCCCCTGCTCATTCAAGCAAGCCCAAAACTGATAAAAGGACTCATTACTCCTCTGGCAGTCTCTCCATGGTGGCTACTGATACCAAGCCTACGAATGCGAAATCTGCAACGTGCTTTTGCTGCCACAAGCCTGGCCACAAAATCTACCAGTGTCAGGTTTTCAAAGGCAAATCTCCTAACGGTCGTTACAAAGTCGTTAAAGAAAATCAAAGATGCATTTCCTGTTTCGGAACCAATTCTCTGAAGGAATGTAATTCGAAAGCTTCTTGCACAACATGTCACAAGAAGCACCACTCGCTCCTGCATTTCAACAGTGCTCAGGAAAACTCGCAGCGCTCGCCTGCCCCATTGCCCACGCCTTCACCTCCGCAAGGCGCTGATACTGCGTTGACTTGCTCTGTTCAACAACAGACCGTTCCACATGAGAGTACTGTCCTCCTCAGCACGGCTCTAGTGAAACTCACTGCCGTTAATGGTCGCTCTTAAGTATTTAGAGCATTGTTAGATTCTGGCAGCATGTCAGATTTCATTTCTGAGAGAGCCGCTCAACTGTTGGGCACTCGACGACAACAGTCTCACCTCCCCGTCTCAGGACTATCCCAGGCTCTCTCACACACAAACGGCTCACTCAACTTGGATGTTGAGTCACTCTCGGGACAATTTGTTGCCCAAAAACATTCTTTCCACATACTGGAAAAAATCTCTCTTGACCTGCCTCGAGTGACAATCACTCAATAAGTTCTCCAGAAGGTCAAACCCTTTGTTTTGGCGGACCCAACATTCCACAAGCCAGGTCCCATTGATGTCCTCATTGGATCTGCTCTCTTCCCCAAAGTTTTGAAAAATGAATGTCACTCGCTGGGCGCTCACATGCCTTACGCCATTGGCACAATTTTTGGATATGTCATCGTTGGAACCGCTCCATGCTCCACTTCGTCTCCAACGAACTCATGCATAGCCATCTCTCTCCTGTCTACTGCGGACATAGACCTCCACTCTTCCTTACAACGATTTTGGAATCAAGAAGAAGTGCCTTCTTATTCAAAGAAATCCGCTGAGAAAATGGCGTGTGATAAGATTTTTGAGACCACACATTCTCGTGACCACTCAGGTCGTTATACGGTATGCTTACCATCCTCTTTTGATCAAGCTCCTGCATCTCTGGACAGTTCCAAGCCTATTGCAGAACAACGCTTCCAGTCTCTCAAAGAAGAAAGGGAAGCCAACCCCATTGACCGTGCTCATCTCTACACAGCAGTCGTCGTGGGATCTTCTTTCCCAGTTCTCCTCCTGGACGAAGCTACTTCATGTCATAGCCTACGTCCTGCGCTTCATCCAAAACAGCCGCCGGCATGACCATCGTCTAGGCCCTCTCTCTGTGGACGAAATACAAGCTGCCCACCAGCGTATCTTCCGATTGGTCTCTTCACGTCTACAGCGACTCTCTCCCTTCATTGATCAAGATGGTCTACTACGGGTTGGTGGCAGGCTTCAAAACGCCGATCTGGCGGAAGACATACGACATCCCTACCTTCTACCTAAAAGGCATCACGTAGTCAACATCTACATCGACTACATCCATCGCAAACATTTGCACTCTGGGGTACAATTGACTATGTCTCTACTGTCCCAACATGTATGGATCCTTTCTGCGAGAAGTGCAGTACGAAACAGAGTTTTCAAATGCCTGGTGTGTTTTAAACAAAAACCGAAAAACACCTTCCCCCTTATGGGTGACTTACCCAAGGCGAGAGTGACTCCTGCTCGACCCTTCTTGTCTACGGGCAATGACTATGGCGGTCCTTTCACTATCAAGATCCATAACCTTCGCTCAATCCGCCATATTAAGGCCTACATTTGCATTTTTGTTTGCCTCGTCACCAAGGCAGTGCACATCGAGGTCGCAACTGACTTGTCCACTGACTCTTTCATCGCTGCGTTGAGACGCTTTGTAGCTCGCAGAAGCATATGTTCCGATATCTACAGCGATTGTGGAACAAACTTTGTGGGCGCAAGAAATGCCTTTCGTGATTTCCTCTCTTCCGCTCAGCAACCAGCAACCCCCCTAGCTTCACTTCCAGAACCCAACTTTGTCAACACGCCTGACAATAGACGCTCACAATGGCAACTCATGCAAGCATTCATGCAACGCATCTGGAAGCGCTGGAGCAAGGAGTATCTCCACACATTGCAGCAACGCCTGAAATGGCCCACTCCTACGAAGAATCTTCAAGTTGGCGACTTAGTGCTGGTTCATCAAGACACCCCATCTCTCCAGTGGCCCTTGGCAAGGATCACAAAGGTTACTCCTGGCAAAGACAATGTTGTCAGAATTGTTGAACTCAAGACGCAGCACGGTACCCTTACTCGTCCTGCAGTCAAAGTGTTTTTGTTACCTTTCTGGGCGCAAACTGCCTAATCATTCCAATGGTAACCTCTTGTACATATTAGCATAATAATTGTTTTTATTTTCATTTTTTCTGGGTTTGAATATTGTTTTGTTGAATCACAAGTGATTCAAAGCCGCCGGTATGTTAAGTACTGATTTTAAGTTATAACAGAAAAGCAGAATTGTCATTTCAAATATTGGCGGTAGGCAGAGCGAGAGAGAGAGATAGAGATATGGCGAGAGCGCCGTGTGATTTAGTGATCACCATCAAAACGGAAATTTACCGATCCCTGGCCTCTGATTGGCCGATGACCCTTGCCTGCCGGTCGCTCCGAACCTCACAGGCCGTTCATTGGCCGATGACTCGCAAACCACTTCTGTTCCGTTTCTTGCGTGTCAGCAGTTCTCTTCACCTCCCATGAGGATCGCCATTCTGGTTCTGTTCGTCTTTCTGCCGACTAGTCTCAAGTGCCTTTCGGCTTTTTCTTTTTCTCCAGGCACGTTAATCCTTTTGAACGTGACCTTAGTCTCGCCCATGGTGGCTCCATTAATCTCATTTATTTAAACATTTTATAAAGTCGTATTAGTTTGTTCAGTAACGATTGTTTCTGTTCACTAACATAGATTGCAGTGAATCTAGTGTGTGTCAAGTGCGTGTCGGGCAACTGTCGGTCTCCCGCGTATATGAACATTGGACTGTACGAGAGCTCAAATCATTACTCAATTGTGCGTACGTGCGAATCCGCAGCAAGAAAGAAGAGTCCCTGGGTCTCGGAGAGACTTTCCTGGCCCAGCAGTTCCTGTGCTCTGGTCTGGTGGCGTCTAGTCGGCCATCTTGGCGTCCCTGTCCAGCTACGCCATACGGATTCTCATGTCAGTGAGTTTAAACATTTCTCTTGATTATATTCATAAACATTGTTGTAGGCATTTATTCATCTCTGGTACACATTACCTGGTCCTTCGAACATTTTGATTTTGAACCTGACTAGTAAAATTTCAGAAAATTGACTTTTCATATTTTTCAATATTTTTTAATAAATTAATTCCCCCCTTTCTCAACCACATAATGTCTAAAGTTATGTCTGATTAATTTAACAGAATATTTAAGATTTCGTCTATGATTCTCATAGTTTTGACGTAATAGAAATATGATCACCTTTTAATAAAAGTAACTAACTTGAAATAAGTATTGTTGTTATGTTTAGGATGGTTAATACACAGATTAAAAAAAAGAGAGGGTGACATGTTATCAAAACATCACATTGAGAATTTTCTGCTATCAGTATGATGTTTGTCAATAGGTTCTAGAACTCTATGATTCTAATTATTCGTTTCATAGTCCATCCATATTGCAACTACCTAAGCTGTTTTACGAAGTGTATGCTACTGTAGGCCTACATCAGTTCAGTAAGTGTAACAAACGATCCCCCCCACGAGTTGTAGTCCGCGGTGTTCTTCTCCGAGTTACAAGCGGCGATGACTCGCCCGAGGCCCTTCATCATGCAACAACACGGCCACAAGAAGCAGGGAACGGCTCCATAGGGACACGGGGTGTACGACTTGTTATACTTCGTAGTACGGTTACTACATCGGCTCTTCGAGAAGGTAGAATTGGAGTGGTCTCGAAAACGATAGATCCTGCGTTCATATTTACTGAATTCCAAAATAGGCCATTTAGTTCGAGTTTAAATTGTTTACTTACAATTGGTACCTTGCTGTTGACATTAAACAGCATCACATTAACGCGCAGTTTTATCGGTCCATGGTGATGAGCAGTGGAGGTTAAAATAAACTTCCAAATTGGAAATGCATCAAAATAAAGAAAGAGAAGGGGGATATTAAGGTAGATCAAATTAGTGTAATTCATTATAGTTATGGAAGTAATACAGCAAAAACATTCTTGACCTTTAACACAGTAAGGCCGGTTCCTACGTGGGCGACAGATGCGACGCGACGAGAGCGACGGGAGCGACACCAGCGACAAGCTTGCATCGCCATAACGTTAAACATTGTAAATTGTTGTCGCTCCTGTCGCCCACTAAGAACGCTCCAATGTTTATACATTTGTTTGAAATTTTGTCGCTCTCGTCGCGTCGCATCTGTCGCCCACGTAGGAACCGGCCTTAGGAGAGAATCGCTACAGTGGTTACGAGGAGTAACTAAAAACAGCACAAAAAATGTTCATGGAAAACAGTGATGTATTGACGAACGAAACCTTGGAAACTACGTTTCAACAAATGTAGCTATGTAATGATTTTATTTAGTATTAAATAAATATAATTTAAAAATCAAATATTTCTTTTGTAAACACTCTGTATTTGATTACTATATGAATAGTTTCAAAATCGAACCGTTGACTATACGCCCACCTACTGTGTAATGTTCAATGCATATCTGTGTAAATTTGTGTCAGGCAGGTCATACCTCAAACAATAAAAAATTAATTAAAGTTTTAGGAGAGATATTATTTAAAATGTGATGCTATTTTACAACAGCAACCAAACCTATTAATACTCTACTGAATAAACCAAATACAGAGAAAACTAATATTTTAAAGTTTTTGTTTTTACACTATTTAATTAAAATTAAATAAATACCTAATATGGATTCACTACGGAATATTATGTGGGGAAATTTTTTAAATTACTCCAAAATAATATATGACAAATTAATTATTTATTCGTGCAACTAATGCTTCCAGTAGTGGTCGCAATTCAATGTAGTCCACTATATCACATCAAATGGTGTGCAATGCGATATATTGTAATGGGACCTTTGTGGGCTACAAACCCGCAATCGCACAATTAATTATGTATGGGACACTAACTGAATGTTATAAATAATTTTTACATTTACCATAACATTGTTTAAAAGGATTAATAAACGATAAACTGTAGAATTAGTTATTGTTGAATTATATAAAATAAAACACAATTTTTCTTTCATTTAATTTCAAGGCAACCAAAATCAAACACTGAAACTTAAAATATTTTGGTGATGATATACCTAAATATGATGATTTGAGATTCAGTTTATAAGCCATAAAAGTATCCCCCGATGGTTTAGTTACTTGATATTACTAGCTTACATCTACATACAATTTTTTTTGTCAAAACTTTTTTAAATACAAATACAGTAACAAGATTATAACGTAAATGTCCAAGATTCTTTTATAGTAAGATGTTGTAGACACTATCTCACTGCAGTTCTTCATTAGATTGGCCAAGCTATCATTACTATATATAACATTATCTTCACATAGTTCTTCCCAATCTTCACGAATTAGATATCTTATTTAGGAAGTTCTATGACCAACATAGTTACAACTTTGTCCTATTTTGTCGTCTGACAGTTAATCAAGAACGCATCACTGTCGGGAAACTTGTATAATAACACAAGACACACATCAACTTTCAGGTTTTGGCTATTGAACTTGTCTCACAAAATAGATCAAATTAAACTTCAAGTTTGTGGTTATGGAATTACTATTCAAAAGTGGTATATTTATGTATATTTATGATTTAAGTACTTATTGTATTTAGAGTATTTTTTTCGGAATCGATAATCTATATAGATACTTAGAGACAAAAACTGATGATAAGTTAAAGGTTTTTGTTTCTGTCTTAGTAGTTATCATCTTCGTCGTTGTATTTAATGTAGAGTTCGTAAATAATAGGTTTTTTTTTTAAATTTTTAATCTATACTTCTTGCAACCAAACTCAATTATAAGCTAGGGACAAACGTATTAATCCAGTAAATTTGTATTCAAAAGTTCCCCTCGCTAGAAAAAATTGGGGTAGTTTTGATTTCTTTTGTTTCTTATGTTTTTTGGGGTGCTGAATCCGAATCTGAGGTTTGCTAACAAAATTTCTTGACGGAACATTGTCAAAAATGGAAAAAAAGTGAAAAATTTTTATTTTTTTTGTAATTTTTTGCTTATAACTCAAGAACTATTAACTTTTCGTAAATAATGTATATTATAAAAATTAAAGTACACAAGATTTGCTACAAAATGCACCCCCTATTTGTTATTCTCCAATGAACCGTTTGGGCTCCAGGGCTGTTTGAATATTGGAGTTTTAGCGAATTTACCTATAGGGAATACGCTCTTACGGTAGTAGTCACGGTAAGACCTAAGCCCGGGACCATGTTACTTTTTCGTGTTAAAGTCCCCCAAAGCCAAAAACGCCGTTCATTCAAACTGATATATATGTATATATATATTATACATGTATATATATATATATATGTCAGTTAACACGATAACTTTTGAACCAAAACTCCGATTTTGATAAAATTTGGTACAGGGGTGTAAGGCATCATTTACTTGATCGAGTTCACAAACCAGAATGATCGGACAACATTAACGGGGTTTTATGGGGTTTTAAATGGGTTACCTTTTGGTTTTTGGCTTTTTTTTAACCTTAGTTTAAAAAATTCAACAAATTTAACCTAAACTATTTAAAAGAGCTCAAAAAAACAAACAATTTGGTATTTTGAATTTTTTATTTAGCTTATATGGTTATGGAGAAAATCCAAATATAAGTTTTCCATGGTTTTCTTATGGGAAATCAACAAAACCCTCTATCTTGCTTATTTATTGACATATATTTATAAAATTGTTTATGTACATTCATTAGAAAAGGTATATCCTTTATTTACTTGCAAAATCCATATGGCGACAGACTTATATACTTTATATACATCAGGTTTATGGTGAAAATAAAAATAACAGAAATTGATCAAATTTGGTATGCACATTCGTTATGCAAGTTTTAACTTATATTTCCTTACAAACCCATATGGTAATACCCCCCGTCGCAGCAGACCTGCGTACTACTTAGCGAATTTCTAAATTAGTAATATTAATTTTGACTAGATGAACCCGTAAACAAAATTTCATTACGTGCTGATAAATAGGGATATAAATGACTATTCTCCTAATGATACACATCGTAAAAGAGTATGTAGGTATGCTGCCACTAAAAGTAGGTTTTTAGCGTAAAAAAATATTTCGACCATATGAAGATATATACTAAGTTTCATCAATCTCTGTCCATAAGTAAAAGAGTTTTCCTTTTCTCAATATGATTTACATGGGAAAAGAGTATGCAGGTTTGCTGCCATGATAAGAACAAAAACCAAGATTTTTTAACATGAATGGTTGAATCTCAACCTAATGAAGCTAAATACCAAGTTTCTTCCAAAAATATTGGTTAAATATTAACACATCCTTATTCTCCATAAGATTAATGTTGGAGCCCCAAAATACAATGTACTGTTTTTAGACTTTTTAATATCTCGGTAACCAAATGAGATAGAGCAAAAATTAAAAATACTAAGTTGTGTGTTTTTTTGAGCTAAATCCAATGGTGAAAATAAAAATTAAATATTTTTAAAAATTATTGATGAAAAATGCAAAAAAACCATTTTTGGGGTACAAAACCCCCCAAAACTACCCCTTCCGGTAGGTCGATCATTCTGGTTTGCGAACTCGATCAAGTAAATGCTGCCTTACACCCCTGTACCAAATTTTATCAAAATCGGAGTTTTGGTTCAAAAGTTATCGTGTTAACTGACATATACATATATACATGTCTATTTTACATTCACGTTGTAGGGCTGCTAATATAATTAGTATAACAAACATATTTAACAAGAGCACCCTTTCAGAATCAATCTTTTTATTTTTGACAACATGTTTCGGGACTTAGCCCATCTTCATGGTCATTGTACAAATATCTTAACCTACAGACTATTAGTAAATAAATAAACAATTAAAAACATTCTTATAAAATTATCATCTGTTTCACATTACTGGTTGAACTTCTTCTCATTTTTATTTCATAGATGAATTATTTTGTCAAAGATTGGGTTATTTGACGGAATTTGCTGGTTAATTAGCTGTTGAGGATTTTCTTTGTGTGCCATGAATATTTTTAATTCCTCTGTAACGTTCATTTTGTCACCCTTTGGCATGTAGTATAAGACTTCTAAGTTGTCATTTATGCTCGTGTAGGTGTGGTTATTAGACAGGAGGTGTTCGGCATAGTTAGATTTCATGGTCGTTTTATTATCGCTTCTTAGTGCTTGAATATGTTCTCTGAAGCGTGATTGAAACGACCTCCCTGTCTGACCGATGTAATATTTGTCGCAATCTGAGCATTTGATCTTATACAGTCCTGATTGTGAATAATCATTAGCTTTTCTTGCTTCATGTTTCGATAGTTTACTAATCAGGTTGAAGGCATTGTTTCGGGTTTCATGGCTTAATTGTTTTCAAAAGTCTTCCGTATTGCCTTGTTTATCATTGTATTGTAGGGCACTTTCATGTAGAGTTTCTTTTTATCCTCATTTTGATCCTTTGTTTCCTGGTTTCTTTTCCTCCTTATATTTTTTATCATTTTATCAATAATGTCTGCTTTATATCCATTTTTCTTGGCTAGAAATTTGATAATATTTCTTTCTTTTACATATTCTTCTTTTGTTAGAGGTACGTTTAGTAATCTATTTACCATGGATCGGAAGCCAGCCATCTTAAAATATATAGAAAACCCACACAAACAGATCTATTGATCCCTTCCAAATCTAACCATCCCTGGAAATATAAGATGGAAATATTACATCGGTCAGACAGGGAGGTCGTTTCAATCACGCTTCAGAGAACATATTCAAGCACTAAGAAGCGATAATAAAACGACCATGAAATCTAACTATGCCGAACACCTCCTGTCTAATAACCACACCTACACGAGCATAAATGACAACTTAGAAGTCTTATACTACATGCCAAAGGGTGACAAAATGAACGTTACAGAGGAATTAAAAACATTCAAGGCACACAAAGAAAATCCTCAACAGCTAATTAACCAGCAAATTCCGTCAAATAACCCAATCTTTGACAAAATAATTCATCTATGAAATAAAAATAAGAAGAAGTTCAACCAGTAATGTGAAACAGATGATAATTTTATAAGAATGTTTTTAATTGTTTATTAATTTACTAATAGTCTGTAGGTTAAGATATTTGTACAATGACCATGAAGATGGGCTAAGTCCCGAAACATGTTGTCAAAAATAAAAAGATTGATTCTGAAAGGGTGCTCTTGTTAAATATGTTTGTTATACTAACATATATACATGTATAATATATATATATACATATATATCAGTTTGAATGAACGGCGTTTTTGGCTTTGGGGGACCTCAACACGAAAAAGTAACATGGTCCCGGTCTTAGGTCTTACCGTGACTACTACCGTAAGAGCGTATTCCCTATAGGTAAATTCGCTAAAACTCCAATATTGAAACAGCCCTGGAGCCCAAACGGTTCATCGGAGAATAACAAATAGGGGGTGCATTTTGTAGCAAATTTTGTGTACTTTAATTTTTATAATATACATGATTTACGAAAAGTTAATAGTTCTTGAGTTATAAGCAAAAAATTACAAAAAAAAATAAAAAATTTTCACATTTTTTCCATTTTTGACAATGTTCCGTCAAGAAATTTTGATAGCAAACCTCAGATTCGGATTCAGCACCCCAAAAAACATAAGAAACAAAAGAAATCAAAACTACCCCAATTTTTTCCTATGGTAAACACTAATTGACTGCATTATATGGGAAATAATTCAATACCTTTAGTAATATTATAAAACATCAAATAAACCTATCGATACGTAAACAAAAACTTTTATTATACTTAACTTTTTTTAATTCGTTATTTAACATGTTTGCTATAATTTAATAATTGGTGAATTAAAAAAAATCCTTCCATAATTTTAATATAGGCTGTATTTAAACCCAACAACTTTACCATAAAATTAAATTCTTATTAATAAATTTTAGTTTGTGACAAAGGTTTTAAGGGTAAGCTGAAAAATGTTAAGTTGACAGTAAATACGTAAAACCGGTTTTAAAATTATTTTTGTACATAAGTAACAATTATTAAAAAAAAAATTGCTGTAACTTTACCTTTGGTTAGTTTTAATTGTAGATATGGTCTTAGAACATTTACGTTGGCTGTTAGAAAATATAAATGTTTGTAGTACGGTTTAGTCGAATGAGAACACACGGCTCTGGGATGCCCAACATTAGCGTGCGTCTTCCTGTCACATCAGTTTTTGTTTGCTAACCATTTTGACAGGAATGGCTATAAATATTACTTGTTATGATGGCACGGGTAGTGCTTCAACAAAAAAAAAAAGGACTTCTAGTTTAGTCTTCGGAGAGCTCAATCAAATATTCAAAAGGATATTTATTTAAAAAGCTGGATTATTACATTTTAATAATTTAATTTTCCAAAGAACCCCTTTTTAGAGCAATGATTACTAAATTAGTTTATTTTAGTTAATGTCATATAAAATGCTTTTATCTTTAATTTTCACATAGTGTAGTTTTTTATTTTTGATTAAATGTGAGAAAATAATTAGTGGGTGTTTTTATTTTTGCTGTTGTGACTAGAGCAAAATTGTGATTTAAAATGTATGTATATATTAAGTACGAGTATAAAGATTACAGAAGATTAAAAATCATACTATTATTTTCAAAATACTATAAAACATGTGACAAGTTGTGTTATTTTTCATTTTGAGCTCACCTTCAAGCACTTAGAAGACAAGCCTAAAACATGTTTTTACATTTCTTTTAGATATTGAAAGGGAAAACCATGTTTAGAGTATTGAAAACTATTTTGAATGTTTTACTCAGGATTCCTTGACACTTAATTTAATGAAAAGAGCCTTTAATCAAAGAGAAACAAAGTTAAGGTGCTCGGATCCAAGTTAAGATGTTTCAATTGAACATGAACAGGATCTCGTTCAATCCTACCCGCGTTGATCCTATCCCAATCTGTTTTCACTCTAAACCCTTTCATTTAGGACTACGTTTTCATTCTTCACTACATACCAATTATTGTCTACATAAAAATTCTACATTTATATGTCATTCTATAGTGCAATAGCCTATTATAAAACAATGCCTTAGTTATTAGCCTGATCAACAAGCATTATAAAAGCACTACTAGTAAAATGCTTATTCTTTTGTTTCTTTTCTTTTATTTACTAGCATTTGCCCACTAGTTTGATTTTTATGGAACTTTCCATAAATGAAAAAATCCAGCTATTAACAAATAGTGAACAAAAAATAGGTTTTAACCCTTGTAAAAAAATTAAGTTTCATAAATTTTTTTTAGAACAACACTTTTTACATTATTTATGATTTCTAATTTTATGAAAACGATAGTAAACATATTTTTACAAAACGATAAAAGGTATTTGTTATTCTGAAGAACTTTTACAAACACAAGAAAAAAAGGATCATAATAGGAGACACCTCCGAATGAAGAGATGTAACGTCAAATACAATTTTATGCGTTAGAACTATTTTGGTCGGTAAAAAGCAACACCTGCTTGCACGATGTGACGGAGTCTAGTGGAGTTTTATTTTAAAAATTTTTATAGTGGTTATTTTTATTTTTTTTTATTTTGAAAATAATAAAATGTTGTATCACAATGTGACGATTTCAAATATAAAAGTGTGTTTAAAGTGAAAACATGTACTATTTAAGTGTAAAAGTGCATCTAAAAAAGAACATCTGTATTCTTTTTCAACGATGGTTTTATGAACGAATATCAGTCAATAGCAAGATGCAATTTCAAACAAGGGCGAAGCGAGAGTTCTGAATAGCCTATATCTCATGAGCAAATAAAATAGTTGTATACACTACATTATCAAAGACTCACCTACGTTCGGCAGTTAGTAGTAAAAAAGTAAAAAAATATACCTTTTATAGGTTAGGAGGTCATTCATCCAAAAAGTGGCATCACCGCTTTGATATTTGAGTCAACCTCACTCAAATAATGCATTAAATATCTCTCGTACTCTCTTTTGGAGTAAGGCACTCAAGGAAACTAAAAAATGGATCTTAATGGAACAATCAGCTAATGTCTAGATCCTGTGAATACTGGTTTGTATTTGTTTAATGTAACAATAATAACATTATAATATTATTATTGCTGCTTATTGCAATGTTCATAGACAAATTGATAAAAAAAGAAAAAAGGTAACGTAACCTTAACATACTACTTCTTGAAATCTTAAAAGCTCTTGCATAGCTTAAACATAATTAAAGGTTTTTTCATCATATTATTGCGATAAACGTTGTTTTCGGAACGGTCAGCTGTGATCGAAACTAGTTTATTCCCGGTGGGTTGGATAAACGTGTTGGTAAACAAAGTTTTCGGGACTAGACCGCGAAACAGTGGTTTTCGGGGCACTAAACAAGTTAATTTTTGTTATTTTTAATAACAGCTGTAAATAGTTCAAATACAAGATAAACAAATAACAACGTAAGAGGGGGGATATAGGTTAAAAATTATTAATTTTTATCCAAACTGTAAATTTATTAAAGGTGGTATGATGAAAAGTGCTGTTCGTAACTCGTCCGAAAGTGGTATATCGGTGCTCGATCGAATTCAAGTACTCGGCTTCGCCTCGTACTTGAAGCTCGATCTGGCACCGATAACGACCAGTTTCCGGACTAGTGAAGAAATATACTATTATTATAAAACGTATCTTGAATCATTTAATTATTTTATTTATCGCCTTCATTTAAGAAGAATAAATACTCCCCCAAATTAGGATGAAAATAACGGTTGAGTTCCAAGTTAGTCTTTTATTTATGCGATTACTCAGCCAATATTAATAGCAAAATAAATTCCAAACAAACTAGAAAATTATTGAACAATATTAAAATTTATTGGTTCCTCAGAGTATTCTGTAAGCACGTTATTATGTTGAACACATTTAGTACAGTTTTTTCCAGAGAAAATGTGAGAGATATTTAAAATGCGGAGATGTGTATTCACACTTTTACCCTAGACGCTCATATATAAAGTGGGAAGTTCTTATTCTGTGCTGAGACGTGCCTTGGTTACGAAACCGTCAGTGAACGCAAACCACAACTGGATGTTTTATGTATTGATAATAGGCTCTCCAGTTTAAAATGTAAGCAGTTCGGTATATTTTATGAATACAAATAACTAAAATTTATATAAAAATTTCGAAACGTATAATTTAGTCGGGCCATTTGGAGTGAAAAAAGAAGCCTTTTCACTTGCCAACCTAATGCTTTGAGGTTAACCTATCTCCAACAAAACCCTTAAACGTCATAATGGTTTTAAATGTAGTATTTAGACACGATTTTTTCTGTTAAATGAATATTAATGTTTTGATAATGTCATCAATGAAACTATTTTAAAATCAAATGCGCAATATTTTTTATCTAGATAAGTGACATTTAAATGCGTATTTTAGTAGGATAATAATATGAGGAATCTGCACGGACTACGATATTTAGATGTGCGAATTTTTCGTTAGCATCTTAAACTACACTAACAAGGGATTAGCAGCATCTTTAATAACTTAGCTGAAATTTTCTAAAAAGTGCAAAAACTTATGTCTTTATATAAAAGTGTAGTAAGTTTAAAGAGCAAATATAAATTTAATATTAGATTTATTTATTTATGACTCAGTTTTTATAGTTTTAGCACTTCATCATTTCGTGAAATGTAGGCCATCCTTGTTAAATAATGAAACTTTTTGTATGTAAGCATTCTTCTGTAAAAAGGTTTGTATTGTTTAGAATAATGTCGGTTTACAGCTTAACATATTTAGCCACCCCTTTCTTAATGTATCTGGATACCATTTCAATGTGTTTCGAAGTTTTAAAACTGTTAGGCAAAGTGAAAACTTTTAAATTTAAGTTTCACCTTACGGATAACAATTAAAGAAAATTCAAGACGCACACTTTTTGATCTACTTAAAATACCAGTATGACAATAAAAAACTCCAATTTTTACACTACTACTGCATTAATTTTAATTACGTTAGGATTAATAATTTTATTAGGTATATTCATTTTGAATGGTTTTTGAAAATAAATGTATGGACTGTGGTCGTTAAAAACTGCCAATAAAAGTCTGAATAGTACGCTATATTACGAAGACAACAGCTAAACTATACGTTCACTTTTAACATTCTCAGTTTATCCGTATTGTTAGTTTTTAATTTTATCCACCACTTTAATCCCTGCTTATAAATTTAGATACAAAAATGTTTCTATATAATCCTCAGATAAATAAACCAATTTTTTAGGCGTTATTATAATATTGTGACGAATTATTCGTTGAACCTGCTTAAGTAAGAATGTACTTATATATTCTATAGACATGTGGTCTACTTATCATT
Organism: Neoaliturus tenellus; assembly: GCA_030545055.2. NCBI lineage: Eukaryota > Metazoa > Arthropoda > Insecta > Hemiptera > Cicadellidae > Neoaliturus > Neoaliturus tenellus. Next base: position 100,183 of record JAQYXR010000018.1, on the reverse strand, counting down.
TTTAACTTATCCACCATCTGTATTAAAATTTTAAATAATAGTGAAAGATTGATCCAAATACATTTTCAATTAATTTCCCAACGTAAATGGCAATGAAAATAAAAATGACGTATCCAATTTTCAAAGTTGATTTTATATCATGAATTTTATATCATAAAATGACATGAAAAATGAATGAAATATAAAATTCAAAATAAACACAAAATAATTTTCGACTGAGATGTAATGATTTTAATTTACCTTGAAATTTTGATATACTTATTTTTCGATGTTTATATTTTTTGCCTTTCAGGACTTAAAGTCTTAAAATAAATAATTTCTAAATAATCGAAATAAAAACCTAACATTCGACCACATGCCAGTCAATATTTAAAATTACACGTAGAAGACCAACCCCAACTGGTGGTTTCAATTGTAGGACTGAAAACCCTGACTGACTGCTAGTGGTTTAATCAGAAACTTGAGTCGCCCGTTAACGTCTAATCTAGCAGGAAACTTCAGTTCCCGAGTTGCCACTGTTAACATGGATTCCTACTTTGGAACCTTCCTTGATTAATAATTACGTATTTCGTATTTTTGACCAAACGGCGAGGTTGTCTTTAATAAGAAGGATTTGCAGTTTTTTAACAACTTTTTATATAACAGTGTATATAAAAAGTATACATTGTTATATAAAATGGTATACATTATCCCATACCACACGTAGGCCTACACCTTTTTAAAATTTACAGAATTATTTTTCACAAAAGCGAACTGTGTCAGAGTGACAACGGCTAAAACAGTTTCAATTTAAACATCTTCTATGGAACGTCGCTCCATGAAGATTTTACAGAAATATGCTTTGGATTTTAACATGCATCATACATAATTTTAAACGTCTTTGCATTTGGAGTAATTAGCCGCACACCCGAAGTCAAATGGTTGCGTAAGAATGTTGTTTCATTTTAAAATTTTAAACATATGATTTTAGGGGAAACTTTGAATGACTACTATTTCCGTCTGGGTCCATTTTAAGTCTAGTTTGCAGCATTAAACTCTGCCGAGAAAGACTTTTAATTTTATGTAGATATTTACCCATGCTTACATTTAAGATTTTCTTCTGACTCCTGATGAGTCGTCCACCTTACATGACAAAAAATGTTTGATAACACCCCCTCCCCAAAAGACATTTTTTGTTCATCTTAACAAATAAGAATATCAAAGGACTTTTTTACACCATGTGAAGTGTTCAGTAATACTATAAGGCAGATAGTGTAGTAGTTGATGGAGCTGATACGTGTCAGCCATGTTAAAGATAAGATGAGCAGATAACTTGTGATTCGAATAAAAAAAAATAGAGGAAAATTTTAAAAATTAAAAAAATATTTCTTGATAATGTTTTAATTTTGGTTATTAACTTTAATAGATCTTATATATACTGTAGTAGATCTAATAAAGCATTTTTTGAGATAAATCATAGAGAGCGAAATTTATTTAATTCATTCGTCCTTTAGTCAAAAGCTCTTTCTCAAGTCTATATAAAAACATGAAGCTATATCAAGTTCTTGCACCACAGACTCAGTCGGTAAAGAGGCAATGATTAAGTTCACATAGTTGTATTAATGTATACTTCAGAAATTTCTTCATCTTATATCTAATGGGGTTTACTAACATTAACACTTTCTTAATTAATTAAAATTATATATTTTATATATTTATTAAGTTTTATTTTCATATGCTGATTACTTATATCAAAGCATAAAACTGTTGCGATAATACCTTCTGTTTTAAAATACTGATTATTTAAGAAAATTAAGAGAATTAAAGTCGTGATGTGATTTGGAACTCTAATTTTTTTTTTCTCTCCAATCTCAAACAAAGGTAATGAATAAATATTGTTTAATGCAATCTAAGAGCATGCTTAATCAGTCATTTGTAAAGTCTTTTTTTAAGCCATTTCGTAAAAATAAAAATATAACATAGGGTTACCTATTGATTCACACATATTAACTGCATGTGTTACAAAATTTATGGAAAGTTGGTTTTTCTCATATTCGTAAAAATATAATTTTTAAATAGCATATTATATTTTGTGTATAGTATTACGGCACAGGAATTATTCTTATACCTTAATATGTAGGGCGCAGAAAAGTTAGTTAAAAACAAGTACCGGTAACTCAATCAACAGTTAATAAAGCCTCCAATTAATTTTGTATAAGAAACTCAACTACGGATTATCAGTTTAGTAATAAATAAGAACATAAATAGCACCAACGAAAAAACATCTATTTATGTGAAAAATTTGCTATAAAATTTTGAAATCACTCTGACACTTCTTTTGTAAGTATTCGTTCGCCTTTGGAATTTTGTTTCATCAATGTTGAGGCACCAACATTTATATGAGGATTTCTCTCCTCTTCGAGTAGTTCATCCAATTAACACATCATTTGAAAATTATTACAATTATAATTTTATTCAACAATTTATCACTTTGAAATTTTATTCTTACATTATAAGAACAGTTTCAACGTTTTCGTGAGTATAAGCGTCTGTGGTTATTTGACGTGTAGGAAGAAAGTTTAAAGTTTGTATTTGGCGAAGTGCCCTGAGAGCCTGTTATTGGTTTTATAACACAATGTGAGATTGGACTGATGCAGGTATGGACTAATCAAACATGTTTTTAATTTATACAACCAATCAATTGTTCAATATCAACGGCTACCAATGTTTCGGATTTAATAAATATAAAGAAATGAAGGTTAAATTGTTACAGGTTAAATTGTCTACTGAGTTTTTTGGGATTTGATATTACATTAGTTCAAATAGTTTTTATCTTATTTCCATTAGTTAATTGAAAACCATTATCATAAAAGGTTTTCTTTATAAAATTAATTTTACATTAGCAGAAAATATTCATAACTTTAATTGAAATGATGTTTGAATTCCAATTGAACGCTAGGCAACCTTTTATCCCATTTGAAAAAAAACCTGATCCTTTGTGGGATTAGACAGAAATTAATAGTGGTGGAAAGGGTTTGTTTATTTTTGGTAATATTCCATTAGCTGAAGTATTTTTTGTTGTTTACTTTTATTTCACTATCTGTCAATTTGTCAATCTGTCACATACAATCTGTCAATTTGTATCCCACCGTTTGAAAATACATTTTCGTCATATTTTGTTATATTTTCGTTTAACGTTTTTATTTAAATATTCTTTGTAACAGGTTCCTTTTTAATCAGGTTTTTCCATGGCTTAAAAATAAAACAGGTGACTATGAGTCACTGCAAAACAATAAAAGTTATTAAATAGTAGTTTTCATCGTCGAAAATTGAATATTCTAATGGTAGGTGACAACGACATCTGATTCCAAGGGGACGTTACATATGTTTGATAGTTGCCTTCAGATGAATCACCAACGTCTTCACTGATTTGTTATTTATTGTTGTTGACATAATTTGGTATGGCATCACTATGACGGAATTTTTTTTCAGTGCGCAATCTCCTTTTACGGAATTGCGACTAAAACCTATTACAAGCACAGAAAAACTAAATAACTAATCTAAACTAAAATAAATTAATCAAAGTGTATTATATGTTTAGGTTCACTAGTTGTCGTCCATCGTAAATTAGATATTCCTTAAAAAGTTGATGTGTAATTAAAATGGATGAAATGTAATTATGTTTCATTAAACTTTAGTCAGCAAATAACTTTTTGTGTAAAGTGGTCTTATTTGTTTTTTTTATTAATACGGTTTTTGCTTAAGAACAAAACACTTTTAGGTTTGGGCACGGAAAAAAATGAACATATGATTTTTGGGACACTCTTAAAAGGTTACAGAAAACGCCAACTTAGCGGACTAGTTACAATCCAGGAAACTACTCTTGTACATGAAGCACGATAAAAAAGTTATTAAAGGAAACTTGTTATTTGAAGATTGTTTCCGGTATCCACTTGAGAGGTCCAACGTAAGACATTTTTGAAGAGCAAACGAATGACGTGGAAGGAGACGTGGAAGGACTGGAAGAAGATAAGATAAAGAAGATATGGAAGGAAGGAAGAGTTAAAATGAAAAACGTATAGAGCAGTAGACCATTAATAAATTAAACATAAATTAAAAATAACAAATATAGTAATGAACAACAAAGAAAGAAGAAATAAGTAGGAAGAAAAAGAAATAAGAAAAATTTCAAATAAGTTTAAAATGAAGAAAGAGTTTTGAGAACATTAGTAGATAAAATTGTAATTAAATCAAAATTTGTAAAATTGTCATTAAGTGCAAAAACTTGAAATTTGTTTTGTAAATTCCCATACATTGTGAAACTTTGTCAGAGGAATAAATTTATTATTATTATTATTATTATTATTATTATTATTATTATTATTATTATTATTATTATTATTATTATTATTATTGTTTATCATGGGATGTCACTAATTATTTGGTTCTGTTTACATTGCATTAAAATAGTACACGGTGAAGAGATTAGTTTACTTTTATGGTGTAAATTATGTTTGATAGTACGATTATGTTTGATGATGAAGTACTTTTATGTCGTTAGCGTGAATCGATACAGAACCGAATTACATTGTCAACATCGAGGTTAAACTATTTAGTTAAACATCGTTGGTCTTAAAAAATGTCTACTAATTCAAAACAAATAAGGACAATGCAAGTCAAAATGATTGCTTCTGAAACAACTTTTCAAATTAGCGTTCTTGCATACTGGTAAGTTGAACTTATGTATCAGCTGTTTGATTTGAAAATATAAGAACAAATAATGTACCCACACAAAAAATGAAATTTTAATTATTTTGGAAAGTAAATTTTTACACATAAAACATTTTTTGCAATAAAAAAGTGAATTTCTGTGCTTAGTAGCATTTCTACACTAGGCTTTGCCTTCTCTTGTAAAAAAAGCGACTGCGAACAGAAAAAAAACGACTTTCAACCCTTGTGATGTAAACCAACCTACAATTGAAACTGTCCCAGAAATTTGAAATCAATCATAATTTCATAATCAATGATTATTTACAAATCTCGAATTTGATGATGATGATGATGATAATATAATATAAATCAAAGCTCACACTCACTGATAGGAATCCTTCCACAAAATATCTCAGTATGAAGTACAGTCACGTCAACGTTGAATGTACATTTCCATTGCGTCCGTTGGGATCTGGTTGTACCTCATATGTATACAACACTTCTGATAATTGTGTTGTAATTTCCAACCTATTTGTGTTGTAATTGCACAGTAATAAAAAAATTAAATTTTTTCTTACTCACATTTCGTTATTGATTACAATTAATTAATCTCATGATAAAATATAATGGAAAGAAATTCAAATTTAAAAATATCTTTTAAAAGTTAAATTTTTGAGATTTTTCAAATAAATTTATGAAAGAAATTATAGGAAATGAAAAAAGTCGTAATGAATAACAATATCCAAACCTTCAATATTGACTGGATTCTTTACTTTTAATGTAAGGCTATTGAAAGTTTCTCAAAAATCCAAATTTGATAAAGTTTTAATAAAACATATTCTTGCGGCGTAGCCAAGAAGTGAGATCGATAATAATCACTGATGTAAATTTACACTATCAATTTTGACAATTTTGATTTGAGTATAGACAATAAAATTGACACTATATTCCCTTAGAGTATTTACTATACTCTTTTGATACTAATAAAAATGAGTTAATAAAAAAATATAGTAACTTCTGCATCTAAAAAACCCAATTTCCATTATAAAAGTTGTCATAAATATACAAACTAATTTGTTTGAAAGAACTGGATGGATACTAATTATTTATTGTATCAGCATTTAATTTTCATATATCAAATTAAATTTTGCTCATTGAAATACAATCTTTGGTTTAAACATTTTTTAAAATAATAAAGTCCCTTGAGAAGATTATAGTTCAAAGGTAAATCTCTTTTCGCGGTCAGGTATGATGAGCTGGGCGTCTGAATCCATTCATCTACACCGACCGCTGATCCGCCGGGACTTCAATACAGTTATCTCTTGCTACGATCTTTTCATTTTCTTCTCTCTGAGAAATATAGTCTCCCGTAGAGGATTATTGACCTAAACAAAAAATATTTCGAAGTCTAGTTTAAGTAAACACTATTGATTTAAATAATGGTTAAACAGGTTAAAAAAATTGTAATGTAGTATTAGGAAATTAATAAATACTTTAAAACACGACATTGCCCACTACCTGAGCATCCTGAGAGATTCATGACGTCATGTTTATCTTCAGACTTCTAAATGCCCAAATTGACTGTCCGAGGCTCCTTGAATCCTTGAACTTCAGAGCTACAAGATCAACAAGATCCCACGACCTATTTGCTCGAGTTCAACATGGGACCAACTACCAACTAACTATACAGTCCACTTCCCAGAGCCCAACGTCTAGCAAATGGTCTGCCCGAAGTTATCGACTTCTTCAACTTGCGGCTTGAAGCTTTCAAGAGGTTGATTGTGGAGCATAAGTGGAGTGGTGCCTATAGTTGCTTTTGATGTGTATGGTTTCTTAAGTTTTGTTTTTTGTTAAGTTTTTTTTGTCTATGTGACTTCTAAGTTCAGCCAAAATATTTCTTTCAGTCTTTCAAAAAGGTTTCTTGCAAATGACTATGCATCACATTGTTTTCAAATTGTCACATAGCATTTATCATGTCAGTCTCTCTTTTTAATTAATCCAACCGCATCCAAGTCTAGTCTGTTTTTTGTTTATGTAATTTTTGTTGTATAAATTATAGTTCTATCAGCACCTTGTTATGTAATGTTTGTTTTGTATATTATTGTTATTTTGCATCATTTAGCTTGCTTGCCATTGTTGTCATTGTTATTATTGCATAATTTTTTTGCTTGTGTACTCACTTTTCAGTCACAAATTGATCACATCTGCATTTGTTTTATTTGTGTAGATATGGCAGTTGCACTTTGCACTCTTTGTTACTTTCACAAATATTTAACGGTTTGTGTTTTGCATCTGCATTAGTAATCGTATTGTTGTTGCTATATTGTTATTCAACTTGTTGAAATCTCATTTGTTAATATTTTTCTAACTGCTAAGCATATATTCTCATTCAAATATGTAAGTTTTTCATTTCACTTTTGCATGTATTTTCTGATCTCAACGCATGTATACTATTTGTAGAAAATACAGTGTATATCAAATCTATGTATTGGCTTCGGCCGTTGATAAATAAATAAATAAATAAAAAGCATTATTTCTATATTCCTCGAAATAGTTTGAGCTTAACAGTTTTAGAATAAATAAATATTTAGTATGACATAAGTTAGTAGATTAATTGGAACAATAGTAAGTTTGGACTATTTAGTGGACCTCTTCAAACGAGATAATTTACCTGTATAAGAAACACAACAATGGGTATCAATCCTGCTTCTGGTGGGTTTGATTATTCAAAGGCTACCAGAACGTGTCCGTAAAACTCCCTTTGCTCAGTCCTGGAGCTGGGTTTTTATTATTATTGTCACCACAATCAGGAGCTTGAAACTTACAGTTTTCAATCAATGTCATTGAAGGTAAGGGTTGTTAAAGAACAATAAAATAATAACAAGTATCATCCAGCAGAGGTTGTTTTTGTGGTCAATTCAAACTGTTCAACTACGCAGATGGTCAAATAGGTTCTACATTTAGATATGTTAAAGTCTGATACTGAAATATTTTGTGGGACAACACGAACGAGTGTTTTCTGCATTTAATGTCTCTATACCTTTACGATGGTGTCGCATCAACTTCTAATAGCAACCAACATTTTGGTGATAATTTGCACTAAATGATTACCAAATAATCTTTATTATAATATTATTGTACAGCACTTTTCTTTTCGTTCCCAATCATGATCAAGTATTAAATATTAAAATTTTGAAATATACAAGGAGTTTGATATATAAATACACTATTTAAAATAAGAACCTTTAGTTAGTGAATTTAAAATATTAAGTATAGAAATATTTTAAAACAAAATTTAATAATAAGACTTCCAACGTTTTGCGCGATATTATAATCCTTACCCAACACGCAAGGTATTTTTACAATTTTAATTTTTATATCCTCTACAATTTGCTGCAACGTGCGTGAAGAAGTGTTTTTCAAGTTAGTCCAAATATCTAAGCTAGTACTGTAGGTTTCATTTCATTTAAGAAAAATCCCCACAAAAATAGAGTTACATAATTTTAATCAGGAGTTTCAGCTGGCTACTCATAAGGTCCACCTTTTCCGATTCATTTGGTTTTAAAACGCCTATCAAACCAATTCCCATGACATCTCAGAGTTAATGAGGATTAAGAGCCATTCTGCATTATTGTAATATTTCAAGCATTCTAGAAATTATTAATAACGATTCGGTCTTCTTTCTAGAGCATACTCCGGTACGATGAAGCACAGCATTCAATGTTTCTCTAAGAATAAATGGCCCAACCACTACATTGGTTTATTTTTTTATGAATTTTATCTTTCCAACAACTTTTGTTGAAGTTTTTTTAAGTTTCTCAATTTTAAGGCTAAACTTGTATGATTTTTACGCCTATACCATCTCTTTGTACTGCGACAAAAGATAGAAAAAAAGAAAAAAAACAATTTCATCCTGATAGAAGCGAAATTTTTCATCCTGATAGTACATAATCTAGTTATATCGTCAATATTTAACATGCCTTTCAATTTGACTAAAAATGGAGATTAATGATAAACTAGAGATTGCCTCCTGATCGAAATTTGATCAAAATTTCAGTTGATCTGGACCCAAGAAGCTTAAAAACATTTTAGAACTAAAACATCTGTTCTTCCTAATTTTCTAGCAGTTGTTCTTACAACAGCTGTCTAATGATTCATTCAATTCTCCTTTCTCCATAAGATTAACATTGGAACTTTGAAAGCCTGTGGGGTGTAGTAGTGGAGTCCGATGTGAATTAGAATGTGATTCTGCTCATCTACAGGACTATACCTTTCTAACGGTATGCTCGGATTTATCCTACGATGCACACGAGCTGAGAAAAAAGGAGGAAATGAAACATGCTTGCGTATTAATATATAGACTAGAGATCGCCTCCTGATCGAAATTCGATCAAAATTTCAGTTGATCTGGACCCAAGAAGTTTAAAAAACATTTTATAACTGAAACATCTGTTCTTCCTGTTTTTCTAGCAGTTGTTTTTATAACAGCTGCCCATAAGTCAATCAATTATCCTTCCTCCATAAGATTAACATTGGAACTTTGAAAGCCTGTGGGGCGTAGCCCTGGAGTCCGATGTGAATTAGAAGGTGATTCTGCTCATCTACAGGACTGTACCTTTCCAACGCTATGCGCGGATTTCTCCTACGATGCGCACAAGCTGAGAAAAAAGGAGGAAATGAAACATGCTTGCCTATTAATATATAGATTATACAAAGATATCATCTATATTAATGCAATAATATTAAATTCCCTTGAATTTACATAAGGGTTACACAGCTGGCGCTATGTTTGGTGAATGACGTCCAATTAACATTTTCTGTTAAAATATCAAAATATCCTGTACATGTGACTAATAGACCCTACTAATGTTAATCACTTTTTTGGCTGAAAAAAAATTCAGTTGAGATAATGTGGCACATATATTCCATGCCATGTCTTTTCCTACCATGATTATGTTCAAACATAGGTTCGTTACTGATATTTCAACTCTATATGTAAAGCCAATGAGAATGAGAATGAGAATGTTTATTTCCAGAAAGCAAGTATGTACAGGCACAAGGAAAACGTCATGGATTCAATAAAACAAAAACTTAACCTAAGACCTGCAACAACCATGCAGAGAAAAAAAATATATCAACATGTTGAATAGTTTCTAAAATCTAACAACCTGCAACACTCCATGCAGAGAAATCAAACAGCACTCAGATAAAACTAAATAAAAAAAGTACTTACATTCGACTTGGATAGTACAAAAAACTCATGGACCTTGTGAAGAGGATTAGCCAATAGCAGTTTTTCCACCTCTTTTTGAATTTTGTGTCTGACAGGTTCCGAACTGTACAAGGAAGATGGTTAAAAAGTTGAAAACGAAAAACATTGTTACTCTGCTTAACCTTACTAAGTCTTACAAATGGCATGTTAATATCATTTCTCCCTCTTGTATTGTGGGAGTGGATGTCACCCCTGAGCTCGAGAGTGCCCAGCTCCTTCTTGGTTCTTAAAAGGGATTGAAAAATGTACAAGTTGACAACTGTCATGATTGACTCTGACACAAAGATTGGTCTACAATGATCTAAATAGTTAGCACCAGCTAAGATGCGGACTGCCTTCTTCTGAAGGAGCAGGACTCCTGGAGACCCACCCCAGAGCCTTAAACCATACAGTAAAATACTCTGAAAAAAAGCCATGTAGGCTGTTCTGAGCCAATCCTTAGGTACACGTTCTCTTAAACTCCTCAACAGATAAATGACCCGTGTGAGTTTGCTACAAACAAAACTAATATGACAATTCCAATCAAGCTTAGGATCTAGAAAAATTCCTAATAGTTTTACATTGTTAACTTCTTGATTAACCTGTCTAAGACTAAAAACTATTGACTGGGTTTTAGTTTCATTTAAGAAGAGGCTATTAGTCCGGAACCATGCAGAGGCATCATCCAAAGCCAGGAACAACTTTACCCCAAGTTCATCCATTTGACTCCCCACATCGAAGAGGGTGGTATCATCCGCATAGCAAACCACACCATCCCCCAGATGGTGGGGCAGGTCATTTATCATTACATTGAACAAGAGGGGTCCAAGAACAGACCCCTGTGGGACGCCATGAGCCAATTGTCTTACAGCAGAATTCTGACCATTTATACTGACTAGCTGCCCGCGTCCGGCCAAATAAGATTCCAACAAATCCAGACTTTTATCTCTTACCCCATAGAAACTAAGTTTTGATGCAACAATTTTGTGGTCGACTGTGTCGAACGCCTTGCTGAGGTCACAGAGTGTGGCCCCAGCAAAGCCATGTCCCTCAAAAGCATCATACACATGCCCCGTAAGTATCTCAACTGCATCAACGCCCAGGCCTGAAACCGTACTGGGCGGAAGCGAGCAAGCCATTGTTTTCAAGGTAAGGGAAAAGTTGATCCTTTATTACACATTCAAAAATCTTGGAAAAAACTGGTAGTATTGAGATTGGTCTAAAATTCTCAGGTAAATTGATATCCCCCTTCTTATGGATGGGGACAACCCTAGCAGTCTTAAGGACTGAAGGAAAAATTCCTTCCTGTATACAGGAATTAATACACCAAGTAAGTGGTAAAACAATACAATCAATGACATTCTTAACCAGGTCAACTGAAACATCAAAAATGTCCCTACTTGTATTCTTAAACATCAGCTCGTGCTAAACAGAGGGGGGTTCTCATTCTGTAATACAAGTAGTATAGATATGTTGCTCCGACGTCATGAGGGGTGCGAGGGGTGCGAATTTCTTAACAGTCCTGCAGGCCCATTTTTAACCGGTTTTCGGTGATTTTTGCCTACATTTTGGCAATTTTACAGCACTTTTTCAGGAATTCCGAGGCAAAAAATTGATAGAGGACGGTGACTGCATCATGAGGGGGTGCGAGGGGTGCGAATTTCCTAACAGTCCTATAGACCTATTTTAACCGGTTTTCTGTGATTTTGGCCCACTTTTTGGCAATTTTACAGCACTTTACAGGAATTCCGAGGCATAAAAAATTGATAGAGGAGGGTGACTGCACCATGAGGGGGTGCGAATTTCCTAACAGTCCTACGTAAGGACTAGTCCCGCTTGCTATTGTATTTAAATGGTCCTACACAAGGACTAGTCTGTGCTGTCGTATTTAGATGGTCCCGTGTGGGGACTAGTCCCGCGTGCCATTGTATTTAGATGGTCCCGCGTGAGGACTAGTCCTGTGCAAGGACTATCGACTTCATTTTTAACTGGTTTTGTTCCAGTTGTTATCTGTTTATAGGCTAATTTCAGCATTTTGATCAGGTTTTGCCAATGGTAAATTTAAGAAGTACGGGGGACGTACGAGGGAAGTACGAGGGAAGTACGAGGGAAGTACGAGGGAAGTACGAGGGACGTACGAGGGAATTACGAAGGAAGTACGAGGGAAGTACGAGGGAAGTACGAGGGACGTACGAGGGAAGTGTGAAGGAAGTACGAGGGAAGTGGGGGTTTTCGCCATACAAAAACAATAAAAAAATAATAGCGATCAGAACAAATAAATTTTCAACCATCGTCTTCTTCATCAGAATACTGTAAGTACCCCAGCTGATCTAAAATTCCCACATGACCTGGATAGTCTTGAAAGGGTATCTCAGACAATATACAAACATTTTCGTCACCATCCGACATTTCATCTTCATAATCGGGATCCGCCAACAGATCACGTCCGCATCTTGTGACTTTAAATGCTGACTTGTGACATAGGAAACAAAGCGATTTAAAACACTTATCAGGTAACTCAACAGCTTCATCATTTGCTTCTAGTTGAACTATGCGATCGAACCCGCAATCATAGCAGTATATTATCTTGGCATCCTCCATTTCTCGAACCGCAAACTTTTCTTTAGCTGTTAGTGATCTAAATTCTTTGGGCTTGTAAACGATAGCTTTTGGAACGTAACCCAATTTGCAATGTATTATTTTCCATTTCACCGCTTTAGGTAGACCCCTCATCCAGCGTTCCAGTTTTCCAGGTTTGCAATTTTTTAAAACGGATATCACGTATTTATCTTCATCAGTGAACCAATCTCTATTTTTCAAATCCATGATGTTTACAACTACTATATGTTTAATCAACTTTTGATTTCAACAAATTATTGGGGGGTCAGAAAAAAATAAATTTCAAACACATTAAGATATTAATGATTAACATTTAAATAGAAAAAATAACGTACAACATGATATTTATTAATTAATCCCAGTGCTTCCGAATCCGCCGTCTTTGCGCTCAGTCTGTTCGACTTTGTCCAATCTGATACAGTTTGGCTTTTTATACATTTCGCAGATGATCTGCGCAATCCTATCTCCACGACGCACATGAAAATCGGTATCAGAATTGTTCATCAAGATAACACCGACATTCCCAGTATAGTCCCGGTCTATGACCCCGGCATTTACACTTATAGAATGTTTTAAAGCCAAGCCAGATCTTGGCGCTATCCTCCCGTAGCACCCATCTGGGAATTTGAAAGTCAAGTCAGTTTTTATCAACTGTTGACCACGTTTTGGTACAACATAATCATACGCGCTTCTCAGATCAAGACCGGCTGCATCCGGTGACCCGTTGTACGGTTCAAATGCTTTTTCAGTCAAGCAATAATAACCGTAGCTTTCAGCCATTATTGATTCCTAATGCATGTATTACGGGTTTCCACATCAAATAAATTAAACGGGGCATTTTCAAAAATGTATTTAAATTATGTTTTTTAAAAACTATTTTTATTCGTCAACCTTAAACTCGATACTGTGCTTGAATTTATTATCTGAAAGTGTTATTTTACCGTTGTACAGCACATAGAGTTTCCCCTTAAAATTCAACAGTTGTTTGATATAGTTATTCGTCAACCTGTCATTCCAGCTTTCAGGAAGATAGAATTTCACATCATCGCATGTGACTAATATCCTCATACCGTATGATGAAGAAATTTTATCCATATTTTCCACAAAATATTTTTTACCGACTTCCAGGTCACCCACCCTGATGTAAGACTTTCCATTGATTTCTTTCAGTAAATCATTCAAGTTAGGACCGTTCATTTTCACCTATACAAGGAATAACGCTTTGCGGCGTCAAATAAAAAATAGAAACTGCCGATTTTCAATAAATTAAAAAATACTACACCCGAATCAACTCCAAATAAATATGCACATTCGAATCGAACATCTGCAATAAATTATTATTTTGGTCTGTAATGTAAATGTTGATTTGTTGGATTTTATTCAATCCTCTTTTCAACGATACGTAAAGCGGCGGCCGCGGCATCACAGCAATTTTATTACCAAATTCACCATATGGAAAGAAACTATACAACACCGAAGACTCTTTGTGTTTGTGCCAATGTTCATCATGATTGACAAAACAATTTTCCACGATATCACAGTGGACTTCAATCATGTCCCATGGTCTTATGTTGTGCGGTTTTTTCGCGTTGTACGTGTCCAAGTATTCGGGGGCATCAATTTCATCGAAACCCAGCAAACGCCGCAGTGGATTTTCCATGTGAAATTTTATAGGTGAAGTGATTTTCACCCGGTATCCCGTAGTTTTAAGTATTGAAACGACCGTGACTTTATTCTTTTTATCATCTGTTTTACCGCGCAACAACGGATCCACACCTTTTTGTATGTGTTTCTGTATGGCATCAAATGTCCAAAAACCTTTACCGAAACCGATTTTCGTTCCACCGTCAAACAAAACACTACAACCCTCAAATAAATTATAAAAGTTGTATTCGCAGAAAAGTCCGGTGAGTGCCAACTTGTACTCAGCATCCAAGTGAATGGGATGTTCCAAGTTCAAGGTCAGTTGTGAAGTCTTACCTGATAGTCTAAAAGTCGTCATTTCTATGTTAAGAAAAATGTTTCACATCTTAATGGTTTTATATAAAAAAAATAAACAGCAACTAGTTTTTATTCATCCTGCAAATATTAAATACAAAATATTCAAACCGGTCGATCCACGCGAATTCAGGTTTTTATTTTGAATATCTCTGAGCCACTCAACTAGGATTCATCAAAATACATTTTGTGTTCGTCCAAAAATCTGCTAGTTACATTTTGATACAACAACACGTAATTCCAATCGATTTTACCTGCGAAGTCGAGAATAAACTTTTCAGACAGCGTTTGATATTTGCATAGGATACCCCAACATTCATCGAAATGGGGGACCACCTCTCTTAGGAATTCCTCCGAAAATTTAATACGCCTCAACAACTTGGCCCAATTCACTCTGTGCGGGTACATCCGCAACATCTCGATTGGAAAATCATAATGGGAAGAGAGCAGATCCCAGTTCAAATACCGATCGAACCTCATGATGAATTTGTCAGTCAAAACCCCTTTGGGTTCTCTGGGCTCCATGGAAAGCAGGTTCCATGCTTCTGACTGGTTAGTTTGACTTGATGATCTAAACGTCGACATTTCTATATTAGGAAAACAGATTTTCGGGTGGTAATAAATTATTAAAAAAATAAAAATGTTATAAACAATTTATTGACGGGGGCATCATAAAAAAGTGACTCAATCGAACCACCCGAGCCAGGCGTATTTATTTTTATTTAAAATGTCTTTGACTTCATCATATGTTTTTCCATTTGAAAACTGCCTTAAAACTTCTAAACAAAGATGCCCGCAGATTGGCGGATCGCCATAATCTTGAAATCGGTCCGAATTATAGCGAATGTCAAAACTTCTCATGTACTTGTCCAACTCCAAAGGTGGTGGCGCATTTCCATAAGAATCGAAATAAATTACATTTTTACCATTTTTATAATAACACGTTTAATGTGTTCCGGGTGTGTCCAGATCACCGAGATTTATTATACCGCACTCGTTTTTCCAAGGTGCATCAGGTAAAAGCTCTCGTCTGAAAACACCGCGGAAATTCTTCAATTTCAATTTATTGGCCCACACTTCTAGATCGCTCAACGTCAACGGAATTAATTTTTTTTTACCCGTACGTCGTTCAAAGCCGCATTGAGTCGGTTGTTTATCATTTGTCTTAATCCGGCACCTGACGGATCTTTTTCTATAATTGTATCCAACTCGTCGTCGATCATCTTTTTCAGCCACGGAACGAATTTATCTTTTATAGCTGGTGCGACCTTGTCTTTGATCTGGGGTGAAGCGAATTTCTTGAAATAGGGGATACTCGTTTCCGCCAACTCCAGAATCTCTTTCAGTAGACCCCCTTCGATGTTGTTCTTCAACTGCGAATGGCTCAATATCAATCTCAAGCCTTTATTGTGTTTTATGGCTCTCAACACTTGTTTATGTTGTTCGTCCATCAACATCACCTCGACATTCCCGTTCGTCAACCGATCTCTGTTCAAAGTTAAAATAGCGAGTTTCTGCTTTTTATAAGCGATACGCAACTTGTTCTTTTGACCCTTGGTCAACTGGATTTTATGTCTGTGCTGCATCTCGTTTCTTATCCTTACATATAACACACAATCCACGCAAATGTACGATTTATTTAAACGACTTGGCATTTACAAATATTTTATTTGACTTCAAAAGTAGCTGCGCATTATTAGACATGGAATTGTATTGCAGAAAGTGTAAAACAAACACACCATCCACGGATGTCAAAACGGTCAAAACGAGAAATAAAAGGTGGCTTGCGACATCCAATTGTGCGATATGCGGCAGTAAGAGAAATTCGTTTATCAAAGACCCGCCGGAAGTTTTGGAAGCTAAAGAGTTGCACAGACCCGTCGTGAAAAAGTTTATAAAACGCCGAATCGTCACGAAAGGTATCGATGACTTGTGGGCGGCCAATCTGTTGATTTTGAAAGAATATGCTAGGGAAAACAAGTGGTATAGATATATTTTAAATGTGATCGACACGTTCAGTAAGTTCGTTTGGTCAGAACCTTTGAAGAAAAAAGATGGTCCGGATGTGTCATCAGCTTTTGAAAAAATTATTGCCCGGGCCAAAAATGACGGTCATTCACCACCTAAACTCTTACACACCGATAAAGGGACAGAGTTTAAAAATACGCATTTTAACAAGCTGTTGAAAAAACACAACATTAAATTGTACCACACCGAGAGCGAGGAGAAATCCGCCATAATCGAAAGATATCATAGAACGTTAAATGAGAAGTTGAAAGTAAAATTCCAAGTTAGAAATTCGCACAAGTGGCATGACATATTGCAAGAATTGACCGACGAATACAACAAACACGATTTCCACCATACTATAAAAATGAGGCCCGCGGATGTTAATAAAGGCAACGAGCAGGCATTATTGAAAATGTACAACGAATTGGAAAATAGAATACCCCGTAAAAAGGCGAAATTCGATGTGGGAGACCGAGTCCGCATTACGGCGAAAAAAGATGTTTTCACGAATAAATACAAACAGAACTGGACGTCCGAGATTTTTGTAATCAAGCAAGTTTTAAACACGAGACCCACGACTTATAAGATTGCGGATGAAACTGGTGAAGATATAATTGGAGGGTTCTACGAGAAAGAATTACAACGTACGATGTTTTGATATTATTCAGATGGTCCTATGCTGGGACTATTGTATTTATTTTTCAGATAGTCCGGTATGGGGACTATTGAATTTCAGATAGTCCTGCAAAACTGCAATCCCACCCGAAGCGATAAATCGCAAACAAATAGATAAGCCCAATCGAATAAACCTCCGCTCAATCACATCAGACTTGATAACCACCACGCCAGTCAACAGCCCGGTGGTCCAGTCGCTAACATATCAGCGCCCCACCCAGGCCAAGGTTCAAATCACGACCGGAGAATCTTTTGAGAAAGCAAATACAATTTTTTATTATATATCCGGGGGGCTGCAAATCGCGGCCCCCCCCCCCCTCCCCCGGATGACAACCCTGAACACATTTTCATGGATTTACGGTGATTTCGATTTTATCAGAGCTGTAAAAAATGCAATGAAAGACATGTGTGTTTTGTGAATAATTCCAATGTCGTTAATTTAAAAAATAATTAAATTTTGAAATCATTTCTCCGCTTTCATTTTTTACTGAATGTCAAGAGGTCGTTTCACCCACATAGTGATGGATATAGTTTCATATTACAAAGAGGCATTCGAAGACAACCTGTTGCCCAGCCCATTGCGATGTCTCATAGTGGGTTCTTCAGGCAGCGGCAAAACCAATTTACTGCTCAATTTCATTTACAACAAAAACGGTATTATATTTAAAAACTTGTACGTATTCAGTAAATCCATAGAACAGCCGGCTTATGTTGAGCTGAGAAAAACCTATGCGGACGCAGAGAAAAAGTATAAAAAGAGAATCGCGTATTTCTTCAACAATTGTGATGAACTGCCGGCGGTGGACGAGTGCAAGAATAACTCACTTGTGATATTCGACGATTGTCTGATGGAAGAGCAAAAAGGTATTAAAGACTATTTTATCAGAGGCAGGCATAAAAAGATTTCGTGCGTCTACCTGAGCCAGAGTTACGGCAAAGTGGACATGCAAGTCATACGGAATAATATAAATTTCCTTTGTGTCTTCAGACAGAATAAACATTACACCAAACGGATTTACGATGATTTCGTGGGATCGGACATGACTTTTGGTGAATTTGAAAATATATGCAACAAGTGTTGGAATGAACCGTATGGGTTTCTCACGGTAAATATGATGAAAAAAGCGCGGTGTGGAAAATACATGTGCAATATGAAAAATGTTTTTAATAAATAACGTCCGCGAACGTTTTTTCAAAAATCGATTTCTAGACGCTGTTTTTAATAAATAACGTCCGCGAACGTTTTTCGAAAATCGATTTCTAGACGCTGTTTTTAATAACTAACGTTCGAGAACGTTTTTCAAAATCGATGTGTAAACGTTATTTTTTTAATGAAAACGTTGTCGGACTTTTTTTATTCGATTCCAAATTTTTGTGAAAATATTCGTCACTTTTGTATTTCGATTATCAAACATAAAATTTGTTACTAAAAACCCAACCACCTATATTAGTACGATGAAGAGGAAAAGCGATAAAGAGATTGTCAAGACGTTAGTTAAAAAACACAAGTTGGCCGACAAAATGTGGCCCGACGAAATGACTGCGGAGGAGGGTAAAAAAATTGAAAAACTACAAGATAAATGGGTCGCGGAAAATGAGGAAATCCGAAAAGAACAAGTGAAAGAGCGAGCGAAATTGTTTCGCAAACATCCGCCGATACGTGAGCAATATGCACCAAAAATTCCTTTCATACCGATATCTGCACATAAGCCTTTAACTGTGCAGGAGGCTAAAAAATTGGATAAATTGCAAAACCAATTGGTCAGTGAATCCCAAGCAGTAAAGATTCGTGAAGTTGAAGAAAAACGTGAGATTGAAAAGCGACAGGAACCGGTCGTCAAAGCGATCAAGGAGCAAGGTTCCGATAAAAAGACAACATCACCGCAGCAACGTCTGTCCGTGTCTAAAACTATACAACGGAAAAAAGACATTTTTAGACCCCGCGCTTTCAGTACACCGGGTCGAGAATTGATGGCCGCGCGTAAGGTGCCTTTACCTCGTGAAGATGAAGATGTGCTCGAACCTCCACCGCGCGGAGAATCACCTCCACCCGGAGAATCCGCTCCTTTATCGTCGGAAATAGAATCGCCAGACGAAGGCAGGATAAACCGTTCGATCCGTGAATTCACTGAAAGGCAAGATATTGGTGATATCGCCAAACAACATCTCGCTACCAGCAACGATAGATCTTTCGGTATTCGCTACGATTTCAACTTGAACAAACTGGCCATCGGATCGAAGACTATTTCGATTGAAAATGATGATATCATATTAGACAGCATCGGAGATAGATATGCCGGCACACCGGGATTGTGGAGTCTGTTGACGAAAGCGGAAATCAGAGTATCGTCTCCGGGCGAGGGTACGACGCGAGAAAAACTCATAAGTGCTGGTGCTTTCACAGCCCAGGACTTTAATAATTACAAGGATATACTGATAAAATCCGATGCGATTTTTCAGAACAACGATCCAAAGTTGAAACGCCCCAGGTCCAGTCAGTCTTGGAAATGGGTGAATTTGATCAGTGAGATCTGGAAAGAATATAAACAGTCATCGGGCAGCGGATTGTTGATAGATTCACACGCCCCCGTCGAGTACAAATATATCGATGATGATGATAAATTGATTGAACGATTAAAGTTTATACGCGCCGAAGAGGAAGCCGGCAATAACGCTTTTCACAATGAAAAAATCGCCATCGTAAAGTTCATACACGATAAGATGGAAAAACTGGTTTCTCAGCCGCGGGGTCTCGACTACGTAGAGCGATGTTTGGATGTAATAAAACATGTCGAAGACAAAAGGGTTTTTCGGAATCTCGGTTTGAGACGTTTGAACATGTATAAAAACGTAAAACTGTTCAAGTAGTCGATTTTATTAAGTGATCAGGAATTCGGTGTTTTTTTATTTTTTATTGCTTTCCACTACAATTTTCGCATTTTTTATTGGAAATCGGAAACCCAAAAACCTATATTAGGAATGGAGAAATACTACGAAGAGGCATCGGATAAGATAGCGAGATGCGAATACGTCACGGTTCTACCGGTATCGGACTTGCACTTTAATTCACCAAATAATTTCACCACATTCAAACTGGACCACGGGGATTCGTTTTACAACAACAGGATATTGTTTCACATCCAAGGTGATGTTGTCAAAAAATCCACTGGCGCTAGTTACGCCAGCACGGACCCCATCAAACTCGTGGACAATTTTGCGGCTTATTTGTTCAAGAGTATCGAATTGAAAAAACACAACCAAGTCATCGATTCAGTGGATAAAGTCGGAATCACGAGCACCATCAAAGGGTTGACCACGTACAGCAGATCGGAGGAAAACACGTACTACAGCAGCGGATTCAAATCGGTTTACGACAAGGGCGGCGGCAAGTTCGAAGCACTGGGAACGCTGGCCCACCTGGGTCTGGGGTTCTTTGACAGTCTAAAGTACCCCATGTACAAGGGTGGATTTGAAATAACGTTCACCCGCGCGGAAGACGATGATGCCATCTACCGCTGGACTGAAGGTGCCGGCGCCAATGCTGTTGACGCAGCGGAGGGAAAAATAAAAATTACCAGTTTCGTGTTGAAAGTCCCCCTCGTGGATTACGACCCCTCCAAGAAAGCCGTGCTCATCGATGGGCTTAAGAAATTGAGTGAGAAAGGCGAATTGGTATATGAATATTTCCGCTGGGATTGTATTGAAAAATTCGGTGTGATAGGCTCCAATTACACGTTCGACATAACGAATCTCTACCGGAACATACTCAATCCGGTCTTTGTGATAATCGGCTTACAGACGAGTCGTAAGAACGATCAGACCAAAGATCCCGGTCAGTTTGACAGTGTAAATATAAAGAATTTCCACGTGAAAATAAACGGTCAACGGTACCCGCAGGAGCAGCAAAATTTGAATATCACGGATAAAAAGTACAGGCTGCTATACGACAGCTACTGTTCGATGAGACAAGTCATGTTCAAAAACGATGATGTATATCTCAATATAAACGATTTCATCAACAAATACCCAGTGATGGTGATAGACACACATCTCCATCCGTTTTCGACCGAGAGAAAAAGAAACGATATCCAAATCGAATTGGATTTTACAAACGCGGTTACCGGTCCGGTAGCTGATAAAGGCACAACGGCCTACGTCATCGTGGTATCACAGACCATGTTCACTTATGACGTTAAAAAGGAATATGTACAGATGATGATTTAGTTTTCTAATACATTTCTACAATTCTAGTAAATGAAAAATATTGACGGGATTTACGCTTGTATAATTCGTACGGAGGGGGATCGGATAACATATTGGTGTCGGTGGATATTGGTTACAAAGCTCTGTTACTACGTCAAAGTTCCCACCTTCAACAGAGTACTTTTTGAGGCATAAAAAGTCCCAATTGGAGGTAGACACCAATCACTCCAATGGGCGAAAACCTGGAGATTAAAAATTTTGATCAATATTAAATTTTGATGTAATCATCAGTTGTGATGCAATTTCCATCACAGCTGATTAAAAAAATATTAAATTTTGATGTAATCATCAGTTGTGATGCAATTTCCATCACAGCTGATTAAAAAAAATGTATTAAATTTTGATGTAATCATCAGTTGTGATGCAATTTCCATCACAGCTGATTTACAAAAATAAATGAGTTTTGAATTTTATTTTTTATAGTTGAGAAAAACAATTAAACACACTTATTTAAGACACTTTTAAAACACACTATTTTCATCAATGAAACAGGTCTTTAAAAAATCCGTTGAAATCAGTCCAGATCGAAATCTTCATCAACATCCATACTGACGGGTATCCGAAAATGTCCCCAGGGCAGTGTCGTCAGTCCGTCTTCACAGATGTACCTCTTGTCATCCTTGGCGGACAGCGCTTTTTTATATTGTGATATGGAATAAATGTTGTGCCCCTTGCTCCGGATGGTGTTCATCGTCTTGTATTCTTCCGTTTCGTTGAACAAACACGATTTGTAGTCTTCAAGCTTCAACTCCTTCTTGACAACGGATTTCGTCACGCCTTTCGCCTTTTTGCCAGATTTATTTCCTTCCGAGTCATATGCGTACATCTTCGATCGCAGCCCGACAAACTCCCTCATGACATCTCCGGCTAGTTCGTCTTTCCATTTTCCAATGACTTTCTTGTTGACTCGCGGCATGCCGTAAACGTTATCCGCTTTGTAATCACTGGTGTCAAAATAGTCGATCATGCTTTTCATGTCCTTGTATGCATCGTTGGTCCTCACCCCATAGACCAGTGAGTCGGTATCTCCGTAGTGGACTCTGATGTTGTCCCCGTACTTTGGTTTCATTACGTTGTAATGGAAATCGTATATCGCTATTTTGGAGATGTCCAAAATGCTCATACCGACATAAATGGGTTTGTTGAAATACAAATAGGTCTTTTCCATATGGACAGCAGTCAAGTACTCGGAGAATATTGTCAAGGATTTAAAATTGGGTTTCGCCACTAGCTTTTGCAACTGCTGTTCGTGAGTGGCCAGTTTGATATTGACGTGTTTTCTGATATTCTCCATCGTCTTGCCGAACACCGAGTTGTTCATCAACTTGTAGAAATCTTTTTCAAAGTCGTTCGTCGCTTTGGTTCTCATGTCCGTGTTTAATTTAATATATTCACTCAACCACGCCGACTGTTGAAATTTTATGGCCCTATATATTTTCTTCAGAACCATTCCTAAGGACAGATAGAGTTGGAGGTTCCTGTAGTGTACGATGTATTTCTCTTTGTTGTACAGCGTTGTTAAGAGTTTCCTCTGATTGGATCCCGGCGGGCATTGGTTCTCCGGTGCTAGAGGTAGGTCTCTATGGTGGTCGTGCAGATGTTGGGGATATTCGAGGTCTACTTCGAGGATGTAGCCGGTGTCGGACTTGTTACTGATGAATTGTCCGTTTGTGAGTTTACACATTATCTGGGCCAGTTCAGAGTCTGTGCACCACTCGAATTTCCTCAGGGGTTGGTACTCCATCATCGCCCAACCATAGAGGTTGTTTACATCCAGATAGATAAGATAATCATTCGGTTTTCCAGCGTCATAATCGTGCATGTACGGGTTATTGGCTTTGGCATATCTGTGGCAGCACTGAGAGATACCGCCGCGAATACCTTTCGAGATCATCAGTTCCATGTCGGTGTCCGTCAGCATATCGAGACTTACCTCGGTTTTCTTCAACATGGCGTCCCAGGCCAGACCGGGTGAGGTGTAATACCACGCTGGATCCAGTTTATACGTTTTCAAACACACTTTACGGAAATTTTCCATTACGTCCGCCAGCAGTAGGGTGTCTGTTTTATTGTACAGCAGAGTGTACTCCCCCATCGTTTGGATGGAAAACTTTTCCCATACATCGCACGCGTGTTTGTAATCTTCATCGCTGACGTTTGAATTGTTCAATTTGTTGTAGAACGATTCTTTTGAAGGCAAAGACGTCTCTCCGAATCTCTCCATACCGTCCATATAATCATACGGGTAAATCCCCTTGCGAATAACCAGATCCAGTTTGTCATCAAAGAAGAATTTCGAAGTGTGTTTGAATTGATGTTTGGTGAGATTTTTGGCCAGACTGTCCAAACTGGAAGCCATGAATCTGAACGAGTCCAAGAATCTCAAGTTTACCCCGTTTTCAATTTTCACTTCGAAAGATATGTAACGCTCTTCGGTGGTGGCCAATTCAACGATATCTTTCTTATCCGCTCCAAGCATTTTTATAAATAAATGGGCGTCATAATTGCTCAGGTTATGGATGAAGACCGGCAGGAAATGGGGCTTTTTGAAATTCAAATTGCACGAATTGTGGGCTACCCCTCTGAATTTCCCAGTCAAATGATCGTGATCGAGAACGGCTTTTCCAGTTTTTTCATCAAACACTTTTCCACAAATGTGGCAAACCGAAGTAAACCTGGCTTCCGCCTTTTCGGCAGCAGTCAAAGTCATGGGTTTCGCTGCTTCACGACTGTAGAGTTGAGCTATTTTCTTTGAAACATCTACGAGTCCATCTATGAAGACCTGTGCAGCATCGGCGCCGAAATATTCATAATACAAATCGAAGGGAATGTCATAGTCGTCTGACGCATTCACGACGTACAATGAAAAACTGGCCGCTTGATGGGCTTGATATTTCTTGGTGTTGATCCCCCGCTGGTCGTCCACTGGTGTCAAGATGCATTCGAAATCAGCATATGCTACGTAGGGCACTTTCATCTTTCTGTATTTGTACTTGAACTGTATTGTGGGGCTGATGTAATCATCTTTAATTTTAATCGCCTTAGGCATGACGATTCTAACAGCATCGTGTTCATTGCAGTATTCCCTGTGTTTTTCTAATTTCAATTCATCATCGAATCCATTGAGACATCTGTTGCATATAAATATTGTATGCAAATCATCAACATCCTGTTGTTCTGGCTCGTTGCATGTTTCTTTGTGGGTTTTTAACAAAGCTTCAGTTCCAAAATATTGGAGAAAACGATTGCAATTATGTATCTTATTTCTGTTTTTCTTGATTTGCCTGCCTATCAACCTACTCATGCTTTTTATCCAACAATAATGTGAATTGCCGTTTTCGTTTTTCAAATACAACAGATTGACATGTCTGTTGGGGATTTCATTTTTTGTTACATACAAAACGTAGATGTCACTTTTCTTAGCATTTTTAGATTTTTTTCCTGCACCGGGATAGTCCTCAAACTTATCATAATTCTCAGAGTCTTTAGTTAAATCATAAGCATATATATTTACTGACACGCCAGACCGTTTTTCAAATTTCATTATAATATTTTTCTGAACTTGTACGGGGAACGTTATGTCTTTCAAAGCTTCATCAAACTCGTGTTCGTACGGTTTGTATTTACTGACTCTATTGGGATTATCTCTGTAGTTAACCGGGTGTAATGCAGATAAAATAGACCAGAGAAAACATTTTTCATCATCATTTTTTACATTAATAATAGCTTGTCTATTTGCAATATCTTTGGGCAAAGGAATATAACTGGATGCTCTGAGGGGGTTGTAGCGGCATACTTGAATTTCCAAATCGCTTATACTGAATAAAGACCAACCGGAACCTTTCGCTTGAAATTCTTCCATTTCGTTGAGTAACTTTTCCTTAGCAAAATCATAGAAACCCGAAATATCGGTACTCAAATCGATCACAGAATATTTTGTTTTAAAGTTGAATTCCTCTACTTGTTCTTTCCTCTTGAAATCAATTCGGAAGTTAAATCGGACCTTCAATTCAAATTCACCTAACCATTCTTTTATCTTCCTGATGATAATATTTCTATATGCGTCCAAAAATATGATCGGGTCTTTGATAGCGTGAATGTTTTCAATGCAATAAAAGTTGACGACTCCCCCGAAAGCCGATCTGACTAATTCCACTTCTGAATCTTTTGGTGTAAAGGTATTGCCACCACCGATAGGTCCTTTCACCAGATTGCAAATTGTCGCCATCGTTAAAAATATAACCCCCTGCAAAGTTTCAAAAACTGATTTATTTTTAACATCATTTTCATCAAGACGTGGTCTTTTTGCTGGAGTGGGTCCATCATTTTCATCAACAATTCCGCCACGGCTAACCAAAGGTGACTCTTCGTGTGTTTTTAAATGGTAACTCATATTGGATTTTCTTACGAGTTTTTCACATTTCGGGCATTTGGCTTTGTACTCATGACTTGCTTTCTTCTGGACCCGGGGTTTTGAATTTTGAACTCCGCTTGTGCTAGGTATCGGTTGCACTTGTTCGTTACTTTGCGCTGTCGAAGTGGAAGGTTGATTGGTAGTAGATTGACATGTTTTGTAATGTCTACTAAAATGATTACTTGTAATAGATTTTCCACATTTATCACAAGACTTTTTCATGTAACGGGAGCTCGAGTCCTTATTTGGGTTGTTAGGACACACTTTAACATGATGCGAGATATGTGATTTTGATATCAGCTTGCCGCAGAAATTGCAATTAATTTTAATCGCAGCCATCTTCTTGTGCGATCTATAAGAGAAAAATAAAAATCTGATCAGAATAAAAAATTTAATGGGTACTAGTAAAAAATATTATATTATGGTTTTTAAAAAACAGCTATAAATAAAAAATTGACAAAACAGTTAAACTCCAAATATTTTAAATATATATTAAACTAATTTGATTTTAAGTGAAAATCAGACAAGTCGATTAAACAACAACAATTTTGATCGAGTGAAAACAATCAGCATACAACGCGTTATCATACAAACATGACATCTGGGTCAGGCGGTTTGATAAGATATCTCGGCCAAACGCTTATCTTATTCTTATTCTTATTGTATGAAAATATTCTGTGGCAATTTTGAGTATTAATTTTAATAACTAATAGTGGTTATCTTAAATATTACTCACCCTGATTGAGATAGATCTCGAAGCAAACTAAATATTACTTGAAAACCAACCTCCTTTTATACAAAAAATTCTACCAAAAACTTTATTCTAAAGGTTAAGAGAGCGCCTCGTACTTCCCTCGTACTTCCCTCGTACTTCCCTCGTACTTCCCTCGTACTTCCCTCGTATTTCCCTCGTACTTCCCTCGTACTTCCCTCGTACTTCCCTCGTACTTCCCTCGTACTTCCCTCGTACTTCCCTCGTACTTCCCTCGTACTTCCCTCGTACTTCTCTCGTACTTCCCTCGTACTTCCCTCGTACTTCCCTCGTACTTCCCTCGTACTTCCCTCGTACTTCCCTCGTACTTCCCTCGTACTTCCCTCGTATTTCCCTCGTATTTCCCTCGTATTTCCCTCGTACTTCCCTCGTACTTCCCTCGTACTTCCCTCGTACTTCCCTCGTACTTCCCTCGTACTTCCCTCGTACTTCCCTCGTACTTCCCTCGTACTTCCTAAATTCACCATTGACAAAACCTGATCAAAATGCTGGGAAATGGTTGAAATTAGCCTATAATCAGATAACAACTGGCCCAAAACCAGTTAAAAATGAAGTCAATAGTCCTTGCACATGACTAGTCCTCACGCGGGACCATCTAAATACAATGGCACGCGGGACTAGTCCCCACACGGGACCATCTAAATACGACAGCACAGACTAGTCCTTGTGTAGGACCATTTAAATACAATAGCAAGCGGGACTAGTCCTTACGTAGGACTGTTAGGAAATTCGCACCCCCTCATGGTGCAGTCACCCTCCTCTATCAATTTTTTATACCTCGGAATTCCTGTAAAGTGCTGTAAAATTGCCAAAAAGTGGGCCAAAATCACAGAAAACCGGTTAAAATAGGTCTATAGGACTGTTAGGAAATTCGCACCCCTCGCACCCCCTCATGATGCAGTCACCCTCCTCTATCGATTTTTTTGCCTCGGAATTCCTGAAAAAGTGCTGTAAAATTGCCAAAATGTAGGCAAAAATCACCGAAAACCGGTTAAAAATGGGCCTGCAGGACTGTTAAGAAATTCGCTCCCCTCGCACCCCCTCATGACGTCGGAGCAACATATCTATACTACTAATACAGAATACAAATGCTATTGAATTTGTCTCAGTATTGTTTAGTATCAGATCTAAGTTTTCAAGTGTTAGGGAATATCTCAATAATAATGTAATAATTTGTGTATGTTACTACTAAAATTCATACGCGATTAATTTTGTTTATTGCTTAAAACTGTTATAATTTTTGTTTATAATAACAAGTCAGCTTTATTCAACAGAGTGTTATGTGAAGTACAGTCACGTCCAATGTACAATGTACAGTCCCGTCGGGGTCGTTCAGGTCTGATTGTGCAGAGCTTGTGTTCGCAACATTTCATTCTGTAGTGTTATATTATCAAATATTTCTCTCGTATAATACAGCTATGCCACGAACATATTGGTATAACTTATATCGAATACGACCATTTTTTAAATATTTTCGTGGAAAGTTTGACATTTTTATAGATTTTTCACTCAGTATTCGATTTTATAAATATTTATTGAGTTCGAATGATTAATTTCGTTGGACGTTCATACCATTGGGGAAAAAAACGTTTGCAAAACTAACGACAACGACCCTGACTGTCTCACTGGACCAATTTATATGCGCATTGTACAAAAAAAAAAAAAAAAAAAAAAAAAAAAAAAAAAAAAAAAAACATAAGTGACTAAGCCAGTTATATATGCGCAGGTTTTATTGTGTTTTTAAAATAGGAATCTGAATTGGATAAAAAAAATGGAAATAGTTATTAGCATCACTAGGACGTAAAGGTTCACGTGCCCAGTCGCGTTTTACACAGCGATTGCGCACAAAATAAAACACTATACTTTTGAGTGATGAACAACGTTTTTCATCATACTGCAAAAATATAATAGTATTTAAAAAGAAAAGTTTTTAGTATGCGTTAAAACAGTTTGAGAATACCTCTTGATCAAGAACATTTGTATTGTGATAAAAGATTCTCCCAGTCCCCAGTCTTGTGTCTTTTCATCAATCTTCAAGAACACAATAATAAATCTGAATCCTCAATGAATCATCGAGCAGGCGATGTTGTTAACTAATCACAAACTGTCTAAAAATAAAAAAAATCCTATATAAACTTACACATTGTATTTATACTATTTATTAATATATTTATGAAAAAAAAAATAAAGAAGGATGTCACCTTAATGATAGGTTGAAGAGTTTTTTTTTTATTTTTTACCAACCTGTAGTGGGGGACTCCTACACAAAATCCTAAAAACTACCCACTAAAACTCCCCCTTTCACTTTCGGACACTACCCTTTGATCGCTAATCGTGTTACATTAGAACTAGGCCTACTTTGGCTTTCGCCCATTAGTGCTCACTCTGAATCCAACAGTTTATTTTTTTAATAGGCCGTAGTGTACGAAAATACTAAATTACAAAATTTATTGTTGCTACTATATTGAACAAACGTGTACTGTGTGGTTTGTTAGAAATAAACCAATGTGTTACATTTTCGACATGTTGTTAGTTATATTTTAAACCATATTGAAACATCCTAGATCTTGTTGAGTCAGCTAGATCTTGTTGAGTGAACGAGCTGGTTAAAAATTTTGAAAAATTTTACAAAGTTTTAATAGTAAAAACTTAGCTTATTTGACAATTTTAAACTCATAGATCTGTACTGTAGAAAGTGATTATATAAAAACAATAATAATAAGTCTAATAGGTGACTTTTAAAATACTGACACATAATTGTAGCTGAATTTAGTCATATAGAAAATTTCATTTATCCAAACGAGTCATTGAAAGTGAAGTCATTGGGTTTAGGGCATAGTCCAAATGACGATCGTGTATTTATAGGAAATTCTGTGAATCTACTCATAATTACCTTAATTTTAAAATCAATCATGAAGATCAGTTCAATTTTCTTTGAGCACGAAAGCATTTCAACCGCTTATTATAGATGTACAATTCCGCCAATTAAAGACCAAACCCAGTTAATTAATTTCCGTTTATAGGAGAGGATTCTGCCTTTTCCCACATGTCTTATGTTGAAAGCATTCTTCTGTAGCCGGATATGAGTAACCTCAACTTCCAAACTCAGTTGGGGTTGAGCAGATAGATTTCCGTTATGAAGGCCAATCCCCACCATTGATATATACTAAGTAATTTAATGATCCCCAATAGAGTGCCAGAATGTGTGTTCCAGAGGTGTATTTTTCTCAAATACTACAGTTCAGTTTGTATAAGTACATTATATTCTTCCTTTTATTGAATAATGTCGACCAAATGAGATTAATTATCTTTACTTTTTCAGGACTGAGGCTAATAGATTTACGTAATCTCACCATATTAAAATTAATTCCGATTTATTTCGACTAGATGATAAATCTTTTCAGATTTTAGATAAACTGAATTAGTGGTCTCATATAAGCAAAATTTTCCAAGCAAACTTTTTAAGCTCTTGAGAGAGATTCTGACCTCAGTTAGTTCATAAAAGGCTTCTGCAGATCCCCAATTTCGCAGTAGACCGACCTTTAGAAGAGTTTAAAGAGCTTTCAGTCAAACTAATCTATGATACCAAACTCCTGTCAATGTGAGATAAATAAATAATTGGATGAAAATGTCAAAAAAATTGTGAGTTTTTAAAATTTAGATTAAAGTTATAGTTATGTTAGATAACCATTAAAAAATATTTTTTTTTTCAAAAGTTTGTTTATAAAAGTAATACAAAATCTAAATATAATGCGACGTGAAATTCATATTAAAAAAGATATAAGGTTTTAAAAAAATAAAAATAAAATAAAAAAGATATAAGGACAATATGGTTTTACGGAGATAGTTGAGGTGAGGTAAAAAATCCGTTTGAATTATTGGATATTCTTATATTTAAAAAAATTTAGCTTAAGTTTATGCTAATTCAAAACAGATACTAATGAACATTAGACAGTTTAATAATAATCTAGAATAAAGAATCATTTGGTTATACTGTCTTAATCAGCAACAAAGCTACAAAGATATTACATCTGTTCAACTTTCATTCGTATACAATCTTCAAGAAATATATGTCATAAAATAATTATAATAAGTTCTTTATAATCTTCAAAAAGTTCCATTATTTAAATTACTTATTTTTAAACAAATAAAAATTACGGAATTATAATACTTTTTATAACACCAATATTACATCAATCAAAGCATATAAAGTAATAATGTTTCTAGGATGGGTGTTTTGTGTCCAAAGAGACCTTTGTACAGTCACGTCCGCCAGTTATGGTGCTGTACAGTCCCTGCCAGTTCTGAGTATTGCCTTATCTCAGCAAAGCCTCGTTCTAATTGAGTGTTTTCACTTAATAATTTAACGATGAATACGTTTGATGTTTTACATGAAAATGTAATTTGGCAGTTTAGAGAAATAAATTTTATTTTTAAACTTTGATTTATTTTGAATTAAAAATTCTGCTTTTTCTTAATGTATATCAACGAACAAATACATTAGTCATATAATAAAATACATGCACTACATATTATAAAACATAACTAACATTATGAAAATTTAAGAACACCAGTACTTCGGTTTCCTTTGTAATAGAGTGCCTTGAAACTATGATTAAGTGGTTTCAAACAATCTGTCATTGTATTTTGAATACCCTAAGTTATTTCAAGGCATTCATAAAATAAAATAAAAATGCTTAACAATAACTTATTTATTTAAGAAGTTTTTTTCCAAGGTAAATGTATTAATCAGATTTTTTTTAGAATATGAGAAAGTAAGTTATTTATTTACGCGACAAAGAAGTTAAGTTAGATGTTCCTTTCTTCATGTAAGTAATCCCTTAAAACTACGAATGCAATGATTAAACTGAAATATTATATATTATTGTATACCATACAAACAATTAATATATATATATACATATACATATTTTTTTTAATTAACAGTTAGTAAAAATAGAGAGGCATAATATAGCAGTTAACTAATCATATAACAAACAATTTAATCTACTGTTAAATTTATACTTTATCTGTACCACATATGTCGTTTTTCAATGCAGTATTTCCCAATTCATATTCGCCGCCGTCCCTCATAAGTGACATTTGAACATCGGCGTTCCATGTCAGATGAATTATTTAACTGATCGACAGAGAGGACGTTTAAAACAGCTATATACAGTATATCTTCACTGTCCCTCAGTAAAATATGATGAGCTAAGTTCTAATAAAACAATGAATGAGAAGGTTTAATGTTCATCTTTAGAGAATGTTTGAACCATGTGACAACAGTCAATAGGCTAATAAGTGTGATTTCTTACAGTAAATTAATTTTCCGTTACAATTGTGTGAGCGATAAAACACCATAATAATTTATAAAAGATTCATGTAGCATGGCTAATTTTATTGAAAAAATTGCGACTGAACTGACAATTCAGGTATATTACCATATTGAAGATTATCAAAATGGTACAAAAAATTAGGATTAGTATTCGTTCTTATTTTTCAATGCTATGATTTGACACGGTAAAATTTTCATTTTTATATCAAATTTTTAAGTCGAAAAAATATTTAATATTAGTAATTTTTACACAGCTGAAGTATGATTGGTTTTTCTAACTAGATAACTTTATCACAGCCCTGGTATATTTTTCAGACCCAAATACCACTGTACATTATTTCCCAGGTCTAACCAATGCCTCGCTCCTTGAGATGTATTCCGTGTCGCTGCTCGCAATGTTATAAGTTGTGATGGGTCACCGGAGACTCTTCATCACACAACAGCAAGTTACAAGAAACACAAGATTGTCCCGACCAAGAGCCCAGGGTGCACGACTCCGCATCTGTTATACAGCAAGCACTGTTACAAGGAGCACGGCAGTGGCTTCGAAATAAATGGTAGAACAAATGAGTCTTGATTAAAAGTTAATACTTAATTGGCCTGCCACTATTCAGAAAGTTAGGGTTTTTACATTCATAATTAAGTATGAAGTTACTTTTTCTAAAAACTTATGATAGGCCTACTCTCCTTTCTCCTAAAACAAACGCTTTTAACTGTAAAACCTAATGTTTCCTAACTTTTACGTAGCTTAGCAACTAAAAAGGTTCATTATTAATGTAACGTATTTAGTGCAGTGGTACAATACAACGCTACCTTATAATTTTACATAATGCATGCCATGTGCTGTGGCCAAAGTAAAAAAGATACATATTTATCTAATTACACAATGATTTGATTAGTTTGAATTTTTTTTTTAAATTTTAGGGCAATATGTCCCCCACATTTAATCTATGTTTTAGCAATTTCAAGTTTCCCCTCTTTATATGTTATAAAGTTATATTCTTAAGCGATTACTTTTTATCATACAATTCAAATTTGTCATTATTTAATTCAACTCGTCGTTTGCAACGTTTTTTTGTAGCCTAGTTTAAATTTATTGAGAGACTCTAGACTCTAGGAGACAGAGCAGTCCATTGGTCACAGGAAATGGCTTTTAGAGGACCCTTCAATTTTGCGCCAATTTAGTAACAGCTGAAGTGATTCCGTACATCTTCCACGACTGAACCATAATGGCTGACAAAGATTGGAATTCTTTTTGAAAATTAATTAAATTGATACAATAATTTCTACATGATTTTAAAGATGTTTTTACTTTCATTATTTTGATGAAGATTAACTAAAAAAAATTAAATTTAAACTCGATCAAATTAAATACCGTAATGTGTGTAGATGAGACACAATATCCAAGCAAAATCATAAATATAAAATAGAAGTATTTCTTAGTAATTTGTAGGGAGTAAAAAAATTCAGCAAGTGCTTAATAATATCAAAACAATAAAGAAAAATAAATAAATCAAGAAACTTTGGTTCATAATTTTCAATTTTATAATTTTTTTAACGCACTGTCAGTTTTTCTGTGATGCTTAGTGACGACGATAGAGTAAGAGCAAAAAAAATAATGAAATTATGAATAAAATGTACGGGATTGGTAGGCAGTAAAACGTTTTATTAAAATCGTATAAAACAATTTAAAATTCAATCACTTTGACAGAATCAACCCTTTGAGGTCGGGATTCTGGAAAATTGCTCAAAGATTTTAAGATATTTCAATTTAATTATGATGCTACAAATGCTACTGAAGTTTCATAATCAACTTTTTAAAAATAAATAACTTTTATGTTAGTGTAAATGGAAGTTTTCCAGGTTTTTCGGATGTTCCCTACAGTTCCAGTGTTCCATCTTTTACTTCAGTTCAAAAATCATATTTGTTTGATTCTCCAATGTGTGACTTATTAATGTCATTATTCGTAACTGTATGACCAGAGAAGTTTTAATTAAAATACTGCTTAAGTTAAATTCATACCAAATAATCACTTCCAAGACCTAGTTGACCAAGCTCTGTGAAACTTAAGTTTTAACACAATATCATAAATATAACAATTATTACTTTGATTTAATATGCTAAATTAATTTTATTTTGTCTTTAGTTCATTTTAAGAACTGTGAAAATCAAATATCAGAATTTTACAGTTCCCAATTAATTTTTGTTTGAGTAGGCCTACATTTTGATTTATTTCATTTTAAATGTTATCAAAAAATTTAAAATTCCTTCACAGCTCAACTTTCAAAGTTATAACTTAATACTCACTCTGAATTTGGAAATCATGTTTTTTTTTTTTTTTTTTTTGAGGGAGAGGCGGAAAAATGCATTACGCACACAGGTGGCCAGCCTGTAGTGTGGGGCTCCCCAAAAAACGGGTTTACCCACTAAAAAACCTCCTCTACTCTTTAGGAATCTAGCCTGGAATTGTTTGTCACATTACGTCAGGCTAGGCCTAAATTTGGCTTACGCCCGTGGGGCTCGCTCCTTATCCAGCCGCTCGATCAAGGGATCTGGGCCACTTCGCGGTCCAGATCGGTTTTCTTTTCCAGGAGGATGCCCCGGACGAACTGTGACAAACAATCCCAGTTGCCCTCATCCTCCAAAATCTTTTGGCAGACCGAGTCCACCGAAAATACACCAAAGATTTGTGTGGCCTCCAGGCGGGGCCCTTCCCAACGGGGACAGCGGAAGAATGTGTGTTCCGCATCGTCGGGAACACCCGGGCAATAAATGCAGTCCGGTGAACCGGTCTTTCCCATCCGGTTCAGGTACGACCGAAAATAGCCGTGACCTGTGAAAAATTGGGTCAGGTAGTAGTCCACCTCCCCATGCCGCCGTTCCACCCATGGTTGGACCTGCTTGATAAGTCGCGCAGTCCATCGTCCTCGGGTGTCGTGCTCCCAGCTGTGTTGCCACTGCTGGAAGGTTCGGGAGCGCTCTTCTGTTCTTGCCGTGTCCTTGCCGATCTCGCCTTGTCTCTGATAAATCGCTTTCCTCTCCCCTGCCAAGAGCTTGACAGGGATGACTCCGGCGACCACCAGGACGGCAGGCTCGGACACTGTCCGGTAGGCGGAACACACCCGGAGCGCAGCTTGACGCTGAACCCGGGCGAGTCGCAACCTGTAGCACTCCTTATCTAGAGCGCCTGCCCACACCTCTGCCCCGTAAAGAAGCACGGACTGGACCGCGGACATCAACAGACGTCTTCTGCTGGATCGGGGACCCCCGACATTGGCCATCAGCCTACTAAGGTAAGTCACTACCTTAGCGGCCTTGTCCGCCGTACGGAAGATCTGATCCCTCCAGCTTAACTTGGTGTCCACCATAACCCCGAGGTATTTGGCGGCACGAGTTGATGTGACCACCTCCCTTCCCACTCGAAACGGGACGACGGTGTCGATCCTCTTCTTCGTGAGAATCACGATCTCCGTCTTACTGAGAGCAAGTGAGAGACCGTGATCGGACATCCAGTTGTTGACCACCCGCATAACTCGGTTCAACTTCAGTTGGGCCAGCTCAACGTTGCGTGCAGCAATGAGAGCTGCGACGTCATCGGCGTACCCAACCAAAGTGGTTTCCTCAGGCATCTCGGACCTCAGGAGGCTGTCATAGGCAACGTTCCAGAGATCCGGGCCGAGTATTGAACCTTGTGCGGCACCAGAAGTGACTTCCATCGTCCGCGTTCCGTCCCTCGTGTCATAAATCAGGCTTCGAGAGCGTAGATAATCCTCGATGAGCCGCAACAGATATGCAGGAATACGAAAGGTGTTGCGAAGCGCATCCAGCATATCGACCCACCTCGCAGAGTTGAAGGCATTCTTGACATCAAGCGTAACAAGAAGCACTACTCGGCGGGAGAAATGGTTGTGGCTCTCGGCTCTCTCCACAGCTCTCTGAACTTCGGTGACAGCGTCGATCGTTGACCGTCCCTTTCTGAAGCCGTACTGACGGGGGCATAAGTCCCCGGCAGCTTCCACGGCAGAAGTCAGGCGGGAACGGATCAGCTTCTCGAACAGCTTTCCAGCCGTGTCCAACATGCAGAGAGGCCTGTGGGACGACGGCAGCTCGGGATCACCTTTGCCCTTGCTGATCAGTACAAGCCTGGCTGTTTTCCAGGGAGCCGGAAACACCCCTTCTACCAAACAGGCATTGTACATTCTCAACAACAAGTCAGCGTTGATTAAAAATGCTTTCTTTAAAGCCTCACTGGGAATCCCGTCCGGGCCAGGAGCCTTGTTGCTCTTCAGGGAGAGAACGGAGGTTTCTAGCTCCTCGAAAGTGAAGAGTGGAACGTCCTCTACCCGTCCGAAGTCAACCGGCGGTCGCTGTGGATGTTCAGGAAACAACGCAGCGACGATCATGTTGGAGACATTTTTTAACCAAATAATGAATATACTTGAACAGGGTATAAGACGACATTATTGCCACATTAAATAAACTACTGTTAATTTATTTATTTGTTTCAGGTTTTATTATTGTACTTTCCAATTGTAAAAAAGATGAAATTTTTACAAAGTTTCCTTCAAATTAGTAACATTAGTCGAAATTTCCTGCAGAAAACAATAACTAAAGTTGGATAATATTCACTAATCCACCCATGATTATGATGATTCCTATGATTCCACATGACAGAAACTAAATTGAGAACATTTACAAGCTAGCGGGTAGATGGCGAAAGAACAGACAAAAAAATTATGCAATAACCAATGAGACTGCTTTGACCCATTTATGCCCACTACAATGTTCATAATAGTTGTTCGGTTAAAGAACATTCAAACAGTAGCAATTGCTGGATGAACCATTAAACATTGACATAACATATGGTTTATTTATGAATTGTAATAAATATGCTGAAATTAAAATAATAATTTAAATAGCAACCAATGTGTTTACTTTAATGTTTTGGTTGTACATTACACCAGAGAACAGTAATAAAAGTCGATTTCAGTCAGTTATTCAGTTTCATTAACAAAAGTCCCTTGAGAGGAACATTTTGGTTTGATAACTTCCAGCGTGATTGGTCGAGTGTTGTTAGTTTGAATACATTTCATATTTAAATAACCTTTTACATTTATGATGCAAAAATAAGTTATAAAATTAAATTTCATAAAATATACTGTGGCATCTTTAGTGGTGTTTAATGGGGTTAGGTATCAAATTCCATAAAATAGTTAATGAGTTATTGCACTCAATACATGTAAAAATATGACCTTAGTGTAACTTTGAACATTAAATAACTTTATTAAAAAAAGATCGCTTCATTTTTCAATAATTACATATTTTGCCTTTACTTAAATTATTTATCTTGGTATTTTTCTCCTGATCTTTATAAAACTCGATACTTATCTTAAGAATTCATACTCATTCTAAAAATCCATCAAGAGTAAGGGAAATATTTTTAACGAAAACATTCTTTTTTTTAATCATCGGCTTAGATTAAGAGAACTTATTCTGTTTTTTTTTTTTCAAAGAACTTCATTTTTGTTAAAGAAAACTTTATTGGAGTTTACTCTCCAATCTTTCTAAACTTACTATTGTTGCTTAAATAATTTAATTTAACAACCTTTTATTTCTGTTTTATAAAATTGATTTTTTTTTTTTAATTGATTCCGTTGTAAAACCAAACGAGATAGAACTTTGAATTTTCTATATTTTTTTAAAGGTTGACGGACCTCTTTTTGCTTTACTTTTTCCCGTCCACATAGACCATTGATTTGCAAGTGGATCGTATTAGATAATGTGAGGGGTGAGCCGCTACAGTACAGGTGAATGGTACTTATTAAAGTCACTACGCGGATTCGAACCCACGACATCGCTGCCATGGTCACCAATTCCGGCGCGCTAACCACTACTCCACCGCTCATCCAAATATAACTCACTAACATAAATCAACATGAAAAGTTTCAATCTCATATTTTTAACTACAACGGAGATAAATACTGTGTGTTTTTTCTCTTCTTAAACTTGAGTAAGGCATACTAAATTTAAATTATCACTTTTGCCGGAATTTTCAGCTTATTTGATTTAAATCTTACAGTTTCGGTGGCAAATAATTGACAGTTTTAAAATAGTATTTGCGAATTTTAAAATAATCCGACTATAGAATAAATGTAAACACCATTATGTATATAAAAAAAATATAATACTGTAAATCATTGTAAAATTACTAAATACGTTATGTCAAAGAAAATGACAAACGAATATACTAACTTTGTTGACTGTGTATTTTTTTCAAAATATGTAGCCACGACCTGCTGAGTTATTAAAAACCACACTCTCTATTCATATTTCCAGGGTGTTGAAAGAGTTTTTAAACATACAGCAATGCTCAGTTACAATATCGATTAATGACATATGGCCTTTGTTTAAGAGCTGTGAGTAGATAGGCTTTCAACATAACGCAATGTACTTAGCATAAGCTAATTTGGAGGCTAATGCACGGCTTGTGTAATATACAGAGTTGCATTACATTACTACAACTAAATCAATCTTTATTTATATTTTTTAATTCCTTCTTTTCTTTGGCATAAAATTGTTTAGATACTATTTCGTAAATAGTATATACAATTTACATTTTACAAAGATATAGTTAATTTAAAATTTTTATTGGCCGCCATTTTGGAAATTCACCCTGGAAAATGTTTTTTCATGTTATGCTTTTTTGTTGTTCATGTTTATTATCATTCTAATTGTATTCTAAAGTTCTATGACAAATCTATCTTCTTATTTCTATAAGGGTTTCGTCTGTTACGTCCCTTTTTCTCTCGACCTACTGAACCGATTTTTAAGATTGAGGTGTCATTTTAAAGCTTAGAATATACCGCAGTGACGAATCGTAATTTAAAAAAAAATCATATTGTTTCGGGCTTCGCCCCCCTCGCCCTTGATTTATTTCTAGAGAGCGCTTTAAAATGTTGACCAACTTTTATTGCGAGTTCTTTAATGTGAATTGTAATTTAACAGCTGATTACCTTCAGATGAATTTTAAAAGCCAGATAGTAAACAAAAATAGATCTCTGCCACTTAATTATTAACATTCAAGTACTGTAGGAGAGTTTCACTCATACAGAATCATAAAATGCGCAATTTGGGCATGGGCCACCTAGTATTTACTTAATAAGACATTCGGTAAGCTATATTATGTCAATTACTGAAATAAAAAAGTTTTGTAATATGCAAAATGGTCGCAAAAGGACTTGCGTTACGGATTTTGTCTACTAGAACTTTCAACTTTATGATAACAAAATGATAACAGAAAATATAAGAAAAAATAATTGCTTGACTTTCCAGTTTTTTTGGTATTTTTTAGTTTTTCAGCTATAGTTAAGTTTAAGAAGGTAATCATATCCAGCAACTGAAAGTGCTTTCATCATTAATGGCAACTCGCTTGAAATTATACTCGATTAGTCCTACTTACTGATAAACAAATACAATCTGTAAATTTTAGTTATAGCTATGGTGAATTAGTTATACATTTTTGATAAAAATATGTTTTAAAAGTATCTACCAAACCTTCGCCTGTATTTAATTATGAAAGAATTCAACCGATGAATAAGAAGTGGAATTTAAAAATTTGTCTTCATGAAATAGTTTTTTCCTCTATTCCGACGTAAATGTGTCCTATAATGAATTATACGTGGTTTTCAAATGTATACACATTAAAATTCAGAAATTATTTTTACAGTCTTACAATTCTTTTGTTAGAGTCAGCTTAACTAGAGGAATGTTGGAGGAATATTGGTTTAAAATTGGGATTAATTGTTGTTATGCCTGTTAGCAAGCAAATTCTAAATTTTATTGGTATTTTTAAAACGTTAATTCATAATTATGTTAAATAATAATTGTGATAATATTAGATTTTCTACATTGCTAAGGGTAATAACTACTAAGCTTGCGTGTATAACATTCTTATAGCCATAATAAATGAGTATAAAAAACTGACGAATAAATGATTTAAAAATATAAATATTTCTTACAACACCAGTTCACCTGTTTCACCAGAACACCTGTTCTGTCGTTAAGAACAGGTGCGTTACGATAAACTCTCAGTCCTGTCTCTTCTCATCAATCACTGAGGCTACAATAAGGAAAAACACTCATCACTGTATATCATCTAACATGAAAATCAATTAAATTAACAAACAAATGCAATTCTTCAAATTAATACTTTTTTGAAATAACTTAGAAACTAAATAATATCGATGCCAAAAATTTCTGAATTAATTATAAACAAAAACAAACTAAGGCAACAGGTATTAATATGTGATTATTAAACT
Source organism: Neoaliturus tenellus (assembly GCA_030545055.2). Taxonomy (NCBI): domain Eukaryota; kingdom Metazoa; phylum Arthropoda; class Insecta; order Hemiptera; family Cicadellidae; genus Neoaliturus; species Neoaliturus tenellus. Next base: position 59,835 of record JAQYXR010000018.1, on the reverse strand, counting down.
TGTTTTAAGCTGGATAGATTGATTGATTTAAGCCTACAAAAACTTATGCACAAAGAGCAATGAGGAAGATTGTAATCTTCCTCATTGCTAAGGGGGTTTAAGTATAAGAGTTTTGCATATTAATTTTCTCATTCTTTTGTAGTAACCTAATATACCTAGTTTTAATTTAGGAAACATAGGCATATTATATTTTGTTTTAAGTTTTTTTACAGATAAGTTAAAAGCCTTTAAGTAGTAAACTTGTATATACTTTGTTATTTTGTGTGACTCTTTCTGCATTGGAGTTAAGTGCAAATATAAGCTCAGAAAGGCATTTAATACGATGTTATTCGAATAAAAAAAGTAACAAAACTGAACTAATTTGATGAAAGTGGAGGTTGTATTTATCTTTCCATTGTTTCATAGCGCTTCGAGCGATTTCACTGAAGGATGACTCAAACACTCGAACGGAATTGAAAAACTTTCGTAATTAAAGGTAAAAACTTACCGGTCCATTTCACTCGTTTTGCGAAATCTTCCAATGAAGTTTCCAATGAAAAAATGTTATCGACTGTAGAAATGTTATATACATTGGATCACATTACACCAAACAATGATAAGTTTGCAAACGCATGAAAGTAGCGAACACAAGCTCTAAACAATAGGAACTGAACGGCCCCAACGGGACTGTACGTTGAACATTGGAATTGACTGTACTTGAACATATAACACTATGTTGATACCGATGTAGGCAGTGGAAAACACTACACTAGTTATGAATTACTTATTAAGTAAACCAATGCAATTTTCAGTTTAAACTTATAAACAAGATTTACATTTATTCTTTGCAGAGGATGTTATATTCTATATTTTAAAAAAGCAGAAACTGTAATTTTTGTGTTATGTTAAGTTTAGTTTTTATTTTTGATGTTATTTTATTATTTCTTTAGCCCATATTTATCCATTCAGCAGGGATCTAAAATTAGTTTCACATCAAGAACAAACGTATATTTTTCCAAATAATATTTCTCCGATAAAAAATTTAAACTGTGTTTTAAAAAATTAACTGAACTATCGAAATTAAAAATTTTGAAAGCAATTCTTGAAGATTTCAACGAATAATAAATTTATGTGCACATGTTATATTGGATGAACGGATCGAAGAGGAGTGAAATCCCCATACATGACTGTTACAACCTCACTTGAGTGATACATACCGATTCCGTTGACCGACGATTACGTTCGCAAGAAGCATCAGGTGGACTTCAAACTTTCACAGTAGATTTTAGGCGTATTTTGTAAGGTCAAGTTTGTTTCTGAAGTTATTCTGCTTGGTAATAAAGTAATTTAGACGTAGTAATTTAATTTCCCATAAGAAATGTATTGTAGGCTATTGTAAATAACGGTGCTTAAGGCTATGTTAAGCGGTACTGGAATTGTTTGTTGTCAGACATAGAATAGTATGTGTCATGGAAACTATCTTCTGTCTGTACAATATTTTATTTATGAAATATTTTATACTAGGCTATGAATACTAAAAATATAAATTTTGTATTAACAAACAATAATTTAAAAAATTTACTGAAATTAAAAAAAATTGTAAAAATCAATTCAAAACCCCTTTTAATGTAGGCCTAGATAATATGTGTAGTTTGATAGATGTGTTATTTTTAATTAATTTTTTTTCAATACATTAGAACTAGGATTATTGGTCTTATATTTGCCGTTCATCCCCGCATACGCGCGGAACAAGTGATATTTTTATAAAAGATGAATAAATTGTCAATTGGTTTGTATGATAGATTTATTATTAAAGAACAAAAGGCGAATTTTATTTAACTTTGCCTCTCTATTAGCATTAAAGACACAAGAAATCGTAAATACATCAAGACACTATGCACACGTCGTACACACTAAACTCAACCTCTGCTACTATGAACTAAAATCTCTCTGCCAATGTAATTTTAAATCCAGCCCACTATAAACTATCCTGACGCTACGTCACTGACTTGATAACGAGTTCATAGACTACAAAACCCAGCTCTAGGAAAATAATATTAATGAACCAAAGGGAGCTACAATGTCACGTACTAGCTAGCCTTTGAATAATCAGATGGACTTTCGATCACTTTGGTGGGATGAGGATTGGAACTCCTGGCTTTGTTTTATGGCCAAACATTCATGGCCCTAACATCACATTCTCTATAGACTTCCCTAGTTAGGAGAGTGGAGAAATAAAACTCATTGCACGGCTACGACAGTCAAATTTTCAATTTTTTACGTCCACGGTCGTAGCGCGGTTTTTTTGGTGGTAAGGGGCGGATGGTTTCCATATGTCATAGCACTAAAAGTAGTTTTTATTTGCACTTAATAGGTTGAAATCAATAAATTACTAATATCAGATTAATAACAAATTTGTTTTTAGGCATAACATACAAGACATAAACATTATTTAAAACCGAGAATGTGCGGCTTGGAATGACGGTATCTGATTTAAATAATGATTATAAATTTATTTAGTTTATGTGTCAATATCATGCAAAATGTTTTTCCTTCTATAACAGGTAATTTTACACATAATGTATTGTATTTTGATATGGCAAAGAGGACTCAATTATAACTTTAGGTTTAAGACCTCGGATAGCAATATTAAAATTCCTTTTCAGCTCACTCTTTAAATTGTATAACCAATGATACATTAGGGGCCTAGTCAATAATCAGAAATAACAAACATTTAATAGAACTGTTCAAGTATACGTCATCGGAAACACATATGTCGTTTTCCCACAGCGTTTCACAATTCTCATTCGCCGCCTCTGCGCATAAGTGACATCTGAACATTGGCATTCCATGTTGGATGAATTATTCAAATGTTCAACATAGTGGATGACTTTGAAGATCAGTATTTTTCTTGGAAATGCCTGGCTAAAACATGATGAGCTGAGTTTTTATAAACACATTTTATAGTAAGTCTTCTAATAACGAATTTTACTTTTTTATTTAGTATGTGATACAAAAGTATTAGAATAATGTAAATTAAATCTATAACCTCCATAAAAAGGTTGTTATTTTTTGTTGTATATAGCTGAATAAAAACAAAATGTTTGTTTAATAAAACATGAGTAAAATAAAATGAAAACAAATTCTAAATATTTTGAATATTATTGAAAATTTTTATTATTACACATACAAAAATATTGTAATAACTATCCTACTTCGTTACTCCATTTTTTCCGTAATGAACTGAATAATAAGATATTCGTTGTTATACCCTACCTAGTATTATGTCATTAATTTCTCAATAATAGTGATTTCAACAATAATAATTTATTTGGTTCAATGTATAACTTACCACAACTCTAGTAGTTTTATAAAACCTAAATTATTTGGTTTGTTTTAGAGAGACAGTAAATTGTTGTAGCCTATGTTGTTTTCTAAGTCTAACAAATGCCTTACTCCTTGAGACGTATTCCGTGTCGCTGCTCGCAATGTTATAAGTTGTGATGGGTCACCGGAGACTCTTCATCACAACAGCAAGTTACAAGAAACACAAGATTGTCCCCGTCCGAGCCCAGGGTACACGTCTCCACATCCGTCATCATACAACGGCACAGCTACAAGGAGCACGGCAGTGTCTTCGAAATAAATAATAACACATATTAGTTTTGACAAAAAGCGCAACTATACAATTCATTAAAAAATTCCTTTTTCGCTACACTACTATGAAATCGCCTGTTTTCTATATATGCTTATCACCTGCGAAAATTCATCATTACATGGTTTACTTTTTAATTAGAATGTTTAATATAAACAAACAAACCTTTGTTATTGTTTCTTAAACTGAAATGGAAGTACGGTTTAGACCTAACCTAAAAATTCTATTCGTTTTGAATTATTTTGTATGTTTTGTGTTTTTTTTTGCAATGTATTATAATAAATAAATATTCTAATGTGTGTTTTGATACAAAATGTGTATGTAGTGTGGCGAAAAGAATCGTTCAAAACACGAGCGAAAATGGTTTGCATATTCTCGACCATTTTTGAAGTGCTCGATAACCTAAATCTCGCATTTTAAGCATATGGTCTCGAACATGCAACGACCCACTTTCGCCTCTTGTTATGAAATATACTATTTTATTAATATTATATTTCCTCATTTTCCTTATTTGTACATCATCCTTGACCCACTTTATACTTCTAAGTACATTCTTCTTTATCAATTTTTTATTACTAAAAATCTACTTTTGGGTCTCGATATAAGTGAATAAAAAATTATAACATACAAAATGGCTCATGTATCGTTATTTGTTCAACTGTGTAATACAACTTTAATAATTATTACTTCGTTTTTATGTGCATGGTGACGTATAAGAAATATTTTAAAGAATCAAGTGCTAAGTTAGTTTCTAAATTGACTTGAAATATGTTGGAAATGCAAGTTACTACCGTACTATTGCACCACTTCAATAAATTTAAATCAGACTTAATAGTACATACATAGTGCAGTATATTATTGTAAAAGGAAGTTCTCGAAGCAGAATGTACAAGATTTCAAGACTTAACATCCGCATCAGTACAGCTGATAAAGTACACCAACCCCGCCTTTCCCATTGCTAGATTGCTGCGTTTAAAGTCAGTAGTATTCATTGATTCTGGTTTTGGAGCATTTATCTTAGTTTATCAGTAGCAAACCTCGCTTTCGTAGTCTACTCGAGTTAAGTTTAGTAGTAACTGCTTACGGTTGTATTAAGTCCATTTTAGGCAACGTTAAGTGAAAATTATACCAATTTATTTAAACTAACTCTTAACACGCTTCAGAAAGGATGAACGGCTGTCGTGGGACATGATCAACAGAGTTTGTCTTGGACTTGTTAAACACCGATACGGGAGCTGCTAATGAACTGATTAAGTCTAACAATATTTACTCCTACGTCGTAACTCCTCATTATTCATTTTATTGTTCCCCACTACAGCTTCTTCTCAATGAATTCGTGTTTATTATTAAAATACAGCATTGAGTTGACCCAGCAATGATCGTTAGTTTTAATTCGCTTGCTATAGTATGATTGTTTTTAAACTGGGAATCTATACTTGTTTAATACGCTAAGGGGTTTTTTGTGTTGAGAACTCCTCCTACAATTTCCAACCGATTTTCAAGTTTTTGGTGTGTTGGATAGGGCTTGGTTTATAGTTGTTTCCTCAAAAAATTGATAAAAATTAGACATAAAATAAGGGCACTATATACAAATTAAATTTGAAATTTACCCATTAGAATAACATCGGGTTTAGGTTGAACATTTTAAACATCTGTTAATGTACAGCAGTAAATAGTATCATATTTTGTGATTACTGAAATTCACAATATTGTATTGGTCAGATGTTGTTGATTTAAAATAATATGTTACTTTTGTATTGTATCTTAATTGCTCGATTTCGGTTATCAAGTAGACTAGTTAAGTTTAAACCAACAACTAATTACACCTTTCACAGTTACCAGCTGTTTCCAAACAAAAAGTACAATAGTATAATAGGAAATGCTATTTATTTCCAGTCATGGGATTTTATTGATTTCTATCGGTCGAAATCCCCATTCAAAAACAAAAGGAAAAATTCATACTACAAGAATGATTACCCCGCACAAACAATTCTTGTTTTTAAATATAAAATATTTGAGGTTACTAAGATATTAGTGTACATTATTTTATAACTTCTTGATTAGCATTATACGTGCTGGTACTGATATTCAGGTTGAAATAATAAAACGACTTCCAACACTACTCGATATATTTACACTTACACTGTAATTGTTTACAAGACGGTAAATACATATAAAAAATCTTATAATGGCATTATAAAATCTTTTATATATATTTACCGTCTTGTAAACAATTACAGTGATTGAAAAAATATCTTATAATGGCATTATAAGATCTTTTATATATATATTTACCGTCTTGTAAACAATAACAGTATAAGTGTAAATATATCGAGTAGTGTTGGAAGACGTTTTATTATTTTATAAGACAGACAAGGTTTAGGCTTTATAAGACAAGGTTCTGCTTCTTCAATGAGACATCAAGATTATTCAAACATAACCATAAAGTAATAATTGCTTTGGTTGCTAAGCAATGGATATTGAATTAAAATTGTAAAATTATTAATATAAAACATTTTGAGAGAAAGCAAGACGACAACATCGAAGGTTATGTGAGTACTTTTACAGCTTACACAAATTAACTCTCTTAATTTGAAAAAAACCTTTCATGTATTTAGTTCAGTAGAGTACATCTCGAAAACATATTAGTGAAATACGGTATATGATTTAATAAATAAATTAATATATACATATATACAAAAATATTGGGTCAGTGCGTATGAAGAAACTTTCTAGGCTAATGATTCAAGTATCATTAGTGATTGCTTAAGTGGTTACTCTTCTTATCTCAGAGACCTTCTTCAAATGTGATGATGATGGCACAACACTATGATATGCTAGGCTTTGTATCTCTGTGGTCAAATACCGTACTATCTTGATTGGATTGCTCTCCACTAACGTAACTTTAAAATTATTCATCATATCTTACAGAACACTCAAGAGTTTTCGATTTTATTATAAATTTCCTAAGTAAAAAAATATTAAGGCAATGTTTTCTACGTTTCATTCTCATAAGCCTATTTAGTGAAAAGCAAATTTTTCGTTTTCGCTATACCAAAAGTTAAGTAGATGAACACCTTGATCATTATAAACTTACTAGGTCAAGTTATTTTCTCCATTCGCTTCGCTTCTAGTAGTTTACTCTTTCTCGCTCGAATCTCATTAGTGTACATCTCGGGGCCAGAAAAAATGAATTCTTCTCTTTAATATACGATGCAATGAATGTTTAAGAATTAAGATTCGTGTTTGATAAAGAGTTCAAATTTTATACTAATGGAGCTTAAGAGTCATCCTCACGCCTGGGCCAGTAGCCCATTGTTGCGCGGTCGGCAATGTTAACTATACGGCTTTAATGCAAAACAAGGTATTTTATTCCCCTGTTTCGGACGCCGTTTTTCAACCGATTTTCTTTAAGCTTGGCAAGTGTTTAGTTGAATAGTTATATTAGGCGTGGAGTCCCATTGGTCATAATCCCATTTGTTATAAACGCGAAAACCGTCCCACTAGTTATAAAAACGACTCATTCCCACTAGTTATAAAATTTATAACTAGTGGGACAGACTGATGTTGGTTTATAACTAGTGGGAAAATCGTGGAGTCCCATTTGTCATAATCCCATTTGTTATAAACGCGAAAACCGTCCCACAAGTTATAAAAACGAATCGTTCCCACTAGTTATAAAAACTGGCGGGAAAATGAAAAGTTTAAATATTCCCACTGGTTATAAAAGAACCGTTCATAAAGAACAGTTCGAAAAGAGTCGTTCACTTCAGGTTGTTCCCTGCTATGCGCAAAGTTGATGCGCAGTCGACCGAGACGCACTCGCCTGCTTGTAGGCAGGAATCGCTACATTGTCAACTCAACCTCCGAAATTTTGTGGTGGTGGGGGAATTGGAGGGGACTTGCACTGTTGAGCGCGTAGCACTACTTGCATTGTTGAGTGCGTAGCAATTAGTCTGTTGCCTTTGCTAATGCCGGATAATGCTATGCTATTGAATAAAAAGTTTATCATTTATAATATTAATTCATTGGATCAAGTATCGATGTATTGAATCAGATCAGGTTTTCTTTTTGATTTCGGTGCAAACACTCAAAATAAAGTACCGTACTACTTTACTGTTTTGTAAATTATTGCGGATATTTTGATATATACTTTCCATCAATATAAAAAAATTACGTCTAGGTAACTTATTTCATCCACCTTAAGACAGGATCAGACTTCAGATCCCGAAAAAACGTTGTGACTTTATACTAATCAGTGATATTTCAACAATAATTTACTAAACAATAACATCATAAAATCAACATCACCAACAATTAACTTTAAACAAATAATGAAGTTACTAATTTTAAAATGAAAGTCTTCACATATCCAATCCGTTAATTAAGAGTTTTATTTATTTATTAAATAACCAAATAAAATTCTTAATTTATTGGATATTTGAACGACAACAACAATTTACTAAACAACAACAAAAACCCAACATCACCAACAATGAATGATCTTTAAATAAATGATAAAGTACTAATTATTAATTTCTTTTAGCTGCTGTAAGTGTAAAATTATGCATGTGAAAACAGCTTACATGGGAAGTCTAGCCTTTTTAAATCTAAACCTTTCCTGCCTGATCTTTTATTTAGTATTGTGTTCCAAATATTAGAACTCTACCTACAAAAGTCTCCAATAATAGCTACTTATTCTATAAGTTATTATGCCTATTACAACAGAGAACTAAATACATAATATTGGTAGGACCATGGGACCATGTAGGACGGCCATGTATACAGGTATACAGGGAGGGAGGACGGTCAGTAACGGAACGATTCGGTTCGAGTCGATAGTCTTCGGACGAGTTCGGGTCCGACTTCAGTGACGTCAAAAAGAGAGGAGTGGAAATGAACGCCTCCTCCAATTCCCCCTCCACCACCAAATTTCGGAGGTTGAGTTGACAATGTAGCGATTCCTCTTGTAGGCCGGCCACACACTGCAACAGACGAGGCGAGGCGAGGCGAGGCATTTTGACTAAAAGCTATATTTCTAAGGAAAATCGAGTTACTTTGCATCGTCACAGACAGTAATATTTGTTAAATTTTTAAAATTTCCATGTATGAGAGACCTAATATAACTATTCAACTAAACACATAAAAAGTTCAAAGAAGATCACCTACCGATCTACCGGTAGGTGATCACCTACCGGCCGGTAGGTGATCACCTACCGGCCGGTACAAGTTGAACAGTGCGCAAAATGTATGTCCGTTCGTGTCGTGTTTCTCGTGTGTGTGTGATTCAATGTAATTTTGTAATAATTTTTTAATGTGTGACGACAGACATGGTGAACTTTTATTATCTTGAAATCTAACCTGATGATGGAACAGTAGTTCTGAAACCGCGGTAGTCCTGTAGGATTAACACAAAAGCTGACAAAGGACGGAGGTAAAGTAACCTGTATTCAATTTGTCTAATCAGCTTTGGAGGCTATTAACATGAATAAAATAAAACTATAAGTTGTATAGTAAAATTTGCCAAGAGAATGAGATTTTTTTAAATTTTATTTAATAAATTTTCATTTAATACTTGTAAGGTTACTATTAGTTGATAAAATGAGGGTTTCCAACCAACTTTTTTTTAGAGTTTAAACCTTTTTGGCTAATCTATCATACCGAAAAAGAAGTAAGCTTAGCAAAAATTCAATTATGGTTGATATTTTTACTTGTTTTTAACACTATTGTACTAAACAAACTGAAATCTATAAATATTGTTTATGATTACACATCATGCTTGAATTGAGAGGAATGGACCTTTTTTAGTTTTAAGTAACATAATTTTTATCACCGACAAAACTTTTTTTTCTAACGTATATTTTGTTATAAATGATACTTTATGCAAGTTAATTTAATGATCCTTGTGCATCTATATCCTTACCACCACTTTAATATAGATCTTTAAAGTTTGTTAACTTTACGGGGCTATTTTTTAATGAGTCACAAACAACATCATAAAATATGTTTTATATGACATCAACATGACAAAGAAAAAATATACTGTATTAATAATGTTAGTAAAATTAATTTGGTATAAGAAAATTAATGTTTTCACCTAGCTTAGGCCTACTTCTAAATTCAATGCCCAAAGACCCCACTTAAGATCCCCAACATGAAGATGGTCCGCGAGCCCAGCTGTGAGGCCCCCTACTCCGTCCCTGGCTCATATTGAGCTGGGGGCGTGACGAGCGTCCAAGGATTCCCTGCGTCAACTCCCCAAAGACCCCAATGAAGATCCCCAACATGAAGATGGTCCGCGAACCCAGCTGTGAGCTCCTACTAAGTAACTAACTCATATTGGGCTGGGGGCGTGACGAGTGTCCAAGGATTCCCTGCGTCAACTCCCCAAAGACCCCAATGAAGATCCCCAACATGAAGGTGGTCCGCGAGCTCAGCTGAGAGGCCCCCTACTCCGCCCCTGGCTCATATTGGGCTGGGGGCGTGACGAGGGTCCAAGGATTCCCTGCGTCAACTCCCCAAAGACCCCAATGAAGATCCCCAACATGAAGGTGGTCCGCGAGCTCAGCTGAGAGGCCCCCTACTCCGCCCCTGGCTCATATTGGGCTGGGGGTGTGACGAGTGTCCAAGGATCCCCTTCGTTAACTCCAAAAAGGCCCCACTGAAGATCCCCAACATGAAGATGGTCCGCGAACGCAGCTGAGAGGCCCCCTACTCCGTCCCTGGCTCATATTGGGCTGGGGGCGTGACGAGCGTCCACGGATTCCCTGCGTCAATTCCCCAAAGACCCCACTGAAGATCCCCAACATGAAGATGGTCCGCGAACCCAGCTGTGAGCCCCCTACTAAGTAACTAACTCATATTGGGCTGGGGGCGTGACGAGTGTACAAGGATTCCCTGCGTCAACTCCCCAAAGACCCCAATGAAGATCCCCAACATGAAGATGGTCCACGAGCCCAGCTGAGAGGCCCCCTACTCCGCCCCTGGCTCATATTGGGCTGGGGGCGTGACGAGTGTCCAAGGATTCCCTGCGTCAACTCCCCAAAGACCCCAATGAAGATCCCCAACATGAAGATGGTCCACGAGCCCAGCTGAGAGGCCCCCTACTCCGCCCCTGGCTCATATTGGGCTGGGGGCTTGACGAGCGTGAGCGTCCAAGTATTCCCTGCGTCAACTCCCCAATCAATTATACCAAGAAAGAAGACAAATCCTGTGACTCGTTAGCACCATAAAAAATGCAATTTTTAAACTCCTATTTAGGCCTAAATCTATTTTTTGGGAACGATGCAATTACTAAGCTTATTTTGGACCAAAATACTCTTAAGACTAATTTATAACAAATATCACACGATATGTTTAAGATTAAATGTAAAACATTTTTTAGACACTAATCGTATAACATACAGAACTGTAGAAACTATAAAATTTTATAATCTCCACATGCTGAGGTAGGAAATAATAACTTTATCCATTCATTTCTCAATAAAAAGTAGTTTCTCAGTTCAATAAATGGGTCATACCTCAGACAAAATATTTAAAGCAAATGGAGAGGTTGGTTCAACTTAAAACTTGAGTACAACGATTTAGAACCCTGTTTATTTTAGCTCACAGGGCGTTTTCCCAAATTCTCTTCCAAATTACCAAGAATAAGTAATTTTTCGGAGGTGAAAAGAAATATTAATTTTTACCAACTAAATTGTGATTGTGAAATGTGGTTGATATTAAAATAAACGTATATGTAACTAGCAATATATGTATTTTAAAATAATTAGCTCAACATAACATTACTTGTAAGGAACGTATGGAAAAAGTTTAAGCAAAGATTTAAGCATCAAACCCAAATAAGCCTCGGTTTAGACTCCCCATGTGTCGACTGCTAAACTCGCATTAATAGCTTTTTGATTACCCTGGGGTGGTAACTATCTAGATTGGTGTTCAAAAAACTTGGGGAAGGGGGAGGGGATCAAGCTGGTTAATGTGTAAGAGCGGAGAGAAACGCATTAGTGACGTCACACCTTCCGCTGGAGGGGGGGCTACTTTTTGTGGAAACATATTATGGCAGGAAATGTATCCTTATCATCAATCTGGAATTATGGAAATGTGCTAAGTGTCATGCATTATAAAAATGTTCAGTAATGCAAGCTGGAACGGGTATAGATTAAAAAAGAAGTAGATTTGGCGAGGCAAAAAACAGTTTTCCCAACTGGTTTTAAGATCACATTCCATAACTTAACAAATATTTATTGATCAATAATATTAGTAACATGCTTTCTTATCAGCATACGTCTAAGACTTATAATTTATACAAGTACTAATATAGTAATCATAGTTTATTTCATCATAATTTTTAATTAAAGTTAACTTTTGATACTAATGAATAACTATATTTTTAATAAAAACTAATAGTCTGAGTTGGTTAGGCACGAAAGTATTGTTAGAAGTATTCGTTATATTTACTTTTAAAGAAGGCAAAAAAACGTCTTTTGACTGTTTTAATTAAATATTTCGTAATGACTTTTGATTAATTTGTTTCTTCCTGATGATGTACATTACAGTGATAAAACGATGTTTTCTAAACTAAAACCTTGGAGGAATTATATAAGGAGTGGCCACGTCCTTATGGATATACCATGCTAAAGTGAAGCCGGCCGCTCCCCTCCACTAGAGTGGCACGGCTGGCCGTAGAGTGGCATGGTGCCGCCCCTGTAACACGGGCGAGATAGGAAAAAACGGGACCCGCGCAACTTTGAATTAAAATCCTGAGCACACCAGGCAAATCACATAGAACAGCTTTTGCATTTTAAAAGAGGATTAAATTATTTATCCAGTGATATACTTTTGTTCTAGATAAAAAAAACATATTTTAATTTATAAAGGAACATTAAAGTAAAATATCTGTATTGAAGAGATGATTTTAATACATTAAAAACGAAATTTAAATTATCTCAATATATATATGTGTTACTGTAAAATTGATTTTATTGTGTAGTACAATACTTTTAACAAAAATAAATATAAGAATTGATATTCTTTTAATTTAAATTGCTTATTATAATTTGTAAAAAACGTTAAGAGGTGTAACCTCTTTAAGTGCTTGATGTTCAGAATCATTTACAGTATATTAGACAGTAATTTATTGGCATATAATTAATTACTCATAATCTATATATTAATACGCAAGCATGTTTCATTTCCTCCTTTTTTCTCAGCTCGTGTGCATCGAAGGATAAATCCGCGCATACCGTTAGAAAGGTATAGTCCTGTAGATGAGCAGAATCGCATTCTAATTCACGTCGGACTCCAGGGCTGCGCCCCACAGGCTTTCAAAGTTCCAATGTTAATCGTATGGAGAAAGGAGAATTGAATTAATCATTAGACAGCTGTTGTAAAAACAACTGCTAGAGAATGAGGAAGAACAGATGTTTTAGTTCTAAAATGTTTTTAAGTTTCTAATGTCCAGATCAACCGAAAGTTTGATCGAATTTCGATCAGGAGGCGATCTCTAGTTACTTTTAATGGGTTAATAATAATAAAATAACCAACTAATAAGAAGTACGGAATTTAGGGTACAATAAGATAAAAACTAAATTATAAACAATAGACGATTATTCGTCAAATACTAACAAACTTAGTATACTATATGTACTAACAAGAACAACTACCCTTTGGTTATCAGCACAATTAGAATGATTTATTAATATTAATAAAAAATTACCAATTATGATTATGGTTATTTATAATAGCATTAAATTTAGTCGACGTTTGTAAAATACATAGCCTTAACATAGTTATTTTTAACTTGATAAATATAGACCTAAAACTTAACAAATTATTTAAAAACTTTTCTAAAATTTATTCTGTTATTTAAAACAACTAATTACACTTAAACTTCCATGATCAACTACTTGGTAGCCCTCGCCACTTGACGAGCGCGGCGCGGCGAGGCGGCTTCGCTTCTAGCCCCGCGTGGCCACTCCTTACATATAATTCCTCCAAGACTAAAAACAAACAAAAATACCATAAAAAATTTTTAATGCAAATTTTTCATATCTAACGACCTAAATTATAATCACTTTCATCATGGCAAGAAAATCTGATGACCTACTTAAATGATAGACGTTATACTATATTGATTTGATACAATAATTAAATGTTGATATTAGCTACAAAACAGGTTAAATCCATTCGATTCACAATAAAATTTTACCAGTATTTCATCTAGTGAACAGAATAGTCAAGTTCGAAATGATGAAAAATTAGTACACATGTCATAGTTTAAATACATTTGTATAAAGCCTACTCTTATGTTTAAGAACATAATTCGCATCTAGTTTAAAACATTTAATGTATTAAAGTACTTTTAAATTATAACTGTCAGGGTGATTTGGCGGAGCATTTAAGATAATTTTATTAAGTTGGAGTTTATGGCGTCACGACACACATGTTTATTGTAGTAAAGTAGTTCTTAGACTGAACTCTAAATACTGTGTAGTTCAATTAAAGTTCAATTAACTTATTGCTAAGTTTTCATGTGAGCTCAAGTATTAATAGAGAGACTCGAGGAGACAGAGCAGTCCATTGGTCACAGGAAATGGCTTTTAGAGGATCCTTTAATTTTGTTCCAACTTAGTAACAGCTGAAGTGATTCCGAACGGCATGTCCGTCTGAGCCATAATGGCTGCCAAAAAATTGTGAAGCTTTTACGAGAATTTTTTAGGTTTAGATTAAATAAAAATTTGTATTAAATTAAAATATTTATAAATTATAATTTTTTGTAAAATTTACGATGATAAACCTTTGGTAATTTATATTAATTCCTTTTAAGACTAAAAATTTTACTAATTTAAAATTGAACTTGAAAATAAGTTGTCTATGGTTGTATTCAGTTCTGGGTTACACAGAACTAAACTTGTGCTAAATAACATAGCCTAGAAAAACACTTAATGACTAAATATAAAAAAATCAACATGTTTTAGATTCAACCTAAATGAAAATAAAACTTTCACCTATCTATTTTTAGTCTTTTATAACGTGCTCTGGTTCTTTCATGTTATTTTAACACCTATACTAATATAATAAAACAACAAATTATGAATACTAATGAATAAGTATACTATTGAAATAAAAATAGGCCAAAATAGTTATTAGACCGTATTAAAATACTTTTCTGACAACTCAGATTTCCTCCTTTGATTTGTTATAAATGAGTCTTCCTTTAAAATTCGGTTGTCGCTACTGTTCCAGTGTCCCATCATTTACCCCCGTTCCCTCGCCGGATCCAGGTATGTTTGATAACTTCAATGTGTGACTATAGTCAATAGTAGCTGTGTAATGAGGGAGGTTTATAATTAAACTAATCTTTAAGTTAATTTAACCAATCAATAACGCCGAGATTCTGGTAGGAGGAGCTTTGTGGAAATTGAATTTATATTTTGACACAATACCGTATTAAAACACTTTTTATATGACTTTTTTGTGGAATCCCTACATTTTCTTGTTAAGTCCACTCATATTATTTTGCCCTTTCAATGAAAAAAATTAATGTATATACATAGTATTTTCCCCCCGAAACATCTTTTCACTAATGAACGTTTAAAGAGTATTAAAACCAAAATGGAAGTCAAATTCTAAATGTAAACAGATAATAAAATTTCAATTAATTTACTATTAAATTAGTTGTTTCTTTTCTATGTTTTCAGTATGATGAAAAGAGTCGTTCATTACTCTGTTCTCCACTCGATTGTTCATAAGATTGGCGTTGCTTCGCTAGTAAACACTTTTTTTAAGGAAACTAATAATAAATAAAAAAAAAAAAAAACACACATTTTCCAACATAGCAATGAAATTACTATTAAATAGCAATCGAGGTTTTTCAGTTGTAAAAAGCGACCAGGGAATCAACAGTAATGAAAGTTGATTTCAGTTAGTTATTTTGTTTCATTAAAAAGAGCTCCCTTGATAGGAACGGTTATAACTCCGACTATGATTGGTCGTGTATTGTTAGAATACATTTCATATTTCAAAGATTTTTACTTTTATGAAAAAAAAAATTTCATAAAATAAAATTGGTTCTAGAATTATAGAATATAAATTAATCAAACATTTCGCAATATAATTCATACGTATTTTGGCTTATTCAACTTGAAGAGATAAAATTATCTTTACCATGGCCATGATTTTAACTGAAATATAAACATTGGGACCTCTGGTATGTTCAAATACCGTACATAAAACTATAAAATGGACAAGCCGTCATGCTCGTGACTGCTCTGGTATTTTTATAATTAGTGTTTGACCGGGATGTATTTGACTCAATTCAGTGTGGGTAAATTACCTGATACAAAGTGATTATTAGGAAAGAAAAACATTAAAAGGTTGTGAAAAGACAAAGAGGGAAACATTTGTTTTTTTTCGAAAGGCTCTATTAGCTCTTCAGATTTAAGCACTAAATATAATTTCAATGTTGATATGCGAAAAGACTTTATACTAAAGAAAAAATATTAATAAACCAGGCAGTAAAAGATGAAATAATTATAAGAAACTGGAATAAAATAAACAAGATAATTATTTATAACGCTTAAATATACTTAATTATTTATGACGTTTACATAACTTGAAGAAATACATAACTAAAGGCATTAAACATGTGCTTTCTATATACCTCTTTTATTAATGTAAAATTAAAAAATGCAATGATAAAATTTATAAATATCTTGAAACATAAATTTGTTTCAAAAGGTATTACAGTAAATAATCATTTTCACATTTCAGAATGGGTGGAAGTTTTTTTATCTTTTTGTCAGTAAATATTTCAATAAAATTATTTAAAAACAAGTTAATTACTGTCAATTATGTTAGAAAAACAAAGTCTATCACAGTGCGATTTTATTTTTCAACCATAATTCAAGGCTCAGTAAAAGTATTAATTAATGACATATGGCGTTTGTTTGAGAGCTCTGTGTAGATAGGCTTTCACCATAACGCAATGTACTTAGCACAAGCTAATGTGGAGGCTAATGCACGGCTTGTGTAACATACAGAGCTGCATTACCGTACAACTAATATTTATCGGTTATATTTCTTTCAAATTTTGTCAGTAGTGGCCTGTGAAAAATCCTGACATTCTTATAAAAACCCTGAATATTTTGAAGCACATTGTTCGGGCTCTATTGTGGATTGGCCCTCATAACGATAATGGATGTGTGAGCTGCTCACCCTAACTGAGTTTATAAGTTGAGGTTCCTCATATCCGGCTACAGGGGAACGCTTTCAGCTTCTATGTCGAGTTGACACAATTCTTGATTAGTTAGAGTTACCTACAACCAAGGAATTAGCTACATTTATTATTGTATCTAGTTTGAAGATTATTCAATTTATTTTGAAAGCACCTATTAGAAATTCGTCTATATTATTTAAAGGATGATGTTAAAAATATCAGAAGAGAGGGAGTCAAAAAACAAATTTTATATGTTCCACGGAAACGCTAACAACAAAGGTTTAGCTCACGATTTAGCGTAATTGTATAGCAATGAAACAACGAAATATTAAATATCCCTGCATCCATAAAAATTGTTCTATACATATTGTTAGTTTCCAAATAGGCTACTTTTTGTCTTTATTGACCTAAAAGAAATGGAAAAATATTTGGGCGGTCATATTGTTGAGTTTTAAAAGCTCTCAGTCCCAAGACCATCGATCAAAGGATCTTTCCCTGAGCAAATATTGTAGGAAGGAGTATTTTTTTAGGAGTACCTATTTAATAGTGTCAACCAGTGTCAATTTCTTTGGCAGTTTTACAATAATTAAAACTTAAGGTGGATTCTTAATCTATATTATTTTTCAAGACAGACTGCAGTACCGACTCATACTTGTGTTATGATAGAGTACTGAAATTTGTTACACCAATTTTTTGACACCTAATAGGATAACATGATGGTTTTTATCAGTTGTAAAACTAATAGGCACATAAATTCCCCATGTTGTTTTATGGACATATATTTCATTACGTATTTCCATTACTTATCCCTCCTCTTCCCGTAGATCGCAGAAGGCGCAATAGGACCAGTCATCGAAGTTAATATTCTCCTCGTATGCTACCACAAAGGTGGGGAGGGGGAGGAATTTGTTTAAGTAAATCATTTCCTAAAGTAATGTAGCTCATTTAAAGTTATAAATAAATCAACAATACAAATGACAATAGCACTAATAAAAAATTAATCAACATTTACTTTGACTATAGCCACTTAAGGTTAGAGTAATTGCAATTTAATTCAAGGGAGTTGAGCGAACTAATATTCTGAAATCGGTTTAACGAGTTAGCCTTAATATTTATTTTAAAAATGTAATATACTGAATATAAATAGTATAATACATTTTGAATGCAAATAATTATACAATAATTATCAAAGTGTGATGTTTCACCAATGGGGTTAAATAGATAAAGAGTGCAACACACTGATAGGGAAAATGATCCCCTGTTGATTTGCGACATTTTACCCACCGTTTCCGTGGTAACCAGTTCTTTGTTTACCCTTTCCCACCAGTTATTTACCATTTTACCCACGCTTATCCGTCGTTTCTATGGTAACCGACTTTAATAGCGTGCTCACAGTGCATATCAAATTAATTTAAAAACAAACAACAAATAATCACATGTTTTAAAAGTATCATCTGTAATTTTTGAAGCTTGTAGCGACCAATCAGAATAGCCAAAACTAGTTCTCAAGGAAACGAGGGTAAAGTGTTGGATGGTTGCCAAGGAAATGGTGGGAATTATGCGTCAAATGGAGCAAATTAACAAAGACAAAAAATTAACATGTGTTGAGCACTCTATACCTATTTGACCTCGTCGTGTTTCAAAAGTTTCCATCGGCTTGTGACACCAGCTGATCCACAAACATCAGTTGAGCGTGTTAACAGCTGATCCACAAACATTAGCTGAGCGGGTTAACAGCTGATCCACAAACATTAGCTGAGCGTGTTAACAGCTGATCCACAAACATTAGCTGAGCGTGTTAACAGCTGATCCACAAACATTAGCTGAGCGTGTTAACAGCTGATCCGAATGTTTACTCCCACCGCCCACAGACCGCGCTGCGTGCCGCTGCGGTAGACTGGGACGTGCCCATATACAGCAGTGTATGGATATCTTAGTACTCCATTCAAACTCTATACGGACGGGCAGTAGGTTCTAAAGGCATGGTAATTGGTTATATATGGCTCTTTTTTCTTGCTATACACAAATATCTCCCCCACAAAAAATAGTAACTTTCTTTCAATACTTAAAAACCTTATTAAATATATTTAAAATACTAAATTTTTTAAAAAGTTAAGTATTTTTTAAAAACTTGATTACATTTTGTAGGCTTAAAACAGTACTTAAGCCTATGAATTGTTATTATTTGTTTTCCCCATTAGAAATTAAATATAATATTTTAGATTACAAGATACAAGATACAAGATGCTTTATTTCCATTTTTACAAAGATACAAAATTTTTACAAAGATTGATTGCAAAATATACTCATCTTTACTGTACAGTTTGGTAGGAATTAAAATTAATTTTTATATATGCATATTCACAAGAATTATTGATACTAAACATACAGAAAAATTATAAAATGGTAAATAAATATAAATGTTTGCTCCAGATGCAATTTTGTTATTAAGAACAGGTGTGTTGGTATAAAAGATTCTCTCGCTCCTGTCTCTTGTCATCAATCTCCGGCAATACAGTAGAGCCCTCCTCTATAAATCATCTAATATTACAACAAATTATTTTTTTAGGTCACTGAAAATATTGCACGTATTGTGTTTTACGCTTCTCTTTTGTGACTGTTAAATTAATGTGGAAATTACATTGAAGTTTTTGCTCTTTGGTTGACTCTTACTGTGTTGGCATGAAAAAATAGTCCTATAGAACAAAAAGAGTATTATATTCAAATCAACAAAGTCACAAAACAGTATTAACTGCATGGTCTTTTAGTTTTGTGTAAATAACTTTCCGTTGTTTCATAGTTCCTCGAGTGGTCACGGAAGTGGTTCCAACCAACCGACATTCATGCTGGTGTTGCAATATTGACTCCATCTGATTAATTTTATTTCCCTTGGGCAGTAAAGAACTTACCGCCACAGCTTTTTTTTATCAAAAAGATGAGTGTTCGGTGTAGTATGGCGAAAAAGTGCCTTGCAACAAAAGTCGATATTAACATGACGTAATTATCAAATACAATTTAATGACTTTTTTTGTAAGAACCCGTAATGATGGTTATTGAGGTCAAAAGTTTTGAAAATGCTACAATGTAACGCCACGGGAAACAGTGCCAATTCTAGTTTTTGGATCTTTTAACCGGGGATTATAACAACTATTGCGACCAATAACCAGGCTTTGGTTTCCGCTGCGACTGTGGTGTAACAGTTGCGCCATCATATTACACACTCATTAGCATGCAAATATCGGATGCTCTCATGGTTGAGGCAATCATCGCCGTCGCAATTGAGTTACTTTTTATTTGAGTGAACCGAATAATTTTAATCACAAAGACAACCTTACAGTAGTTAAGTCTATTGAGAATCTTTCTGATGATTACATCAATGTGATAGATTTACAAACTTAAAATCTACCAACATGTATATAAACTGCCTAAGTTAATTTTTGTGAAAGAATTGGAGCAGGGGAAATATTAATACGTAATTTCCAATCCTTCTTATATTAATATAAGGCCCATGTTATACGGGCAGCAAAAGCGCGGCAGCTTTTACGTCGCGTCGACGTCAAGCCTAGCGGGATAATGTACTTGCGTGTTGTGCAACTATACGAGCGTTTTAGCTGCCGCGTCTTGCCCGGTAAACTCAGCGTCGACGTGTTTTACGCGTCCGGACCGGTAAACAGGCAGCAAAGACGCGGCAGCTATGACGCGAGTCGGTGTTATACGGGCAGCTTTGTCGTGGCAGATCTGCTTCCTCCCCCCCACCAGACACTGACCCAGCGCGAATATGACGTTCGGCGACCTTCGGGCTCACTCGGTAGTTGCCGCGGCGTTTTTCCCGCTCGTGTAAGGCCCATGTTATACGGGCAGCTAAAACGCGACGTATAAAACGCTGACGCTGGACATAAAAAACGTAGCAGTTATACGAGCATCAATAACGTCGCGTCGCCGACGCACACGCTCGGTGGGTGGAGCTGTTACACGAGCGGGAAAAAACGCCGCGGCAATTACCGCGTGAGCCCGAAGGTCGCCGAACGTCATATTCGCACCCGACTGGACTGTCAGTAGTTGGCGTCTGCTGTCTGCTCCAGTGCAAAAAATGTTTGTTTGAATATTGAATAACTTGTTTGTTTGAATATTCCTTTAATTTCGTATCATACAGCGGTGGTCGAATTTCGACCTCCAAAATAAACTTCTCTGTGTCAAACATAACTACTGTATTAACACAAAACTTGGTGAAGGTCACAAAAACACTAGTAAACAACTGGAGTATGCGAACTTTCCCACGTGAGTGCGCTGGGTCAGTGTCTGGTGGGGGGGAGGAAGCAGATCTGCCACGGCGCCACGGCAAAGCTGCCCGTATAACACCGACTCGCGTCATTGCTGCCGCGTCTTTGCTGCCTGTTTACCGGTCCGGACGCGTAAAACACGTCGACGCTGAGTTTACCGGGCAAGACGCGGCAGCTAAAACGCTCGTATAGTTGCACACCACGCAAGTCCATTATCCCGCTAGGCTTGACGTTGACGCGACGTAAAAGCTGCCGCGCTTTTGCTGCCCGTATAACATGGGCCTAACAGCTCCACCCACCGAGCGTGTGCGTCGGTGACGCGACGTTATTGATGCTCGTATAACTGCTACGTTTTTTATGTCCAGCGTCAGCGTTTTATACGTCGCGTTTTAGCTGCCCGTATAACATGGGCCTAAGGGCGAACAGTTATAACAAATGAAGCAACACTTAATGTTAGTAGTTTGTTATACTATTACGTATTGGTATTATTTATTAAGTACTGTTTGTTTAAAACCTCTTTTTTGTCATATTAACTATCTGATATTTTGACGAAATCCAACTAAAAAGAGGCATAATCCTTCATTAATAAAGGATTCGGCATTAAGTATTAAAGACTTGATATATGCAAAAATTTAATAAAACAGCAAAAACATTAAATTAACGAATAGGTCAATTAAAAATTATTCTTTGATCTTTAAACAATTTTCGCCCACATATCGGTACATTGAGAAAACATTTCTTTGTTGGCTTTGTATAACATATAAGTCTCCATTGAGAGCCGTTATAGAGTATTAAAATGGTGTTAGTCTCTCAGAAGATCTACTCGGCAGTTGTCGATTTAAATATGCTGTTGTGCGATTCATCGAGTAAATGTAAAAACTCTTCACAAAAAAATCCATGATAATATAAATATATTTTTTTTATAATGTTCATGATATAAAAATTAGGCATACGTAAGTTTTTGATATTTTTCAAGACTTCATAATTTTATGATCGGTTAAAACAATAATTAATATAGTCCTTAAAAGCCTACGAATTTGTTAAACACCACGAAAAATTTTAATAAATTAATTATTATATTTGTATTAACTTAAATAACAAATGAAAAATAAAAACGTTTATATTACCAAATAATAACGTCTAAGGGATATTCCTGCACCTATAAATTTAACAAAAAAATTAGGTTTCCGTAACAACACAAGTGGTCCGTTTGGTTCATTTAATAACATACTTTTTTACATAAGTATGTTGTATCCCGGCGAGAGAAAAAAAACACACACACTTAATAGTATTCAGAGCAGTAGGCTAAGAATAGTAGGCTACATGCAATTTTTAAAACAGCATGTCAAGTATATTTGTAGTTTACTTTCACAGTAAATCTGCATGTTACTTTATTTATTACATTGTTATTGTACATTGTTAAGTTTGCTAAACATACTAACAATTTTCTCAAGCAACTTGAGTTTCTAAACTGCATTTATTCACAATGAACACTTAAACATTTAATTTTTCTGTTTGGAAGGTAAAAAGATTTCTTTAAATATTACTATTCTGTTTGTTAACCGTACTCCCATTATATTGTTAACTAATAATAACAGTAAAAGAATTTATTGTTATCGCTATTTAAAAACATATTTAATAATGTTTTTATCATAGACACGCATGAATATGAATACGACACTATCATTAGTATATAGAGACCTCAATATTTTTAAAATCATTAGTTCCAGTAATGCAGTATATTATAGAATTGAAAACTAAATTAACTTTTTGTGGCCGGATTCTAGATTTCTTGGAGGGAGAGAAATGAAAAGATCCTTCCAAAAGAAAACTGTACTTAAGTCTCGGAGAATCGGTGCTAGCTGCAGATGAATATATTTCCTGCCTCAGAGCTCATTACAAAAATCTTATCTGTAAAGAATTATTACCTTAAAAAGTTTGCCAAACAAATAAAAAACTGTGTAATTGGGTCTTTTTACTTTAAGAACCTGTTATTGTAGTATAAACGGTCCCTTGTGAATAAATATTCATCACTTTAAATAAATATACTCGTATTTAACTTTTAAATAACATTATTTATAATTTCTTTAATCCTGAATATAATCCTGAGTAAGACAAAATTAATATTCATTAAACTATGAGTTGAGAGTAAAACATAAACAGTTATAAAGCTGAATTACTGGTACTTCAATAAGGCCTAAATTATTTCAATTATTTTCGATTGTTTTGTTTTGAAACAATTTGATTAACTTATAAACTATAATGGCTTTGCCTTACAAACTGGCTTTGCCATTGGATGTACAACAATGTAATAGAGCTTGGTTTGCTATAAACTCTATAAAGTAATTATTTCCTGCACCAGATCTAATTTTTGAAGCCCGAATGTGGGGTTCCGTCGTGGATTGGCCTTCATAACGATAATGGATGTGTGAGTTGCTCAACCCTAACTGAGTTTATAAGTTGAGGTTCCTCATATCCGGCTACAGGGGAACGCTTTCATCGTCGATGTCGAGTTGAAACAACTTGTGATTATTATTCACTCCTCACAAAAGTACGTTTTATAAATATTTCATATATTCTATTTTCATCTCATATCCCATTTTTATTGTTTACAATTATATACACTACTGTAGTTTCACTGTTTTAAAAAGTTTTTCCACATTTCTTAATACAAAACCTTTAACTGTAATGCAAAGCAGCTTAAAAATAGCTTTTTACACCCATAACAATCATCTATTACCTCTTTTACACTCATTCTTCATTCATATTTGCTTTAAAATACACCCTGGGATCGTCGGCGTCTTAAAAAGTGATTAAGAGATACTATGGAGGGTAGGTGATAATTAATCTTTCGTCAATATTATTCTGCTATTGAATTAATTTTTCTTCTGTAAAGTATTTTATTATAAATATTAACAAAATGCTAAAAAAAAATCCAATAGCAATCCTGCATATTTTTTATATCCCAGCCAAATGCTGTATGCTAAATATGGAAAAATTAACAAACTATTAACTATGTTGAATTCAAGCCAGCTGCTCCTTATCAAGGCACATAAGTTTCAGCTGTTATATGTTTTAGGAACTTTTGAGGCCTACATTCTTTTTAAACCAACAATGTGGCTTAATTAATGCGAATCAAGTAAAAAATAAAAAGTTTAAAGTTTAAAATTGTTTTATAATATTGTGCGGGCCAGTTTTTTTTTTTTTTTTTTGAAAAAAAAAATAAAAATAAAAAAAACGGGGTAGTGTGAAAACACTACCCCGCTTTGCGTAGTGTTAAAATGGTAAATTTAAAACAAAAGTTTTTGTATTTGAATTATACAAGAAAATAATTATAAGTTTATTTAAGTTATTTTAAAGTTACATATCATTGAAGACGTGTTTCTGTGATGGATCGAAAACATGTGATGAATGCACGAATACAGAATTAACTCAGAATTTTATCTCTACGTGTTCATTTGTGGATTAGCTACTGCAAGATATATGTAATTAAAAATTTTATGTGAAACGAAACATAATTTCACAGCATAAAGGCATATATATTTCAGAAAGTAAACGGTAAGTAACAATTTTAAATGGTTGGGACTTTTAACGAGTAAGTATCTATTGTAAAGTGTAATACTAGACTTATAGATTGTTTAAATTATTTTATTTTGAAATACATCCTGTTGTTTACTTAATATTAATCCGTAAAAACGTCTCTTAAAATGATGCAATGTATTTGTATTTTTGGCAAAAATAGCAAGTCCGCCCTACAATTTCATTGGGTTTTAATGCGTTTCAATGATTTTTAATGGGTTACAATGGGGAAAATGGTTTTCAGTCAACAAGTATAAAAATAATGTATATCCATTTAAGTTAAATTATTTGTTTATAATGTGACACTTTTTTATCCTAAACTTTTAAATCTGTGAATTTTACTTGTTGGCTTGAAGATCTGTATTAAGTAAGTTTTTCATATCTAAGGAGAATTCCAATCAACTTTTAGTGATAACAACCTAAAATGTTTTAAAAGGAAGCTATTGAAACTTCAAATAATAATGTAGAAGTGTTTTTGCAAATATATTTACACTTGCATAGTTGTAAAATGTATAGGCCTATTTATAGAACCAAGTTTAACCATAAAAATTTGTACACGTATAACTAATGACAATGAATTTTCATCCATGTTAACTGATTTATAACACGTTTTGTATTTTTTACTTTTTACATAAACAAATTAAATAAATAAAAAATGTAAATAAAAATACAGGATCAACACCGTAACGGGGATAATTTTAAACAAATCTTAAGTTATTAAATCTTAAGTTTAAGTTTATTCGTAAAAAATTGTAAATTAGTTCCAACAATATTCTTTATTTGGTGTTCATTAAATGCGGATATAAGTTAGTGTAGTAAAATTAAGCCAAAATATGGCTGGAAAATAATCAAAAATTTGGTCAGCCAATTTTTACTGAGATGTGTTCTATTTCATCCCCTGACCTCCCTCAGGAACGTCTCCTGAAATCCCCAGTGGGAAACATGCATGATAATAATGGGATGGCCCACGTGAAGTCAAAAATAAATATTTCAGCTAATGGGTTTTTATAAATCAAATTAAAGCTCTTAAGTAGTAGAATTAAATGTCGCAATCCCCACCTCGGTTGTCTCAGTCGAAAATGGCAGCGTATCAAACTTTAAGTAACAATGTAATTTGAACCTACACACTTTAAAATTTAATAATTATATTCGAAATACTTGACCTTTCGAGGCCCGGTTTGCGACAAACATTTGCTTTTACAATTACCCTTGAAAATGCTGACAGCCCGACATATGCTTATTATACTAACCTTAAACAATCCTCTAAACAGTATATCCAAAAGATGAAGTCCTGAGAATTGTTTGTTAGTCCTTAGCCATGCGATACATTATTTTAAAGTTCCTACTAAGGAGAGTACATAGTCGAAAACTAGACTCCAAAAGGCCAAACACGTCGGAGGTTATTGCATTTCAGAGTTTTCATACTATTTTTTTATCTGAATTTTGAACTTTTGGCATTTTTCTTCCGAGCGTTATATTTAGGTCGTGTTCTGGACATTGTATTCTTCATCTCAATACCTTTAAGTTTATATACATGAACCTTCTGGTATGTATTTTAGTTTAGTATGCTTATTAAATTTTATTGTAACTCATTATGGGCCTACCTTTCTTTTTGGGCATCATCCCCATTTGGGATTTCAAGGAACTTTTCGGAGAATGGTCAGGGGATGCCATAGAACACATTGCAAATTGAATTGGCTGTCCAAAAACTGTTTAATTTTTCCCCAAATAACTTTACTACAGTGTGTTTTTGATGCCAGTGATTCTTGAAGATTATTATTCGTCCAATTAACACATGAAATTCCTTGATAACAAAATGTTATGTCTCTTTCAGGAAATAAAAATAATCCAAATAAACCGTGAGATGTCTCCGGTAGTAAGTTTTTTGTGTGCTTCGCTCATCTTAACGTTGGTAGCATGTGGCGGAACTGAGTCGGAAAGCACTTCATCCAACACCATAAACTACACAAAATGCAACCCTTACATCGTCGCTAGGATATACAAAGTTTGGACGTCCTTGTACAAAGGATGGCCAACAGGTTTGATAAAAGCGGTAAATAAAGTGTAACCTTCTCTTAAACTTGGTGACAATAACGTAAAGCTTCACTTGCACTACAACAAAATTTGTATGGAAAACATTTTTGGCATTTGAGTCGTTTATTAATTGAATTGACAATTTTATTTTACATAATATCTAAATTATGCTGTTCCTGTAATAGATATTGCTAAATTCCCTGTGCAAACAGCGTAAATTACGCAGTTCCACAAGACTAATTGATGGGAGACAAGAGATGCCTAGATTGTTATATTCTTAACAAAGCATTTTGTGATGAAGAGGATTTTTGAACTGTATGTAGACAATTTAATAACGACTCCCTCCAAAAAACAAATTGGCATTTGTCCTTGCATAACATTTTCTGTTTCTGTTCATAACATTTTCTCGGAATCAACAAACAAAGTTTTAGTTTAGAAAATTATCAAAAACTCACAGATTAATAATAATAATAATCTTTATTTTCCAAAAGAAATATCCATAAGTGTTTTACAATAAATAATAATGCAATATTCCTTTTAGATTTTAAATTCATACAGTTAAAATTACAAATAAAACATTAATAACCTAACAAAAGTAAACCTAAGAAAAGCCAAGCTGACCACTATCCGAACACATACATTTAAATATACATTTATTTCTATTAAATTTTGTTTTGTTTTAGAAAACAAGCCTCAAATGTGTTATTATTTCACATCCACCGGTATGTGATAGCCTGTTGGGAGGCTATCACATACATTAAAATTCTATAGTGGTTCGACCAAAAAGTATTTTAAAATTAAACTATTAACTCATTTTTATCAATACATATATATATATTTAATCAAACCTTATTAAATATGTTAATAACAAATAGAATTTTTACTACAGAGCTTTAAATTATTCATCTCTCTAAATATTTTTGCATACTTATATCTAATACATAGTCTACTATCATACATGCATATGCACTTACTATACTAATATTCCCTTGAATTACATTTTTCAATCCTGATACATTCAAATAATAAGTACAATTTCTTATCTCAAGAGGAAGTTTACTGTCCATTCTTGGGCCCAGAAAACTGCAAGTTTTTGTAGAGAAAGTACAATTAGGTTTTCTTATTAAAATGACAATCTTTAGTGTAATTATAAGTTTTCTCAGTTCTAAAATATAAAAATTTATGAATACTGTTGAAATAATTATTGAAACATGTAGTTTTTATTTTAACAATTTACACTTAAAAGTGGAGGTATGACTATTGTTAGGTAGGCCTATTCGTAGTTTTGCCCGTAAGCTCTCAGTAAAGTGGAATTGCCAGAATAGTTGTTTGTGAATTTCTTATAAAATATCTAGAATTGAATAATGATTTATTCAAATTATGAACGATAATTCTTCCAGCTACTATTTTTTATTGCAGGGTGTGCACAACTTTAAAGAGGTCGTCATATACACTACTGATCTCTACTATAGTAGTGATGTGAAATGTTTGAAATCATACTTTTACAACGACCATGTAACCTCACTATCAGTCTTAAAAAATGGGTAAGGAAATGTAAATGTAACATTTAGTATTAGCAACTCTTCTAAACATTACTAACTTCTAAATTAGTTTTTAATAAGATAGTAAAGTATTAAAATAGGTAATCTAATTTTCATCAAAGTTTTAAGAAATGTTCGAATCTGGTGTAATGTACGACCGGAAACATTTTACATTATACGATATTTTACTTTATTATATAGCATAAAATTAACCAAGGTTCTGCTACCGGAAGTATGTTGAAAGACCGGAAGTTCGAGACGAGTTGATATCCTTGCGATTGACAAGATTAATAAAATATGGTGGATCATAGATCCTACTATAAGATTCGAAGAAACAACAAGTCAAGAACAAGAAGTTGATGAAGAGAATCAAATCAAATCAAAATCAAAACATAATTTATTTCATCGAATAATATACACAATACAGGAGACAGCATTACATTATTAGTGTATGAAATGTAATCCTCACATAGGCCAAGCCTGTGCTTGAGGATGAGTCATTGTGCTGCATAACAATGGAAGCTCCCTAATTTTTATCTACATAACTAATAAGAAGAAACTAATATAAAAGCCAACAATTCCATACTTTGAAGAAAAATATAACATCAAAATGTTAAGTGTCATTGGTCTTTTATTTGGAGCACGAGGGACGCTAACGCAAAATTATGTTAACCTTCGGAAGAAATTCAAAATCTGAAAATCAATAAAGTTATAGTTTTGAACATTATCAAAAACTCAGTTTATATATTAAGAAACCATCTATATGGAAGTAATTTTTGTAAAAACAAATAAAAAATTTGAAACAATGACCATAAATACATGGTTTGAGATGAACAAAATTTTAAAATTATAGATAAAAATTATATGTATTACACTAAGTTACCAGGCAAACCATGTATGCATGGTCAGTAACAGTTTCTGTTTTCTCTCTTTTGTCGAAAATGAAACACAAACACAAACATGCAAATAATACAGACGGTAAATATATATATTTAAAAATTTTTAAATGACAATGGATTTAAATCAGATGCTATAGGCCTACGTTCATCATTAGACCCAAAGAGAAAATGGCAAAACCAACATAACGGATGATAATATAAGAAACGATATAGAGTCATAGAAACACGAATTCCTTTAATGCTATGGGCGGACAAAAGAGTCATACCAGTGGAGAAATATGCAGTGTAAACGTAAATATATTTGTGTTTTGTACACGGTAGTGTTTTATTTCTGATTGCAAACAATAGATAATGTATCTTGATAATCATAAGCGATTCGTTTTGTAAAAGATAAAATATATTATGAAGTATTAATTCAGGCATGCTCTTTTAGGACTTGTATTTCGAAAAATATCAATTTGTACGAATGTGAAGGCAGGACTGTAAGTGAGTCGAATGGTGAGTAAAATGTATACAATTTAATAACACAATAGTAGATCACACGACACTTGTTACCATTCAATTTCTTTAACGATCACTTTCATATGAATGATGTTAAATATTGTTTATTATTCAACAGTTACCCAAAAAACAAACACAAATGCATATATAATATTTGACTTATTCTAAAAAGAGATGAAAAAGTAAAATAAGGACAGCTAAAAAGTTCCTTTTAAGAGGGGGTGAAATGGTTCCTCTCAGAACGTTTATGGTTCGTCAGAACGGCTGCTACCATTTAATGCCTTTATTTTAAGTCCGATAAAAGTGAGAACGGTTTTAAATACAAGGTAAAGGCTTGGTAGAAGATAAATAGACTAAGTCTACAACACGCAAGTTAGTTACAAGTTAGTTTTTGTAAGTCTTTATATTTTATATAAAACCTGTTTCACTTTACCGGACTTAGAATTGAGGCACTAAATGAGAGCAGGTAAAGCACAGCATTGTGAATTTTTGACCCATGAGACCTCTGAAAAATGCGAACCGTTAATCATGTAGTTCCTGCAATGACCACTTGACTGCGCTGAAAAAATAATCACTATATCTCTAACACTCTCATAAAAGGCTTGCTTTTCAAATCATTATTTATTATTATTAAACTTTTTTATAAAAGGTCTGTACAGAATTTCATTAATTCCTTACACGACTATGGACATTATAGCTTTGAAATGTTCCTATTTAAATCACATAAGCGTATATTGAGTAATTTGTATTACTAGTAATTAAGTATTCGTTTGTGTACTTTAATGTTGTCTCTTTGTCTTTATTTCAGGCGCTACAGTGTACCGTTATCACGTTTATCAGGAGGGCGGAGTAACCTGTGTATACACCTGCATGGAATGTGGTATGGAAGTTGTACTTAAAGATTGGCAATCATATATCAGCAATCAAGATACTTAGGAAGCATGAGTGTAATGAATGGAATAGTAGTTTTCATCACTAGGACGGTGAAAAGTAATTTTTCTTGGGCGTAATCGCGTTTTCACTTTTTTATGAGTGCGGTTCATCACAGAAAGGTTTATTGGTCCGAATGATAGACAACATTGATCTTCATACTGCAAAGATATAAAATAATAACTCACTAAAATATAAGTAATAACAATTTCATTTTTTCTCATTGAAGTCTCTACAGACCTTTTCAAGCTCATTCCTGACCTAAAAACAAGCCAAAAATAGTTTTTTTTATTTCCAAACTTAATACTGAACCAAACAGCCGACATTTTGTAATTTTAAAGAATAATTTTTAATTGGAGAACGGCTTGTTGTAATAGTTTAAAATTTTATATACAGCTTTTTGAGCAAATTACATTCAAAAAATCATCTTATTCTTACAATTATTATATTTAAAATTATGGTTGTTTAAAATTGTTAACATTAAATTGCATTGGTTGGATATTTTGGATATATTGTATTTTTTAGCGCTTTTGTTATTGTACAGTTTAAAATTAAATTTACCCTCTTTGGGATGTATAAGTTTAAAATTTAAAATGGCCTCCAATTTGAAAATACCCAACTGAAAAATATGTATTTCCTCAAATTGAAAATTTGTGTAGTAAAGATTCATACCAAATATAAACTCAAAATCCGTTACAGAAATAAAAATTATCAAGTGTAAAAATCTAAATAGCTGCATCGAAGGAATCACTACACGGATTTTCTGAAGAGAGTTTCCGAACATTCTGTAAAGGTCAAAATTAATAAAATATTAAACTCTTGAAAGTCATTAATTGTTAACATTGTCCTTATTTGTTTTTATAAGTTCGAATTTTTTAAAAAGACAATCTAAACTTTTTATACATAAAATGAACAGATGTCTTTTGCGCGCTTTTAAGACAGCGACAACGAATACACTAAAAAAAATCAATTTTAATTCACGTAACACTTGGCCTGCAGGTGTCAAACGCATAGCTGACATGAAGCCTGATGGGTTCATAAAGATTGCCAAGGACTACGACCCAAAGGCGTTGAAAAAGGGCCTAGAAATCATGAAGGCCATTGGCGTCCCTATGGAGGTGAAGTACCCAGATGTCTGTGAATGCAAGACGACACCGGAACCGACGAAAAAACCGAAGTGTGAAGGGGAGGCTAAACCATAACCACGTGAAGACAAGAACGATTGGGTAATATCACACAATGTATACGTTGTATGTCAGTAAAAAATATTAAATAATGTTTATTTTTTTATTGCCTGATTTAAGTTCCGTTACCTAAATTAAATTCTGTAATGTACCAATATTTGAGTTTACCTGCCTTGGAGGATTTTTTTAGATGTATAAAAATGTTTACATATATGGCACTATTTATTTAACCTATTACTGATTAAATCTCTTTTATAGCAACTAAATTATATTTGCATAGCCTACTCTAATGACATATGGTATTTTAAAACACGGATGTCTAAGAATGTTTTTAAATGTGGTAAATACTATTGCAACTGTGTAACATGTTATTATGTTTATGAATATATGACAGCTTGTTTATTAAAATAAAGGTAATATCATTGACTGTGTACACTAACGTGAATAGACCTCTCATCAAAAAATCATTTAGTTTCAGGCAAAAATTTGGAAGTTCGGTGTACGCGGCACCAGAGTAGCTGCCATCGATCTTGTTGTTATTCAGCTGAATTTACAGTGCTGCCAAAACACTTTACCAAAACATAAACATAACTTTCAGTTATAAAATGTTTCTTCCTTCGTTGAGAAGAGTGGTAATACTGATTTATGTATCATATGCTACGTGTACTTCCATGTACGCCGCACGAGATCGCACCACCGTCAAAATACTTCACATACACGCCTATGCTATGAGAAGTCTACTCACTTTAGTGTACATAGTCAATGGAAATATATACATAGTGTAAAGCAATTTCCGATCAAAATTAATTATTTAGCGTTATTTCTTCGGTCAAGACAAACACATTTCATAAAAAAAACTATTAAATTAGCATTTCCACGGGTTTAACAATTTCTTCCATATAAAGTCAACAACACTAAAAACTTACTGGTAGTCAATCAATTTCGGTGGTCTATGCCACAATTCTCAGGCCACTAATGTCTGGATCGTAATTGTGGACTATGTTTACACAATGTGAAAAAATAAACACATTTCACCATAGGAACATAGGTCCCCGGTGTCTAGTTCCTGTTTATCTGTTTGTATGTGTTTTTCACAAAAAAAAAAAAAATTCATTATGCGTATACGGTTTTAGGTTCAGCTTTGACATTTTCACTCATATTTGTATCATTAAGGTTTGTCTTTGTGCAAAACTACAGCATCTATACCTATTGAATCCGCTAAGGTTTTTTGTGTGTAGACAGCTCCTTCAATTCTTATCCAATTTTCAAGTTTTTCTTGTCGTTGTTGCTTCCGCCAAAAATTGATGAGAATCGGACTTAAAATAAGGGCGTTATCCACAAATTAAATTTGAAGTTTTCCCATTAGAACAACATTTATATTGGCTTAAGCATTAAATATCTGTTAACGTACAGCTGTAGTTTTTAGTGTTCATGATATTCACAATATTGGATTGGCCGGATGTCATTGATTTAGAACTAAATGAAACTTTTGTATTGTATTGAAATAAATTGCTCGATGTCGAGCAACACTTGCACTGGTTCAAGACCTGGTTTTAGACATTGACCGTTTAGGTGGCGATTTCAAATATATTATGCCAAAGCCCATGACGTCCTTTTATTTTACAAAAGAATCGTAAGAATCGTCGCACAAAAATTAGCCCATGTTATTTAGATTAAAAAATCATACCTCGTTTGTGAAGATTGGATAAAGAATAACAGTGACAGCAATTATTTTCTCATGAAAATATTTCTAGTTACTGTTTGACTGTCCAGGAGTGCGATGGAACTAACTTGAGACTTATATTTATTTTTGAATTCATGGCAACACATAATGGAGAATAGGAGTGGAGTCCTCATCGAGCCGATGGGGAAAGATGAACAGGTTTCAGTAGAAAAAATACATTTATAGTTAGCTATTTAATACAAACACAAGCTGGGTAAGATAACTCAGTGCAATATTTCATATTACCAATGCATATCACTCTTAGATCGTCAATTTACTGACAACAGTATACTATGAAATAGTAGGATAGAAAGATATTTTAATTTTCTTGTCGAAGGGCCTCTTGAAAGACTTAAATTTGAATAATTAAATATTAAAAATTATGTTTCTTATCAACTCGGTTACTCGTCACAGTTCATTAGGTCAAGCTGTATCGATGTGTTTAGTAACCCTTACGTCTTAGCCCTTTCATTGGCTTTCCTCACTTGTACCAAGGTAACACAACAACTTCACATAAACCCCCTATTAAAATCAGGGCAACCTACTTTAACAATTTGAGATATTTTATTTCCTATGAAAATATGTAAATCGGTTATAAGTAATGGATGTTAGATACTTTGAATACTTTGATTGGCTTGCTTGACATCGAAGGATGAAAATAGCACGAGTAGCATGAATAGCATAGAATAGCATAGAAAATAGCACAGAACCCATATACTTCCTTAATTATGACTTGGGTCTCAAAGTAGTTATAATTTGTTGATGGCCTGAGTATAAATACTCTTACTTATGCTAAACCGTCCACACACAAATTTCATTTAAACTTACTAGGTTTTCGACATTCACTGAACATAATAAAAAGGATTGATTTATAGTTGCATACCATGTCTCGCTTTGATTCAAAGTTGTGAAAAAGACTACAAAAACCGTTCATACTACTTTGTGGATTACTTTCTTTGTGAAAAAGAAAGAGTTTCATACTCTGTAGGATACGATCTTAACCATAACATAACATTAGAAAATTTTAAGTGTTAATAAATTTACTAGACTAACTATTAAAAATATAAGGATAATTTCTGATTTTTTTGTACATTTTTGTTTTATAATTTTAGCTATAAAATAAGTAATGTTTCAGTATATAATTTAATTTCATAAAATCTATATATAGTATAATACGTGAAGCAGATTTTTATAAACACTACTCCTCCATTGTTTCCAGAACAATTTTAACGTTTGAGGTGTCAATTTAATGATTTGAGTTAGAGAGTACCGCACGCGCGTGGCAGCACCGCCAAGGACGAGCGGGAGCAGGAATGCACCGCGACTCGGTCCCTCCAGAAGGGAGGTGACCGGCCAGTACTGTTTAATATTTATAATTTACTAAACCAAAGAGTATTATAGAGAAAGAAAGAAAAAGAACAATTGAGAGCGCCAAAAAAAAAAAAAAAAAAAAAAAAAAAAAAAAAAAAAAAAAAAAAAAAAAAAGGAGAGACCGGCGCACAAGCCAAGAGGCACAATCACCGTAGTAAATGAGATTGAAAGAACAATTATTAATGACGATGAATAATAAAAGAAAGAGGGAATGGGAGGAGGTGATTGGCCGATCTCAATTGTTGTTGTTGCCTGTTGCCGCTGGAGCAGCCGCAGCGGTGTTGTGCCGGTTCCGCCGGCTTCGATTGTTCTGACGCTGTGTCGAGGCCGGGTTAAAAGAATCTTCTCAGTTTGCAATAAGGTTTTAAATTTTTGATATTTTAATTCTGAAGCCCACAGGAAGCCCTTAAAGTTATTTTTTGTCCCTAAGATTAACATGGGAATTTTTTTATTTAATTGCAAAATGAAACAGCTGTTGATAGTAAAACAAATAAACACGTGTGAAAAGCTAGGCGTGAATAGAAGCAATTACCGGTACTGAAATATCAACTCAATTCCATAAATTTCCACAACACTTAATACAAGGATTGTCTATTGTGTGGAAAGAATTGGATGTTTACCTTTTCCTCAAAATTTTGCAGTTAAATTTTGCTTAAACTTTGTATTTGGCGTGTATTTGGGTACAAATATAAGTTTAGTAACTAAACCCCGGAAAATTCATTTCCTGTACAAAAACCAGTTTGGAAATTGAAATTTTTGACTTGGTTCTTATGGGTTGTCAGATTGGTATTGAAACAACAACGAAAGTTAACAAAAATTGAAATAGAATACGTTAAGTTTTAGCATGGGTTTTCAAAGTGCTGTGAGTTAGAAAAAGGTATAGTTGGTTGTTAGTGTAATAGTAGTTTTCATTACTAGTCTCGAAAGTGACTTATCGCGGAGAGAGATTTCATTTACGTGCGAGGCGAATCCGAGCGTGGAAAAGGCTATCGAGCCCCGCAATGGCATTTTTTAGACGAGTATTGAACATTATTTTTCATTACGATGGCGAAAACCTTGTAAACAACATGAATGTTTTTGTTTGTTCAACTTATTATCAAGAAAAAAAAACCGAATTCATAACGCTGAGTTTCCGTGCTTATGTCGTGCACGGAAACACAGCGTTATGCAATAGCTGATTGGCCTAATGCAACAGCTGATCGGTCTGCATCACAAAATCTTATAACGGTTACTTTACGTGCACACAAATGCATGGAAAGTCAGTTATAAGTAATAGTGCCAACTTATACGATGTCGACTACTATCTCATACAGTAGACTTATAGAAAAAACAAAAACAAAAAACAACCGCAGTGAGTGCTCAATAGCTTATACAGGACCGGGGAGTTGTAATAAGAAAATTGATTTTTCTTCTGTTGTCATTTACGTTTTTTGTGTTATGAACTATCTAGATCCAACTTCTGTGAATTTATTATAAGTTTTTTAGGAGTTTTTAAGCAGAGACTCCTAGATGAATCGGCATTAGAACCATCAATTAATCCTAGCTAACTTGAATCTAATAGAACAACCACCAAATCACAAAACTATTTATGAAAATCGATTGATTAAATACAAGTATGGTGTAACCTGATTTTCACTACATTTTAATTATTATTTAAAGTAAGTCAGTAAATTACCATGGAGCAAGGTTGATCACCAGGTACTCTTGATAAATGCAGTGCATTGTGCTGCACGGGTCCCCTAGTACCTAATTCACCTAATTCAAGTACGATTATAAATTTTTTATGACTGATTATATTACAACTCTTGTGAGTTAAAACGTTTGACTTTTCAATCTGTGCAAGTGTACATACGCAGATAAAATAATGACAAAAGAAATCAAACAAACTTAGTTTAGAAAAGTTAGAAAAGTGGAGATAGCATTTAAGTTTAAATTGGGTTACAGTTAAAGTCTGATTTATTTAACACTATAGTACAGAAAATTTAATGGAGTATGTAATTCAGCACTCATGCTACAAATGTAGATGTGAAATTGAAAAGTTAAATGAAACTAATTTTGAGCAATATATCATTATATATCCATGAAATACTACTTACCGCTAGAATTACTGGCATGTTAACAAGAGATAATGAGACAATAGTGAAACAAAATGAAATACATGCGGTGGACGATAAGGCGACACTTTGCAAGGCATATACACAACCGAAGAAACCGAATTACTAATACGTATAGAACTAAGTAAGTATAACAGCAAGTTTATTGTTGACACAATTATATTATGTAAATAATCGTTTTCAAATTTTATTATGAAGATTAGAGATAGAATTATATATAAAATTATTATATATATATATATATATATATATATATATATATATATATATATATATAATTATTATATCCTTAAGATTAATATGGAGAACAGTCTTAATTGAATTACAAAATAAAACATCTATTGATAGTAAAACAGATGAACACTGTCAAAAGCTGAATAGAAGCAATTGAACTATTGGAACTGAAATATCAACACTATTGTATAATATACATATACATATATATATATATATATATATATATATATATATATATAATATATATGTAAACCTGAAATCAACTAAAATGTTGAAATAAGATTTAAAAGTAACACGAGGCAAACACATAGAGGTGTATATTGAGTTTGCACATAAATGTTTAAAACTTGATATGTCACTCGTTACAATGTGAAATAAAAATAAATCCTACCATTATTTGTTTTCATACTATTTCGTTACTTTAAGAGGGCAAAGCTTTATGGACACCCGGTATATTATATTCAAGTACCAGGTTAACCGAGCCTTGCTCGTTGGTTTTTATTCACTTTTGTTATAGTGTCAAGGTAAAAAAGCAATTAAATTTCCACCAACAACCAACTATACCTCTTCACAGTTAACAGCTGTTTCAAAAAGTCTGCTTAACATTAATGTTTCTTTCTTTTTGTTTACATTTCGTTGTTATTTTGTTACCAAAATAGCAACACATAAGACTAATGTTAAAAATTACAATTTTAAAACTTAATTTTAGACCAAATTCGATTTTTCCTGGGGTTGAGGCTGTTTCTAAACTTATTTTTGGGCCAAAACACTCTTTAATGCAAACTTTAAGCAAAATCTAACAGCTAGATTTCGAGATCGTGGAACACACATCCCTTCAGATATTCCTCGTATTATAGTATAGGATATAGATAATGTTTATATTTGAACTTTTCAGCCAATTGTCCATTACGAGGTGAATGTGTTAATGAAAGTACAAATTCTTGAAACAGTAATCGATTTACATAACAACCGTTCTTGTACTATTCAGTTTGAATCCTTAGAAATGTTATTTGGAAAGCTAAAATTTATATTGAAACCATTATCAATGCAATTAATTAATATGATATAGTGTGTGATTCAAAAGTAGCATTCAATTGTGTAATGATTATTTTATTCTTAAGTGTGTTTTTGATAAAGTTTGTTTCTACTAGAACGCCTAAGATCCCTATAAATTAACATTTATTTAAGTTTAACTAACATATTTTAATATTTTATATAGTTGTATGGATGACTATTTTAGAACTGGTTTTGTACAAATACGAACCTTAAACATTAAAATTGATTAGATAAATAATTAAAACTTTTTTAATCTAATAAATATTAAAACAAGAGTTTTACACTACGGTGCAATAACAGCTTACTAGACACACTTTGTAGGCTTGTCAGAAAAAATCATTTGCTGAAAATATTAAGAAAATAAACATTGTTCTAGGAGTGGACCCTTCGGCCGGATCTAAGCTGGACGGGCTAATCAGGGTTTCGGACGAAGAGTATAAGAAGAATCCGCACCTGGTGGAGAAGGAACTCACGTCTGCGAAAAAACTTATGAAGGATCTCGGTTTTGAACTTACTGACGTCTACCCCAAGACATGCACTTGCAAAGAACATTGCGTGGTCTAGGTGACGTCATCAGGATATCATACTTTTCAAATATAGCTTTAAAGTTCTTGTCAATGTTATTTATTTTTGTTCCTATTTTTTCTTTTCTCCAAAAAATAAGAATTAACTTTACCACTCTAGGTTAATCTCTATGGTGGTCTCCTACAAAACCGGTAGTGGTCTATGCTGAATATGTGAATTTTTGGAAATTAATTCTTGTTATATTAAGATGTTACATTAAATTAAACATGAGGGAGAATCATATGTTCCAGTGATGATGTTAAAATTAGAGAACGGGGGATTTAATGCTAAAATTTGTTTATAAAATTAGTAGAACCAAAATGAGTGTTCTGGGACAAAAACGAATTGATGAAAATTTGACAAGCGAGATGACGTTAATTCTGATGCATGAGACGAAGTGACGTCATCAATGTTTATAAAATGTGATCGAATGTGTAGGTTGTTTGTTTACCTAAAACATGATTCATCTTTAACCTTTGTTTGGTTTAAGATATTCATTTTTTCTTTAAATGAAGTTCTCATGAAACTCAATATATGGAATCATGGTCAATAGTGGCTTTAAAATTTTTCAAAGATTTACCGCAGTTAAAATGTCTTGATGCTCCTTATGTGTATTAAATTTAACTCTAAACATAGTATGACATACACGATTGTTTAAGAAAATATAATTTTTTATCTATTAATGGAAGTTGGAAGGATGTAACTCGAAATGTTTAAACATTCCCAGAAACCAAAACATCTACAACCATATACATGAATGAAAGCTCTTGACCTGAAAACTGCAGAAGAATTGAATTAAGATGGTGGCTGTAAAATTAGGTTCCTGCTTTAGCTTATGCAGTCTAGGGGATCAGGGGTCTATCTGACCTGAAACCTGATGAAAACTCTTGAGTGCGGAATTAAAGTATCAACAACTTTTGTATGAGGTTTTGATCAATCTTTTACCGTATTCCCAGTAAATTACTTTAAATTTTTAGTTTCGTTTTTGTCAGTCTAAATAGGTAACTTTAAAGTTTGAATTTCGTTTTTGGATTACGAATGTAACACAAATTGTTTAAGAATTCCCAAAAGTCAAAACCCTGATAACCATACACTTGATTGAAAGCTCTTGATGGGAAACTCCAGAAAAATTGATGTAAGATCCTCTTTAACAGTTCGAGAAGTGGACACTTTAAAAATTGCTCTGGTGGCTTAAACGTCGGTTTCCTTCTTTAGATTTTGCAGTAAAAGTCCTTAAGAAAATATTTGATGTGAAATCGGATGAATAATCGTTAGTGAGGAATTATACTATCAACAAGTTTTTATTTAAGGTTTTGCTCTAACCTTTACCGTTTTTACACTAAATCCCTTTAAAGTTGGGTTCCGTTTTGAATGATGAATGTTGCTTAGGCATTCCCAGAATTCAAACCCCGTACAATCATATACTTGACTGATAGCTCTTGACGTGAAAACTCCAGAAATTTGACTATTTCCTTCCTACCTTCATAAGGCTCCGCGTCAACCGTCTTCAAAGTTACCATGTTTTTCTTATGGAAGCATCAGTTTAGTGATGAACACATGACATTTAGGGACATTTTTTTACAAACAGCTGTTCTCATTTAAGTATTGAGGGAAGATTAGTAATAAAAAAGGATATTATATACTTGAGGCAAGTGAGCGTAGCAAACAAGCTCACCTGAACTGTTCTTATTAAAATTATTGAGTAATGATTGGTACAGTAATAAATACAATATTGTATTACAAGCCTGAGGCGAGTGTGCCAGCAAACAACCTGAACCTGACGGCGAATGAGCATAGCAATCGAACTCACCTGAAGTGTAAATATTTCTCAGGTTGGCATAGCAATTCGAGTACCGTTGCTAAACATGGGTAGGTCAGTTAGCAAGCCTATTATATAAAAAACTAGGAGCTTGTAGCGGCAAAGGCCACTAAAAATCTTAAAGGTGATATTATCTCCAAAAAAGATTAAGTTTTAATTTATCATCTAGTTACACAGTTACTATATTTCTTATCAAGCATTAGTATGAATTAACACAGTCGGATTTTCTTATAGAATATTACCAAACCAATAATCTCCCCGGTATACAGTTAGTATTCTATTTTGTGGAGAAAAAAATTATTTCACTGTTAGACTGTCGGACGCAATAAAAATATATTGAATCTTAAACTTGTACACATGAGGAATTCGTAACTCGACTAATACAAAATTTCAATACAGCATGGCAAAATAGTTAGTTGCTCATTATTACTGTACACTCCTGTATCCTGGACCCCTGTGCCCCCACTCCCCTTACCCCGCAGTGCCACCAATACTAGGCTTGTCCCCCAGACCTCCCCCGTGCCCACGTTCCTCTTTTGTGACCCTCGCTTCCTGTACCCCCCCCCCCCCCGTGGCCTGAGTAACCCCCATGCCCCCATATCCCCCATGTCCCTGTGCCCCTCATTCGCCCGTGCCCAATTGCCTGCCATTCTTCCCCGTGCCCGATATGTCGCCCGTTCCTCCCCCGTGCTTCCCCATGCCGAATCACCCCTTCCCCTGTGCCACCGACGTCTCAAGTGCTCTTTGTGTCCCCATACCTATGCCACTGTGCCTCCCTTACCCCTGTGCCCCCATGCCTATCGTTCCTCCCCGTGCCCCCGTCCCCCTCTCATGACCTGTGCTTTCTGTACCATTTATGCCTCCGTACACCTGTGCTCCCATGTCTCTATGTCCCCCATTCTCCCGTGCCCACATGCCCGCCGTTCTTCCCCGAGGCCCACGTGTTCTCTATGTCCCCCATTCCTCTACCTCACCCCCCCATGCCCAGCTAACTTATAGTGCCCCTTGTGCCTCCATTGCTCACAAACGATAGTTGAGAAGTAGTTGGCGAGTGTTGCCACTGTCACTCACAGCGGTTCGTCGATTTTGGGTTTACGGCTGAATGAGTACCAGTCTGGGAGAATCCCAAACTCTGTGGGGGTCTAATCAGTCTTAATGTAATTGAATAGGGACTTAGGTTCCTTCATTATCATGTCATGAGACTTCCTAATATAGCTAAAGTAAGGGGTGGGGAACCAAACCTAACCTTGTGTTTGGAATGGATCCACAAAGAAATCTAAATATGCCCCCGTGCCCCCATGCTCGCCGTTCTTTCCTGTGCCCCTTATTTCCCCAAACCTATAAAAAGGCCCTAATGCCCCCCCCTATTCCCAGTGGCCACCGACACCCCTCGTGCCCCCCAAGTTCCTGCACCCACTCTGGTCCCGTACCCCCATGCCCTCCATTCCTCCCCATTCCCCCATGCCCCCTCGTGCCCCCATTCCCCCATGCCCCCATGCCCCCTACTCCCCATGCCACAAAAATCCCTCGTGCTATGATTGTAGTCTATTTTGTCTGTTTGTTCCATGAGGTAGAACATTGTTTGACATATTTTTCATCTTGCACACTGTTATTTACACGAAAAGCTCTGTGTATTTATGGATTACCGTGCATTTATTGTTTCCATACGACCCATGTAAAGAAAGAAACAGAGAACGAATAAAGCAAAATATTCCTCATGCAGAAGCTATCCAATGTTAGTATTTTTTTACCTTTAACGAAGTTATTTAAAAAAAATGTATTCACTATCGTGTGCTATTTATTGTTATGTTCAGATTCATATTTACTTGACAATACAAGGTATTGTATTGTTATAGGCGTAGTAGTCTACCGTTATACAATTACTTCTAAGAACGGAGTGACAACAGGCTACACTTGCGTTGAGTGCGGTAAGTACATCACATTTTAGATCTTTACCAATGCTGCATTAAAAAGAATTAAAAAACATTAATTACACAGTAATCGAATATAATATGATATACATTTTAATTGTTAATGGGTGTGATATATTTATTATGACATTGCAAATATTTGGCGCTGATAATAAACTCAAATAAATGGTGTTATGAACTCTTCTAAGAACAAATAAACTAAATCCAATATTATGGCCCTGTTTATAATTTTTTTTATTATTGTGAATTAATTCATTTTAACCCATATGTGTTGAATTTAGGCAATAATGTTTAAAACTATACTGTAAGATCATAAAATTTTATTGTGATTTAAAAGCTTTGAAGTACGGTAACCATTAGATCCACACACATATTGTCCTTCTTATTTTCAAGCGAATTAAATCCAGTTTTTTTTATTAAGTTCACACTTCAAGTTTACTTAAAATGAAGTACAAAATCAAATCCGAAACGTCACCATATCACTATATTACTATAATTTGGTGAGTCAGCGTTTGGAGGTCTATGTCCCATACAAATCCATGAAGATATTCTAACATTACTGTCTAAAGATAGACTTTTCATTTAAAAACTTTAATTAGTGCACCAAATATTAAAAATAACGAGGGGTCATATGAATATATTTGAAAACGGCATTTTGAACTAAAATGTTAAATAAAAGATTTAAATTTAACACGAAGCAAACATATAGAGGTGTATTGTATTTGTACATAGATGTACAAAACATTTTATGTCACTTGTTTCGACTTAAAATAAAAAGATAGCCTACCTTTACCGCTATTTGATTAATTTATCACGGCAAGACATTGTGGACACCTGGTATATTGTATTCAATATAGATAATGGTTATATTTGTACTTTTCAACCAATTGCCTATTAAAACGAGGCTAATGTGTTAATGAAAGGAGTTCTCGGAAAAGGAATCGATTTTGATAACAAACATACACGTATTATTCAATTTGAATTCTTGGAAAGAATATTTGGAAAGCTAAAATTTATATTGAAACCATTATCTATGCAATTATATGCTATGGTGTGCAATTCAAAAGTAGCATTCATTTGTGTAATGATTATTTTATTATTAAGTGTGTTTTTTATAAAGTTTGCTGTTACTAGAACGCCCTAATACCCCTTTAAATTAACATTTATATAAGTTTAACTAACATATTGTAATATTTTATATGATTACCTAAATAATTTGATATAATAGTATAAACGACTTTTTAGGACTTTTTTGTACAATAACGAGCTTTAGACATTTCAATTGATTAGGTAAATATATCAAATTATTTTATAATCTAACAGACATTAAAACTAGAGTTTTGAGCTACGATACTAGCTTATCCGACACACTTTGTAGGCC
The DNA here is from genome assembly GCA_030545055.2 of Neoaliturus tenellus. NCBI lineage: Eukaryota > Metazoa > Arthropoda > Insecta > Hemiptera > Cicadellidae > Neoaliturus > Neoaliturus tenellus. The sequence continues at coordinate 15,841 of JAQYXR010000018.1, read as the reverse complement.
TTGTCAGAAAATAATCTTAACACTGAAAATATTAAGAAAATAAACATTTTATCTAGGATATGACAAATCGTCCGGCTTGAAGCTGGACGGGCTTATCAAGATTTCGGACGAAGAGTATAAGAAGAACCCGCAACAGGTGGAGAAAGAACTCGAGTCTGCGAAAAAACTTATGGAGGGTCTCGAATTTAAACTTACTGACGTCTACCCCAAGACTTGCACCTGCAAAGAACCCTGCGTGGCTTAGGTGACGTCATCACGATGTCATACTTTTCAAATATAGCTTTAAAGTTCTTGTAAATGTTATTTATTTTGGTTCCTAAATATTTTTTCTTTTCTTCCAAAGAACAAGAGTAGTGTGAAATTGAGGATGCTGGCCCAGTTCAAGGTCACCTGAGGGATGACGTCATCGAGGTCAATGACCTCACCGATGACGTCATCGATGACGTCATCGATGACGCAATCGATGACGTCATCACTAATGACGTCATTTCGATGACGTCACACCCATGACGTCACAGAAATGACGTGCTGATGACGTCATCACCCCTTACGTCATCAAAACGACGTCACCGACGCCACTAAGGTCAAGGTCACGCAGAAACTTAAAATTTTTAGGCACTTTTGCCGTTTCTCGCACTACGCTCCGAGTTTCAGTCCGAGTCCCCGTGACCTTGACCATTTGGAGCGAATATTGGACGAGAAACGGCAAAAGTGCCAAGTTAAACCCGAGTTTCTGACATGACTCTGCCTAAATGGGCAATCGGTAATCCCTCAGGTGACCTTGAACTAGCACAACACCCCCAATTTCATATTACTGTGACCTTGAAAACTTAACAACGGAGCGCCGACACCGATGCGCACCCCACGACAGCCACCGAGTGACTGACTGTCAGGCTCTGTGTACTCTAGGTATATCGGCTTGAGAGACTAAGACTCTAAACTGTCAGGAATGGGAGTAAGTAACTGAATTTTGCAAGGAAAAGTCATTTCATCCAATATTTTAAACAAATCCTCATCAGTAAAACTGACATTAGTCCGTTTTGTATAAAACTTAGGGTGTCCGCGCAACAGTTTGCGCCACTTAGCTAAAGTCGAAACCCTCTTAACTTTGAGTGGTGGACAGTGAGCAACTAATAAAGCCTTAACACGGCTAAGTTTCTTACCTAAAGTGTCCCGCGACATGGCGTCTCCTCACAAAAGTCCACACAATACTGAGAGACTGCTTGTAGCGCACGAGTCAAGGGAAAAGAGGTGGGGGAAACAGCAGGAGTGGGGGAAGGTCACAGTGGTGGGGGAAGGTGAGGCTTAACGCTGGAGTATCGCATCACTTCACCATGAGCTGTCCTACAGTCAACACACTGTTCTCTTGGCCCGAGTTGGCACTAGAAGAAACATTTCTGTACAGCTTAGGCTGTGAGAGCCGAGGAAGCAAAGTCAAAGTGGAAATCGCGTTAAACTCCAAGATGAAGAGTCTCCTAAATAAACTAATTGTATCTCTGCAATCCCCTATAACTCTGGAGAAATACCACTTTATAAAGCGACACCTTATTCTTTGGCAAAACGAATTGGAAATGAAAAAGATTACAGTAAAATTAATTTAACTTAAAATTTGGACAGGACACTCATGGCGATACCACGTGGCGTGCAAACGCCACCCTATACATTACAAGTTAGGTTATTGAGCACCTCTGGTACGATAACCGACGTGCTAGAGTTAAAGTGTTGTGACCTTGAGTAAAAACACAAAAATATTCAACCCATGTTGGTCCAGAGGTAAAGTGTAGTGACCTTGAGCCAAAAACTTGTAAAATACTTACATCAATAGAGACGAAGAACAGCGAAGCGCACTGCACGCAAGTTGGAGACAGACTGACGGAGCGTCGTTGTGCAGCCTAGGGATTCAATTGTAGTGGGGGTATTGCCAACACTTAGAGTATAAGTGTAGTGGGTGACCTCCAGGGTGACCTTGAACCAGCTCGAGAAGTGACCCGTACTCTAGGTATATGGGAAGTGGTGGGGGAAATCTCAAGGTCATTCAAATGGAGTTTAAAAAAAGTCAAAGAGTAGAGAGACTACTCTACTCTTCAGAGTCCTCGTGACCTTGAGGATTTGGAGCCAATTTCTACGAGAAATAGCAAAAGTGCAGTAGCACCGTTTTGGTGCTACCTTAAATGTAAATGTTAATTAGTCCCTTAAATGTTAAAGTGTGATGACCTTGAGCATAAGAGTTAAAGTTTTCTTGGGGAGATAATTCGATGTTGTCCCAGAGTTAAAGTGTTAAGACCTTGAGTCAAAACACAGAAATATTACAAGTCGATGTTGTCTCATAGTTAAAGTGTGGCGACCTTGAGTAAAACTCAGAAATATTTAGCCTATGTTGTTCCAAAGTTAAAGTGTGGTGACCTTGAGGAAAAATTAGAAATATTTACCCCATGTTGGCCCAGAGTTAAAGTGTAATGACCTTGAGTCTGTCATGTGACACTGCTCGGGTGACCTTGAACTGGCCCGGCTGCCTTACTCTAACCATTACTGCAACCGCGATGTGCACCCTACGACAGACACCGAGCGACTGACTATTAGGCTCCGCGTAATCTAGGTATATGGGAAGTGGTAGGGGGAATTGCGATGACCTTGGGAAACTTGAAAATGTCACGCCAGGTAGCACCGTTTTGGTGCTACCTTAAATGTAGATGTTAAAGTGTAATGACCTTGAGTAAAAAAAAACATAGAAATAATACAAGTCGATATTGTCCCAGAGTTAAAGTGTGGTGACCTTGAGTGAAAACATAGAAATATTACAAGTTGATGTCGTCCCAAAGGTAAAGTGTGGTGACCTTGAGCATAAGAACTAAAGTTTTCTTGGTATGACAAGTTTAAGTAGATTCAGAGTTAAAGTGTGGCGACCTTGAGTGAAAACATAACAACATTACAATTTGAAGTCGTCCCAGAGGTAAAGTATTATGACCTTGAGTGAAAACACAGAAAAACCACAAGTCGATGTCGTCCCAGAGTTAAAGTGTGGTGACCTTGAGGGAAAAGTTCTGAAATATTTTAGCCTATGTTGGTCCAGAGTTAAAGTGTAGTGACCTTGAGCATTTGTCTTGGTACGACAATTTGATGTTGCACCAGAGTTAAAGTGTTGGGACCTTGAGTGAAAACGTAGAAATATTACAAGTTGATGTCGTCCTAGAGGTAAAGTGTGATGACCTTGAGTCAAAACACAGAGAAACCACAAGTCGATGTCGTCCCAGAGTTAAAGTGTGGTGACCTTGAGGGAAAAATTCTGAAATATTTAGCCTATGTTGGTCCAGAGTTAAAGTGTAGTGACCTTGAGCCGAAAACTTGTAAAATACTTACATCAATAGAGACGGTAATCCCCGCTCTCACCCCTGCGCCCCCAGTGGCGCCCCCAACCCTGCACCCCTGGTAGCACCCCCACCCCTGCGCCACCGATGGCGCCCCTGGGTGTGGTTGCCCGGTGGAGATATAAGGCGGCCCCGCTCATAGCCGGCTCACAGCCCGTCCCCGTGCGTTGAGCTACCTAAAGGTTTGAGCAAACACTTAGAAATATTTACTCTTCGTACGATCAGAGTTAAAGTTTTCATCTCAACAGACGTACCCCCAGGTTTGAACCAACACTTAGAAAATTTTACTCATGGTACAACAGTTTTATGTTTTCGCCAAATAAGTGTAAGTGTGGTAAATTGAACTGGCTAAAATGTTATAATTTGCTAAGTTTGTATTGTTGGACATGATAAATCCTAAACTTTAACTTAAAACCGTACAGCAGAGTGCCGACACCAGTGTGCACCCCACGACAGTCGCAAAGCGACTGACCGTACGGCTCCAGGTGCCCTATGTATAAGGAAAGTGGTGGGGGGAATTTCGATGACCTTGGGGACTTTAACAATTGTGACTATACGTAAAATTTCGTCTTTCATTATATCAACCTAAGGTCTTGGCTTTTCGCGTTTAAGAGTGTATTAAAGCGATCTAGCTATTAATTGTAAAATTGATTTCTTAAAAGATAGTCATTTTTACGCTGGGTGTTGGTAAATTTGTTAGAGTCCTGATTGCCCATACAAAACCAAACTTTTTTATTATTCAATATTTCAGTCTGGAATTTGGGATTTACATGTTTCAGCGTATTTTAAAGTGTTTAAGCTTATCTTAAAAATTTGAAAAACTAACATTTTTTACTAAAATTTGCGATTTGACTGATAGAATATTTCTATGTCAGGAGTGACTATAGGTAAAATTTAAGTTTTCGTTATTTCAACCTAAGGTCTTGGTTTTTCGCGTTTCAGAGTGTATTAAAGCGATCTAGCTACTAATTGTAAAATTGATTTCTTAAAAGATAGTCATTTTTACGCTGGGTGTTGGTAAATTTGTTAGAGTCCTGATTGCCCATACAAAACCAAACATTTTTATTATTTAATATTTCAGTCTGGGATTTCGGATTTACATGTTTCAGCGTATTTTAGAGTGTTTAAGCTTATCTTAAAAATTTGAAAAACTTTAACATTTAATACTAAAATTTGCGATTTGACTGATAGAATATTTCTGTCAGGAGTGACTATAGGTAAAATTTAAGTTTTCGTTATTTCAACCTAAGGTCTTGGTTTTTCGCGTTTCAGAGTGTATTAAAGCGATCTAGCTATTAATTGTAAAATTGATTTCTTAAAAGATAGTCATTTTTACGCTGGGTGTTGGTAAATTTGTTAGAGTCCTGATTGCCCATACAAAACCAAACTTTTTTATTATTCAATATTTCAGTCTGGAATTTCGGATTTACATGTTTCAGCGTATTTTAGAGTGTTTAAGCTTATCTTAAAAATTTGAAAAACTTTAACATTTTTTACTAAAATTTGCGAGTTGACTGATAGAATATTTCTGTCAGGAGTGACTATAGGTAAAATTTAAGTTTTCGTTTTTTCAACCTAAGGTCTTGGCTTTTCGCGTTTCAGAGTGTATTAAAGCGATCTAGCTATTAATTGTAAAATTGATTTCTTAAAAGATAGTCATTTTTACGCTGGGTGTTGGTAAATTTGTTAGAGTCCTGATTGCCCATACAAAACCAAACTTTTTTATTATTCAATATTTCAGTCTGGGATTTCGGATTTACATGTTTCAGCGTATTTTAGAGTGTTTAAGCTTATCTTAAAAATTTGAAAAACTTAAACATTTTTTACTAAAATTTGCGAATAGACTGATAGAATATTTCACTAAGTCACGAGTTTTTATTGTTGTACATGATAAATCCTAAACTTTAACTTAAAACCGTACAGCAGAGTGCCGACACCAGTGTGCACCCCACGACAGTCGCAAAGCGACTGACCGTACGGCTCCAGGTGCCCTATGTATAAAGAAAGTGGTGGGGGAATTGCGATGACCTTGGGGACTTTAACAATTGTGACTATACATAAAATTTCGTCTTTCATTATATCAACCTAAGGTCTTGGCTTTTCGCGTTTAAGAGTGTATTAAAGCGATCTAGCTATTAATTGTAAAATTGATTTCTTAAAAGATAGTCATTTTTACGCTGGGTGTTGGTAAATTTGTTAGAGTCCTGATTGCCCATACAAAACCAAACTTTTTTATTATTCAATATTTCAGTCTGGAATTTGGGATTTACATGTTTCAGCGTATTTTAAAGTGTTTAAGCTTATCTTAAAAATTTGAAAAACTAACATTTTTTACTAAAATTTGCGAGTTGACTGATAGAATATTTCTGTCAGGAGTGACTATAGGTAAAATTTAAGTTTTCGTTTTTTCAACCTAAGGTCTTGGCTTTTCGCGTTTCAGAGTGTATTAAAGCGATCTAGCTATTAATTGTAAAATTGATTTCTTAAAAGATAGTCATTTTTACGCTGGGTGTTGGTAAATTTGTTAGAGTCCTGATTGCCCATACAAAACCAAACTTTTTTATTATTCAATATTTCAGTCTGGGATTTCGGATTTACATGTTTCAGCGTATTTTAGAGTGTTTAAGCTTATATTAAAAATTTGAAAAACTTTAACATTTAATACTAAAATTTGCGATTTGACTGATAGAATATTTCTATGTCAGGAGTGACTATAGGTAAAATTTAAGTTTTCGTCATTTCAACCTAAGGTCTTGGTTTTTCGCGTTTCAGAGTGTATTAAAGCGATCTAGCTATTAATTGTAAAATTGATTTCTTAAAAGATAGTCATTTTTACGCTGGGTGTTGGTAAATTTGTTAGAGTCCTGATTGCACATACAAAACCAAACTTTTTTATTATTCAATATTTCAGTCTGGGATTTCGGATTTACATGTTTCAGCGTATTTTAGAGTGTTTAAGCTTATCTTAAAAATTTGAAAAACTTTAACATTTTTTACTAAAATTTGCGATTTGACTGATAGAATATTTCTATGTCAGGAGTGACTATAGGTAAAATTTAAGTTTTCGTTATTTCAACCTAAGGTCTTGGCTTTTCGTGTTTCAGAGTGTATTAAAGCGATCTAGCTATTAATTGTAAAATTGATTTCTTAAAAGATAGTCATTTTTACGCTGGGTGTTGGTAAAATTGTTAGAGTCCAGATTGCACATACAAAACCAAACTTTTTTATTATTCAATATTTCAGTCTGGGATTTCGGATTTACATGTTTCAGCGTATTTTAGAGTGTTTAAGCTTATCTTAAAAATTTGAAAAACTTTAACATTTAATACTAAAATTTGCGATTTGACTGATAGAATATTTCTATGTCAGGAGTGACTATAGGTAAAATTTAAGTTTTCGTTATTTCAACCTAAGGTCTTGGTTTTTCGCGTTTCAGAGTGTATTAAAGCGATCTAGCTATTAATTGTAAAATTGATTTCTTAAAAGATAGTCATTTTTACGCTGGGTGTTGGTAAATTTGTTAGAGTCCTGATTGCCCATACAAAACCAAACTTTTTTATTATTCAATATTTCAGTCTGGGATTTCGGATTTACATGTTGCAGCGTATTTTAGAGTGTTTAAGCTTATCTTAAAAATTTGAAAAACTTTAACATTTAATACTAAAATTTGCGAATTGACTGATAGAATATTTCTATGTCAGGAGTGACCATAGGTAAAATTTAAGTTTTCGTTATTTCAACCTAAGGTCTTGGTTTTTCGCGTTTCAGAGTGTATTAAAGCGATCTAGCTATTAATTTTAAAATTGATTTCTTAAAAGATAGTCATTTTTACGCTGGGTGTTAGTAAATTTGTTAGAGTCCTGATTGGCCATACAAAACCAAACCTTTTTATTATTCAATATTTCAGTCTGGGATTTCGGATTCACATGTTTCAGCGTATTTTAGAGTGTTTAAGCTTATATTAAAAATTTGAAAAACTTTAACATTTAATACTAAAATTTGCGATTTGACTGATAGAATATTTCTATGTCAGGAGTGACTATAGGTAAAATTTAAGTTTTCGTTATTTCAACCTAAGGTCTTGGCTTTTCGCGTTTCAGGGTGTATTAAAGCGATCTAGCTATTAATTGTTAATTGATTTCTTAAAAGATAGTCATTTTTACGCTGGGTGTTGGTAAATTTGTTAGAGTCCCGATTGCACATACAAAACCAAACTTTTTTATTATTCAATATTTCAGTCTGGGATTTCGGATTTACATGTTTCAGCGTATTTTAGAGTGTTTAAGCTTATCTTAAAAATTTGAAAAACTTTAACATTTTTTACTAAAATTTTCGATTTGACTGATAGAATATTTCTATGTCAGGAGTGACTATAGGTAAAATTTAAGTTTTCGTTATTTCAACCTAAGGTCTTGTCTTGGCTTTTCGTGTTTCAGAGTGTATTAAAGCGATCTAGCTATTAATTGTAAAATTGATTTCTTAAAAGATAGTCATTTTTACGCTGGGTGTTGGTAAATTTGTTAGAGTCCTGATTGCCCATACAAAACCAAACTTTTTTATTACTCAATATTTCAGTCTGGGATTTCGGATTTACATGTTTCAGCGTATTTTAGAGTGTTTAAGCTTATCTTAAAAATTTGAAAAACTTTAACATTTAATACTAAAATTTGCGATTTGACTGATAGAATATTTCTGTCAGGAGTGACTATAGGTAAAATTTAAGTTTTCGTTATTTCAACCTAAGGTCTTGGTTTTTCGCGTTTCAGAGTGTATTAAAGCGATCTAGCTATTAATTGTAAAATTGATTTCTTAAAAGATAGTAATTTTTACGCTGGGTGTTGGTAAATTTGTTAGAGTCCTGATTGCCCATACAAAACCAAACTTTTTTATTATTCAATATTTCAGTCTGGAATTTCGGATTTACATGTTTCAGCGTATTTTAGAGTGTTTAAGCTTATCTTAAAAATTTGAAAAACTTTAACATTTTTTACTAAAATTTGCGAGTTGACTGATAGAATATTTCTGTCAGGAGTGACTATAGGTAAAATTTAAGTTTTCGTTTTTTCAACCTAAGGTCTTGGCTTTTCGCGTTTCAGAGTGTATTAAAGCGATCTAGCTATTAATTGTAAAATTGATTTCTTAAAAGATAGTCATTTTTACGCTGGGTGTTGGTCAATTTGTTAGAGTCCAGATTGCACATACAAAACCAAACTTTTTTATTATTCAATATTTCAGTCTGGGATTTCGGATTTACATGTTTCAGCGTATTTTAGAGTGTTTAAGCTTATCTTAAAAATTTGAAAAACTTTAACATTTAATACTAAAATTTGCGATTTGACTGATAGAATATTTCTGTCAGGAGTGACTATAGGTAAAATTTAAGTTTTCGTTATTTCAACCTAAGGTCTTGGTTTTTCGCGTTTCAGAGTGTATTAAAGCGATCTAGCTATTAATTGTAAAATTGATTTCTTAAAAGATAGTCATTTTTACGCTGGGTGTTGGTAAATTTGTTAGAGTCCTGATTGCCCATACAAAACCAAACTTTTTTATTATTCAATATTTCAGTCTGGGATTTCGGATTTACATGTTTCAGCGTATTTTAGAGTGTTTAAGCTTATCTTAAAAATTTGAAAAACTTAAACATTTTTTACTAAAATTTGCGAATAGACTGATAGAATATTTCACTAAGTCACGAGTTTTTATTGTTGTACATGATAAATCCTAAACTTTAACTTAAAACCGTACAGCAGAGTGCCGACACCAGTGTGCACCCCACGACAGTCGCAAAGCGACTGACCGTACGGCTCCAGGTGCCCTATGTATAAAGAAAGTGGTGGGGGAATTGCGATGACCTTGGGGACTTTAACAATTGTGACTATACATAAAATTTCGTCTTTCATTATATCAACCTAAGGTCTTGGCTTTTCGCGTTTAAGAGTGTATTAAAGCGATCTAGCTATTAATTGTAAAATTGATTTCTTAAAAGATAGTCATTTTTACGCTGGGTGTTGGTAAATTTGTTAGAGTCCTGATTGCCCATACAAAACCAAACTTTTTTATTATTCAATATTTCAGTCTGGAATTTGGGATTTACATGTTTCAGCGTATTTTAAAGTGTTTAAGCTTATCTTAAAAATTTGAAAAACTAACATTTTTTACTAAAATTTGCGAGTTGACTGATAGAATATTTCTGTCAGGAGTGACTATAGGTAAAATTTAAGTTTTCGTTTTTTCAACCTAAGGTCTTGGCTTTTCGCGTTTCAGAGTGTATTAAAGCGATCTAGCTATTAATTGTAAAATTGATTTCTTAAAAGATAGTCATTTTTACGCTGGGTGTTGGTAAATTTGTTAGAGTCCTGATTGCCCATACAAAACCAAACTTTTTTATTATTCAATATTTCAGTCTGGGATTTCGGATTTACATGTTTCAGCGTATTTTAGAGTGTTTAAGCTTATATTAAAAATTTGAAAAACTTTAACATTTAATACTAAAATTTGCGATTTGACTGATAGAATATTTCTATGTCAGGAGTGACTATAGGTAAAATTTAAGTTTTCGTCATTTCAACCTAAGGTCTTGGTTTTTCGCGTTTCAGAGTGTATTAAAGCGATCTAGCTATTAATTGTAAAATTGATTTCTTAAAAGATAGTCATTTTTACGCTGGGTGTTGGTAAATTTGTTAGAGTCCTGATTGCACATACAAAACCAAACTTTTTTATTATTCAATATTTCAGTCTGGGATTTCGGATTTACATGTTTCAGCGTATTTTAGAGTGTTTAAGCTTATCTTAAAAATTTGAAAAACTTTAACATTTTTTACTAAAATTTGCGATTTGACTGATAGAATATTTCTATGTCAGGAGTGACTATAGGTAAAATTTAAGTTTTCGTTATTTCAACCTAAGGTCTTGGCTTTTCGTGTTTCAGAGTGTATTAAAGCGATCTAGCTATTAATTGTAAAATTGATTTCTTAAAAGATAGTCATTTTTACGCTGGGTGTTGGTAAATTTGTTAGAGTCCTGATTGCCCATACAAAACCAAACTTTTTTATTATTCAATATTTCAGTCTGGGATTTCGGATTTACATGTTGCAGCGTATTTTAGAGTGTTTAAGCTTATCTTAAAAATTTGAAAAACTTTAACATTTAATACTAAAATTTGCGAATTGACTGATAGAATATTTCTATGTCAGGAGTGACCATAGGTAAAATTTAAGTTTTCGTTATTTCAACCTAAGGTCTTGGTTTTTCGCGTTTCAGAGTGTATTAAAGCGATCTAGCTATTAATTTTAAAATTGATTTCTTAAAAGATAGTCATTTTTACGCTGGGTGTTAGTAAATTTGTTAGAGTCCTGATTGGCCATACAAAACCAAACTTTTTTATTATTCAATATTTCAGTCTGGGATTTCGGATTCACATGTTTCAGCGTATTTTAGAGTGTTTAAGCTTATATTAAAAATTTGAAAAACTTTAACATTTAATACTAAAATTTGCGATTTGACTGATAGAATATTTCTATGTCAGGAGTGACTATAGGTAAAATTTAAGTTTTCGTCATTTCAACCTAAGGTCTTGGTTTTTCGCGTTTCAGAGTGTATTAAAGCGATCTAGCTATTAATTGTAAAATTGATTTCTTAAAAGATAGTCATTTTTACGCTGGGTGTTGGTAAATTTGTTAGAGTCCTGATTGCACATACAAAACCAAACTTTTTTATTATTCAATATTTCAGTCTGGGATTTCGGATTTACATGTTTCAGCGTATTTTAGAGTGTTTAAGCTTATCTTAAAAATTTGAAAAACTTTAACATTTTTTACTAAAATTTGCGATTTGACTGATAGAATATTTCTATGTCAGGAGTGACTATAGGTAAAATTTAAGTTTTCGTTATTTCAACCTAAGGTCTTGGCTTTTCGTGTTTCAGAGTGTATTAAAGCGATCTAGCTATTAATTGTAAAATTGATTTCTTAAAAGATAGTCATTTTTACGCTGGGTGTTGGTAAATTTGTTAGAGTCCAGATTGCACATACAAAACCAAACTTTTTTATTATTCAATATTTCAGTCTGGGATTTCGGATTTACATGTTTCAGCGTATTTTAGAGTGTTTAAGCTTATCTTAAAAATTTGAAAAACTTTAACATTTAATACTAAAATTTGCGATTTGACTGATAGAATATTTCTATGTCAGGAGTGACTATAGGTAAAATTTAAGTTTTCGTTATTTCAACCTAAGGTCTTGGTTTTTCGCGTTTCAGAGTGTATTAAAGCGATCTAGCTATTAATTGTAAAATTGATTTCTTAAAAGATAGTCATTTTTACGCTGGGTGTTGGTAAATTTGTTAGAGTCCTGATTGCCCATACAAAACCAAACTTTTTTATTATTCAATATTTCAGTCTGGGATTTCGGATTTACATGTTGCAGCGTATTTTAGAGTGTTTAAGCTTATCTTAAAAATTTGAAAAACTTTAACATTTAATACTAAAATTTGCGAATTGACTGATAGAATATTTCTATGTCAGGAGTGACCATAGGTAAAATTTAAGTTTTCGTTATTTCAACCTAAGGTCTTGGTTTTTCGCGTTTCAGAGTGTATTAAAGCGATCTAGCTATTAATTTTAAAATTGATTTCTTAAAAGATAGTCATTTTTACGCTGGGTGTTAGTAAATTTGTTAGAGTCCTGATTGGCCATACAAAACCAAACTTTTTTATTATTCAATATTTCAGTCTGGGATTTCGGATTCACATGTTTCAGCGTATTTTAGAGTGTTTAAGCTTATATTAAAAATTTGAAAAACTTTAACATTTAATACTAAAATTTGCGATTTGACTGATAGAATATTTCTATGTCAGGAGTGACTATAGGTAAAATTTAAGTTTTCGTTATTTCAACCTAAGGTCTTGGCTTTTCGCGTTTCAGAGTGTATTAAAGCGATCTAGCTATTAATTGTTAATTGATTTCTTAAAAGATAGTCATTTTTACGCTGGGTGTTGGTAAATTTGTTAGAGTCCCGATTGCACATACAAAACCAAACTTTTTTATTATTCAATATTTCAGTCTGGGATTTCGGATTTACATGTTTCAGCGTATTTTAGAGTGTTTAAGCTTATCTTAAAAATTTGAAAAACTTTAACATTTTTTACTAAAATTTTCGATTTGACTGATAGAATATTTCTATGTCAGGAGTGACTATAGGTAAAATTTAAGTTTTCGTTATTTCAACCTAAGGTCTTGGCTTTTCGTGTTTCAGAGTGTATTAAAGCGATCTAGCTATTAATTGTAAAATTGATTTCTTAAAAGATAGTCATTTTTACGCTGGGTGTTGGTAAATTTGTTAGAGTCCTGATTGCCCATACAAAACCAAACTTTTTTATTACTCAATATTTCAGTCTGGGATTTCGGATTTACATGTTTCAGCGTATTTTAGAGTGTTTAAGCTTATCTTAAAAATTTGAAAAACTTTAACATTTAATACTAAAATTTGCGAGTTGACTGATAGAATATTTCTGTCAGGAGTGACTATAGGTAAAATTTAAGTTTTCGTCATTTCAACCTAAGGTCTTGGCTTTTCGCGTTTAAGAGTGTATTAAAGCGATCTAGCTATTAATTGTAAAATTGATTTCTTAAAAGATAGTCATTTTTACGCTGGGTGTTGGTAAATTTGTTAGAGTCCTGATTGCCCATACAAAACCAAACTTTTTTATTATTCAATATTTCAGTCTGGAATTTCGGATTTACATGTTTCAGCGTATTTTAGAGTGTTTAAGCTTATCTTAAAAATTTGAAAAACTTTAACATTTTTTACTAAAATTTGCGAGTTGACTGAAAGAATATTTCTGTCAGGAGTGACTATAGGTAAAATTTAAGTTTTCGTTTTTTCAACCTAAGGTCTTGGCTTTTCGCGTTTCAGAGTGTATTAAAGCGATCTAGCTATTAATTGTAAAATTGATTTCTTAAAAGATAGTCATTTTTACGCTGGGTGTTGGTAAATTTGTTAGAGTCCTGATTGCCCATACAAAACCAAACTTTTTTATTATTCAATATTTCAGTCTGGGATTTCGGATTTACATGTTTCAGCGTATTTTAGAGTGTTTAAGCTTATCTTAAAAATTTGAAAAACTTTAACATTTTTTACTAAAATTTGCGAGTTGACTGATAGATTATTTCTGTCAGGAGTGACTATAGGTAAAATTTAAGTTTTCGTTTTTTCAACCTAAGGTCTTGGCTTTTCGCGTTTCAGAGTGTATTAAAGCGATCTAGCTATTAATTGTAAAATTGATTTCTTAAAAGATAGTCATTTTTACGCTGGGTGTTGGTAAATTTGTTAGAGTCCTGATTGCCCATACAAAACCAAACTTTTTTATTATTCAATATTTCAGTCTGGGATTTCGGATTTACATGTTTCAGCGTATTTTAGAGTGTTTAAGCTTATCTTAAAAATTTGAAAAACTTTAACATTTTTTACTAAAATTTGCGAGTTGACTGATAGATTATTTCTGTCAGAAGTGACTATAGGTAAAATTTAAGTTTTCGTCATTTCAACCTAAGGTCTTGGTTTTTCGCGTTTCAGAGTGTATTAAAGCGATCTAGCTATTAATTGTAAAATTGATTTCTTAAAAGATAGTCATTTTTACGCTGGGTGTTGGTAAATTTGTTAGAGTCCTGATTGCCCATACAAAACCAAACTTTTTTATTACTCAACATTTCAGTCTGGGATTTCGGATTTACATGTTTCAGCGTATTTTAGAGTGTTTAAGCTTATCTTAAAAATTTGAAAAACTTTAACATTTAATACTAAAATTTGCGATTTGACTGATAGAATATTTCTGTCAGGAGTGACTATAGGTAAAATTTAAGTTTTCGTTATTTCAACCTAAGGTCTTGGTTTTTCGCGTTTCAGAGTGTATTAAAGCGATCTAGCTATTAATTGTAAAATTGATTTCTTAAAAGATAGTCATTTTTACGCTGGGTGTTGGTAAATTTGTTAGAGTCCTGATTGCCCATACAAAACCAAACTTTTTTATTATTCAATATTTCAGTCTGGAATTTCGGATTTACATGTTTCAGCGTATTTTAGAGTGTTTAAGCTTATCTTAAAAATTTGAAAAACTTTAACATTTTTTACTAAAATTTGCGAGTTGACTGATAGAATATTTCTGTCAGGAGTGACTATAGGTAAAATTTAAGTTTTCGTCATTTCAACCTAAGGTCTTGGCTTTTCGCGTTTCAGAGTGTATTAAAGCGATCTAGCTATTAATTGTAAAATTGATTTCTTAAAAGATAGTCATTTTTACGCTGGGTGTTGGTAAATTTGTTAGAGTCCAGATTGCCCATACAAAACCAAACTTTTTTATTATTCAATATTTCAGTCTGGGATTTCGGATTTACATGTTTCAGCGTATTTTAGAGTGTTTAAGCTTATCTTAAAAATTTGAAAAACTTTAACATTTAATACTAAAATTTGCGATTTGACTGATAGAATATTTCTATGTCAGGAGTGACTATAGGTAAAATTTAAGTTTTCGTTATTTCAACCTAAGGTCTTGGTTTTTCGCGTTTCAGAGTGTATTAAAGCGATCTAGCTATTAATTGTAAAATTGATTTCTTAAAAGATAGTCATTTTTACGCTGGGTGTTGGTAAATTTGTTAGAGTCCTGATTGCCGATACAAAACCAAACTTTTTTATTATTCAATATTTCAGTCTGGAATTTCGGATTTACATGTTTCAGCGTATTTTAGAGTGTTTAAGCTTATCTTGAAAATTTGAAAAACTTTAACATTTAATACTAAAATTTGCGATTTGACTGATAGAATATTTCTGTCAGGAGTGACTATAGGTAAAATTTAAGTTTTCGTTATTTCAACCTAAGGTCTTGGCTTTTCGCGTTTCAGAGTGTATTAAAGCGATCTAGCTATTAATTGTAAAATTGATTTCTTAAAAGATAGTCATTTTTACGCTGGGTGTTGGTAAATTTGTTAGAGTCCAGATTGCCCATACAAAACCAAACTTTTTTATTATTCAATATTTCAGTCTGGGATTTCGGATTTACATGTTTCAGCGTATTTTAAAGTGTTTAAGCTTATCTTAAAAATTTGAAAAACTTTAACATTTTATACTAAAATTTGCGAGTTGACTGATAGAATATTTCTATGTCAGGAGTGGATATAGGTAAAATTTAAGTTTTCGTTTTTTCAACCTAAGGTCTTGGCTTTTTGCATTTCAGAGTGTATTAAAGCGATCTAGCTATTAATTGTAAAATTAATTTCTTAAAAGACAGTCATTTTTACGCTGGGCGTTGGTAAATTTGTTAGAGTCCAGATTGCCCATACAAAACCAAACTTTTTTATTATTCAATATTTCAGTCTGGGATTTCGGATTTACATGTTTCCGCGTATTTTAAAGTGTTTAAGCTTATCTTAAAAATTTGAAAAACTTTAACATTTTATACTAAAATTTGCGAGTTGACTGACAGAT